>CM060074.1:13828202-14358202 GCA_030533445.1 Cyprinodon diabolis
TACTAGAACAGATAGAGAAAAGAAAAGAAAAACAGCAATAAACCCTGTGGGGCAGGTTTATATGCTGACTGAGGCAGAGGGGTCTGAGAAGTTTATCAAATTTTTTTTTCTTTTTTTCTGTTTACTGTCCTGCTGAATTCCTATCGTGGGTAGAGTATTTTTTTAAAGTTGTAGGGAAATCATATTTAAACGTCAAATCATTCTGGCTTAAACGTGTATATAAATGTGCTCTCTATCAGATGATATTGTTCCAAAAGTTAGAAAAAATTTTCAAAATCCAGTCTGTTGGGTTTTTTTTCCATTATCTTATGCAGGCCAGTTAGTTACCGTATTTTCACGACTATAAGGCGCATATAAACGCCTTTTTTTCCCTCAAAATGTGCGGCGCGCCCTATAGTGCGGAGTGCCCTATGTGTGTTGTTACTGCGGACATGGTTGAGACCACCATGAGAACATTAAAGGGGGAAGTATAGGCGTGGATTGTGTATAAAAGAACAGGTATGTGCTTTATGCAGAACTCCTCATCTCCTCAATGAGGAGATGATGAAAGAGTGGCTGAGGGAGGTGTATGTAAGGAGACCAGGTGGTTTTTTCCACGCATCACCATCGCTGTAAATCTGTGACTCCATGCGTGCCCATCTCACAGCTGATGTAAAAAACATGGTGAAAGAAATTAACGCTGTGCTTGCTGTTATTCCGGGAGGTCTGACAAAGGAACTTCAACCGCTCGACATCGGTGGAACCGGCCGTTCAAAGTAAGGCTACGTTCACATCGGACGCAGCAAGAGCAGCAAAATCGCATCTGCGTCTTCCTTTTTGCTGCTTGTACCAGTTTAGTTCTGGCTTAAGCAGCTTTGCTGCTCTGGCTGCGTGGTGCAAAAGTGTGTCTGACGCGCGTTGTGCGGAGCTACTCTATCCTTTCTTTGCCTTGCAGCTATATTTACTGTGATCAGTGGGAATAAAGTAGTTTTAATATGTTTTTAAATGAGAAAGTCCACCTGAAAACTTAATCATTGCAGTCAGTTCATCCAGATTACCATCCTGCCTTCCAATATTAGTTCTGTCGGAGCCGCTCAGACCCCCACATACCAGCGGTGCACTGTCAGTAGGAATCCCATTCAACAGCAGACTATGGCCGGGTCGCCTCCTCGCGGTTCACCGCGGCAGCTGGTAGGTGTTTTTCATCTAAATAATCTAAACTGCAGGCACCAGGATAATAAAAGCGAACATATTCTGCCGGCAGGTTTTTGCATTTTAAGTTAATTTATGCGTCAATAAACAGTTTCAGAGGAGTGATCACAGCGCTCTGTGTCATCAGCTGTAGTGAATTAATCTGCACCAATGATTAGAATAAAATGGAATTAAATGTTTTACAATGCATATAGAGTTGTTTCACAATAAATACATTTATGTTATTAAGGCCAAAGAGAGAGAAAGAGAGCAGTGTGTGTAAGGCTCTCTGCAGCTGGCCCTTTGAAGTTTTGGGATCCAAGAAAGATGCAGGTATTAGAAAGGGGACAGAAATATTGGATTGAATCCAAGGTGTTGGTACTGCAGAGCTACAGAGATAAGGCTTTTTGATGATGAAGTCACACTCATTAAAAATGAATTATTTGGACATATCAAGGTTGCACAGGCCAGCTGCACTAATTGTGATATATGAGTTGTCATATCCAAAGTGATACTGTGCGGTACTGAGCAGGTACTGAGCGACATACGAGTGATGTGTTACTGAAATTTTGAGCATCAAGGTTATGCCGACTTTTTTAATGAGATGTTATGAAAACATAAGTCACACTGGATGAAAGCGTTGTTTTAACATATTGAGTTTTGATTTAACTGCAATAAATGTCACCATGAAAATGTAAAGAAAAGGCTTTGATAGATCAAAAGAAAGGCTTTAAAAATAATGCTCCTTGAGTGAATATAAGTGTGACTGTTCCTGCATGTAAGTCAGATGTTTACCGGTGTGCATCTCGGGTGGTTCATCTGTATTTTGCAATAAACCACTCTGGACCTGGACCCAGCAGCCTCTGCCTGATTTTTGATCATTGTTTGAAGACTTCTCAACTGTTTTTTAAGAACTTAGAATTTTTATAAGACTTAGCACCAATTTTAAGTCATTAGGAGGACATTTTCCACGACACAGCGATGTGTCTGTCTCACGGCCAGCTCCCAGGTTTGATTAATACTTTGTAATAAATACATGAATAAAGTACAATCATACTCAGTTTTGCTCCCGCCTCAATTTTTAAATACGCAGTAGAGGCATTTAAACGTAGTAGAGGACATGTACCGGTATATAAAACCTGCGCCCTATAATCCGGTGCACCTTATGTGAATGTTAAATACAGTAATGGCACACCTAACTGAGACTGCGCCTTTTAGTACGGTGCGCCTTATGGTCGTGAAAATACGTCAGCTTGTACGCCTAAGCTCGGCCAATCATATTTCAACGATCATCTGTCAATCAAATTTTTTCGGTCATAGCATCTTGATTCATATGACTCAGCTAATATATGCAACGGTTGAAATAAGAATCATTTAATCCCCCATTGAGTTCCGTCCCAGTGTTCAAGGGGATGGACATCTCTGTCTTCAGCAGGCGTAGAGCTAACAGAACTGACAGCATTGCGAGGCAAGGGCTCAAACATGAACGGCTGTAGGCCTTCTACACCAAACCAGGCTTCTGCCACCCTGTCGTCCTCTTCCACAACTTTGTCCCCGCTTTCCTCCTCGAAATAAAAAAAATGACAGAGGAGACTCCTTCACGACCTCCGACACTAAACTCTTGACAGTGTCTTTTCTAAGTCACCACTTTAGTGCTATTTGGTCCCAATGTAATTTCCTATTGGGAACCTACTAGCACTAAGTTGCTAACTGGTTAGCCATATGCTTCCGACAAACCGGCCACAATCAAACTTGCTTGCGATCTTTCCGCCACAAAAATCCTGCCCCCTTGATAAACGACCAACCAATCCTTTCGTAAAATCAATGAACGCTAAATGCTACGAAATCTGTCTGACACGATTTTTTGTCGGATCGGACAAAATCAGATCCGGTGTGTTCTGGCTTTAATAATATGAGTGAGGAATGTTTTCTGACACCAAGCAGATTTAAGATGGGAAACTTTTAATCTTTTTTTTATACATTTTTATATAGACATATTACGGTAGCATTTTTGCTCAATAGCTTCTAGGTATTGTGATCAATGTTGGATCATAATACTGCATCATCTTCAAAAGTTACGCCTTTTAGTTTTACATTTTAAATTTTTTATTTTTTTCAATTCATTTTTATATTGAAATATTAGCATTCCTCAATAGCTTCCAGGTAATGTGATCAATTGACTCAAAATCAATGTTGGATCACAGTACTCAGTTTTCTTCAAAAGTTACGCCTTTTATTTTTACATTTGAAATTTTTTATATTTTTTAATAAATTTTTATATAGAAATATTAGCATTTTTGCTCAATAGCTTCTAGGTAATGTGATGAATTGACTCAAAATCAGTGTTGTATCATAGTACTCCACCGTCTTCATGACTCGCTGGTACTGTCCCGCTCTCCGTTGTACAAGAATTCCTTACACCCACCTGAGGGAATTTTTTCTTCTTGGTGATGGTGGGTATTCATGCCTCTGGTACCCGATCGCCCTCATGACGCCCTATAGCTAGTCAGTTGCCTTAAAGTGAGCCCGACCTCACTGGTTTTCTTCCTGGCCTGCCTGCCTGTTCTCTCAGGTGTTGGGGCAAGGGTAGAGGCTGAGGTCATGACCACCCCAACAGTAGTGGCAGACAAGCTGCTGGTAACAACCAGGGGTTGACTGATATTGTGCAGCTCCTGAAGTGCAGCATCAAGCAGCTTATACCACTGCTAGGTGGCAGCAGTCAAACCACCAGCCACGACCCCCTTCCCGGTAAGTGTGTCTCGGAGCTCCTGGAAATAGGGTGTAGGTTTGTGATCATTCCGGTAAATCAGTACAATATCCTTCTGCTCTTTTTAAAAAAGATTTTTTTATTAGTAACAGCATAAATATGACATAAATAATACACAATGTCAGTTAATTTATGAGGAGGATTAATTTTTTTTACCTTGGTATTTTTGGACCAAATTGTGCCATTTTTTTTTTGGCCTGCTTTGGGGAGACTTGCAGGCCCGAAGTTGTCACAAATTCACTAGTTGAAGAGAAAAGTGTAAGTGCCACAATAATGACTGTAAGATGAAAATGTAGGCAGATAAAAGTTACTTACTCCCATCCAGATTTGGAGGAGTTCCTCCTCCCACCACATAGGCCCTGATCGGCTGTGCGCCAGTTGATCAGGGCCTGGGTTCTTCTGTTGTCCCTTAATAATATATAAATGTTAATTATATATATATATATATATATATAATTATTATATATATATATATATATATATATATATATATATATATATATATATATATATATATATATATATATATATATATATATATATATATATATAAATACTAATACTTGTAGCTGTTGTCCTTGAAAGAGATACAAAAATTATTCCATAAGGTCTTTAGTTAATAAAATATCATAAGTTTAATTAAATCAAAAGTTTTTCCAAATTAAGCAAAAGCCTTAAAAAACAATCGCCATTACTGCCAAAAGTACTTAACACACGGCTCTACCGTGAGAGGGCTGCTGCAGACAGGCTAACCTTAGCCCGTCAATATTTGGGGGGTCTCCGTCTCCCAATTGTTGCGCAATACCGATCTAAATTTTCTCAATATGCAGTAGGCCTATAACATTTCAAAGTCAAAGTCAGCTTTAATGTAAATTCTTCAGATTCACCAGACATACAAGGACTGGAGAGGACGTTTCTCATTCACCAACAGTGAAACAGATAAAGTGCACAGGCACAACAGATAAGATCAATTCCTAATATTAAAATTTAAACATTCAATTTCACAATAAAATATTAAATGTACAATAGTAACAGTGCAAAAGAACAGTAATAAAAAAATTGAAATAATAGTAGTGCAGCAGACAGTTTGTCCGGGGTGATTTTTTTTTTGAGGGGGGCTCAGCCTCCTGACACCCTGGTGGATGAAGTTTTCTGTGAATCTGGTGGAGCGGACAAGAGCCTGAACAGACAGTCAGTCTATGAAAACACACATGCACAAAGACTGTCTGTCTATCTCTCTGTCTGTCTCTCTCTTTCACACACATGCACATGTCCTGCTTTAATCCAGTTTTTGACGAATGGAACTGGGTCGAATTTGTCCAGAGGAGGTCCGTTGAGATCCATAAACAGGAGTGAAGACCTGCTGTCTTCACAATCTGTTCCGCGTTGCCCGTGTTATTAACTGTGGAAAAGCACATGGCTAATTTGCATACGCCAACAGGATGGGCTGGCTCCACTTGGCAAAAAACAGAACATATTTTTGAATAAAGGTTTTGAATTTTAAATAATGGACATGTTGAGCTTCAAAACATTGTAGTTACCATTAGTGACAAAAAATATTTTATTTTTAATTTTTTTGACACAATTTAAAACCAGCTTTAAATTTTGCTTTTTGAGGCTTTCAGGGGGTCTCATGGGTTAATCGGGGGAGTCGAGCTGTGTCTTCAGTAAAGTTACAACACATATAAATATATACACTGCAGAAACAGAAATATATGTACTCTTCCTTTATCTAAACAGAGAGACATTTTGCCAATGGAATAAGATTAATTATTTTCAAAATTACAAAAACAACTCTTTTTTTATTTTAAGAGTATAATACGTTATTACATTTAATACACTTATTTTAATTGGGAAACAAAAATGGAATAACTTCATTCATATTGAAACCCTGATACCTTTTTATTTAAATTTCAAAGCTAATTTCTACTTATTTTCACTAAAGTCCTCTTGTCTCTGCCACATCCTACCACAAGGGGGCAGCAACAGATTACTGTAAATTGCCTACATCACTAAATGATCCATAACCTACTAAACTGCTTAGCCAAGATCAGCTCGGAAAAACAGAACAGAGACACTGTGCTTAAAAACTTTTAGGCTCATGTCTTCCTACAAAATAGCTGAATCTAGAACAAAAAATGCTGACTTAATATTTAGTTAATGAGTATTTCAGGTGTTCTGCTCCAGTCTGCTGTATTAAAGGTTAAAAAATTGCCTGAACATATTAATGTCACTCAGGTTAACTGGCTGAATTATCAGAAGTGTAATATATTTAAATGTACAATAGCATTTTACGGAGAGAAACCTCAGCTTCAAATAATAAACAACAAAAGACCTTTGTGTTTGTGATCTTAACAAATACATGTTGCTCTGACTTGATGTCCTAACTGCCCTGTCATAAATAAGGAACCATTTTCTCTGTTTACTTCCCTAGTTGTGCATTTATATTAAAGCTAGGTGTTTTTATCTTACAATAAAGAGTATTAAGCGGGACCACAACAGTATTGGCAGGTCTCCATTTTACTTAAACACAGTTAACCAGAATCCACTTATTATGACACATGAAAGAAGAGAGGAAGTAAAATATGCAAATCTATATTCTACTGTTGGTTTCAAAGAGTCTTGAAGTTCAACACGGGAGCTAATATTTGCTCAGAGTAAATATTAGCAGCAGCTTCCATTTTTCCAACAGTCCAACATTATCTCAAATTGCTCTGTAGTTCCCCTTAAATGTTTTGCAAATCCGCCTCTTGTTTTGTTGCTTTTCCCGCCTCTGCAGCAGGAGGATCTAGAGTTAACCGTTAACCGCCCCGAGGAGGGAACAGCTTATTGACTGATACACAAACAAGCGGTTTTCCCTCCACCGGCTTCCCCCTGCCGCCTTTCATCTCCTCTCTGGCAGAGCTAACTGATCCACAGTGCTCCTCATATCCCTCCTATCAGCTGCGGTCATCATCACCCAATGTAAATCACCCAGAAAGTTGTTAGGGCTGCTCACCAACTGTTGCAGCACTCACAAATGGCCTCACCAACTGTGGCGAGGAGCAATAGCTTGCATTCAGATTCTATCTACTGCCTACTAGTAGGAGAAGGCAAGATTAAAAACTGGCAGAAGTTGGACATAAATTGTCTTTTGTGTTTTTATGATGTAAATAATGAAAAGAGAATGATTTTGAAACTTTTCACCATTAATGTCACGTATAAATTGTAAAACCAAAAAGCAGTCTTTGTCGCCATCTGCACACTCAAGCTTTGTCTAACATCTTTATTTTATTGCAGCCAACCCTCATAACCTTCTCAATGAGCCAGTTGATGTTGATGTATGCTTTAGGTCATTTTCATGCTGGAAGGTAGCTTTCTTTTCAGCTTTCAAGCAGAAACCTGGAACCTGTATATGGAAATGAACTTAATCAACATTGACTAAAGACTGGTTTATACTCAAAAACCAGGTCGTCTGCGTGTGTTGCAGTTAATTCAGGGATGCCCCACCCCTGCCGCAGACAGTCTGGTGCACCTCTCCAGAATTGTAGGTGAAAGCAGACAGAAGGCCTCGGATTGGTCAAATCTACATCTGCTCTACACTGTGCGTATTTGCTGTTTGGTACCTTACAGGTTTGTTTTGTTTGTATGACCGCCATTGTGGAAAATGACTGGTGAAGAACTCTCTGGAACCCTTTTTCCGCCTGGATCCCCGCTCTTTTTCACCCTCATGTCCCTCCGTTGTCGCACCAACTTGCCCCTTGCGTTTTTTCACTTCCTCATCGCCTCGGTCATATCAAGACCCACAGCTAGCTCAGGATTCTCCCTCTTGTGTTGTGGCGTGGAATAACATAGCGCAGACCATGCTTCAAAATTGGCAGAAATCAAAAATATCTGTGTCATACCTGCTGTGGGAGTATAACCAGTGTCATGATTTCAGTATTGATGCCTGGTGTGATAACATATTGCAAACATGCTTAGCTTCATCCAGCTCTAATTACCTGCTCATCTGTTCCACCTGCATTAGTCACTATATAACCAGCCTTCAGACCAGTCATCAGTGCCAGATTATTTCGAGCCACTGGTGACACATTCTAGCGTAATTGTGTTCTGACTACCTGATCCTGATCTATTCTGCCTCATGACCTCTGAGCCTGCCTGTTCCCGTCTGCGCTGACAGCCTACCACGTCACCGACACCGACTTTTGTTTCACTCTCCAGATCATCCTGCCTACATTCATCTACTCGGTTCTGATCTCCTGCTTGTCCTCTGATACATCAGCGTTTGGAACTCTCTATGCCCTGGCTGCCCTGACCACCTTGGTAGCCAGCCAGCTGGAACCATCCTCTACCTCTGGATTCAGACTGAACTATAAGACTAGGTTCATGACTCACTTGTTCGTGATCGTCCACTTCAAATAGACATGGTCACTAACCTGCTGTCTCCTCCTGCAGAGGTTTAGGACATAGACACCGATGTTGCCCACCCCAATTTCTGTTTTCAATAAACATTCTGAGAAATCTGTAGTACTTTCTTTATCTCTTCTTCTTTTACCCAAATGTAAGTAAGGTCTCTATAACCCGTGCTGTGTATCCATGCCAGGGTATAGCTCTCTGGTCCATTTCAGGCTACAGGATGGGTTCACACCAATGACTAAACCCGGCTAGAAACTGAAATCTAGTATAATGAAAAGGCGTGCTTAAGCAAAACCCGCCCACAGCATGAATCTGCCACCACCATGCCTTGGTTTGGATACAGTGGTTTGCAGCAGTGGGTAGTAATTATTTACAATGACTCATATACTAGAATCATTTTACTATTCTATAGTACTTTCCTTAAATTTTAAAAGTAGAATTCTTAGTTATGTTTCATTAAAGCTCATTTTCGTTATGGCCTGTTGGTATTTAAAAGAAATGAAAAACTATCAAAATAATGCATTTCATTCAGCCAATGAAGTTTATTTTGGTTGGACTCGGTACTGCACCAACTTGTTGTTCGCCACCTACTAAAACTGAATGAAAGTAAAATCTGGCATTGTTAATGTTAGTTAGAAAACTGAGAAAAGTAAGAATAAGGCACTGATCAGAATTGTTAACTATTTGCATTACGTTAAATATAAAACTCTGTAAAATAAAAATGTAGCTGTTGTCTGCTGTATTTTTACCAATATTTGTTATGTACATATTGAAGATGATAACTTTAAAGCATTAGCTTCAACATGTAACAGGCAGGTAATATTAAGGTTTAAAAGACTCACACATCATCAATAAAAACAATCCCAACAGGTTTAAAAAGCACATTCATTCATGTTAGAAAATAATCCTAACAACTCCCCCTTATAAGGTAACATTATTACAGTTACCTTAAAACAAACACTTGTATGTACAACACCCATTCATGTATGTTCATGACCTGTATATTGAAATCGAGGGAAAAATCTAAAGAGCTGTGTCAAAAATCTCCCAAAATCATCAAATCATGGAATAAATAATGACGAGTCCCCCTGATGATGAGGTAGTAAAATTATGGGGGACCCCAGGGAAATCCTGCTCTCGGCCAATCTGATTTTGTTTCTAATAATTATCATTAATGTCTAATTTAAGCGCCTTTTGTCTGGTTGAGTGGAGTTTTGAAGAAGACCCAAAAGCAAAAACAGGAAGCCTAGGTGGTTTCTAGCATATTTACGGTAATAACAGAAAGGTGGCAAATGAAGGAAAAATCCCAAAAATATCAAAATACAGAATTACCAAAATATGGAGGGACATCAGGGAAAACACACACAAGGAGCAAGGGAAGGATGAGTACCAGCAAACAGTGACTGAACACGAGGTGTATAAATGAGAGACGGAACAAAGACCAGGCTAATCAGCCCGCTGGGAGCAGGTGTGGACAAAGGAATCAAGTAGGAGCTAGGAGACTGAAACAAGAGGGCAATAGAGGACAAACAATAAATACATACTGTAAGAACTCAAATACAACCAGAAAACACCACAAAATGTGAATTAAACCAGTAAAACTAGAAAACATAAAAAAACATGAGTCATAGAGATACTGGAAACAAAAAATTAAACAGAACCAAAAAGGGCAAATGGCCAATCAGGTCCTGAGTCATTCTTGGCAAAGCAAAAGGTTGCACAAAAACAGATCTTGGTGAGTCTGGAGCAAAATATTTTTTTGTCTTCATAAAATCAAATCAAAATGAATCAAACAAGAATTAAACCACAATGAGTTTGAAGTCAATTATACTCGTCCGAGTTAAGAGCAAATAATGGACAAAGCCGTGTATAAAGCTGTCTGTTCCCTAAAGTCCTTATAAGAATAATTAATCAATCAGAGTCTCTTATGGTCTCCTCCACAGCCCCTTTGGATCTCATCATGTTGTCTGAAGGCCTGTAGATCCTGAATCCCCATGGTGCGTTCACTTAAAAAAGAAAATAGTCAAACAAAACTGGACCTCAAATTATCATACCTGCACATTGTCAGCTTCATTATATACAAGAAGGGCAAAAATTAATTACCTCTTAGGTTTGTTACCTAGAAAGGACTTAAACAGTTCATCAATTGGTCAATAGTGAAGCAGGGCATTCAGGAACATTTTGTAGGATTTCAAGTCCTGCTAAATAAAATTAGTAAGGATCAGAAGAAACAGAAGAATTATTAGTGATTTGATTTGAATTGTGAAGCAATCAGTATGTGCTCAGGTAGTGTCTAAGCTGCATCATATACTCAGATTAGACGTATACATTGAAAAAAATGGCTTAATCTCAATCAATTAATCAAAATCTGCATTGTTTTCAAACTCTCCGGCCATGTTTATCAAAACATTCCCAGCCTATCTGCTGCGGTCCTTACAGTATTTTAGCCATATCCATAAGAAATGGTATCCCTTTGTCTAGCTCCAATTAAAATTTAATTCATCCTGTGTTATATTAGATTGTGATGAAAACAGGAAATTACTTTTAGATCAAAATCATATATTGTTCTAGTCTGGGATTTAATTTTCCGAAAAAGTCAAAGCACCCCTTCTGCTTCTCTCTGCACTGTGTAACCTACAGTACCTTATTCCAATAATCCCCATAAAGACAGAGCTGTTATAATTATAAATCATACTGGACTTTAAATAAACCTCAAAAATATGTTTATACTTCTGTTATGTCCTCTGAGTTCCCTCCAGATCCAGTGAAACACTCCAATCATATTAATGTCATATCAGAAAACAAATTTAGTTGATAAAAAATACCTCATAAAGAGTGAAATTAATAAGGGCTGCAGGATGGTGCAGTGGGTAGTGCTGTTGCCTTGCAGCAGGAAGGACCTGGGTTCAATTCCTGGCCCATGTATGGAGTTTACATGTTCTCCCTGTGTAGGTTCTCTCTGGGTACTCTGGCTTCCTCCCACAGTCCGAAAACATAACTGTTAAGTAAATTGTCAATTAACTCAACAATTAAGGTTAATTAACTTTATGTTGGGTTAAACATAAAGTTTGTTTAACTAAATATCAATACTGATCGACTGACCCTATTTAACTTTAGTCTTTTTTTGTACTTATTTCTAAAAGTTTAGTGTAGGGCAATTGGTCTTTAAATTTGGTCAGAGAGTACCAAGCTTGTGATAAAACTTTGCATACTCTTGGTGTTCGAGAAATCTCATTGCAACAGATGTAAGAGAACCAGGTGCGTGCTCCATCCTGCTAAACTTGTTCAAGCTTCATATAATGGGGCCCTCGAAATGAGCCTGCGAGGGTGTGGGCCAGCCCACGTGTGTGCACACTTGCAACTGGTCCACAGGCCATCTAATGTTACGTCGGCTTGCATAACACGTTTAAAACATGAGTGAGCCATGTGCATTTGCTAAAAACATCTGTTTTAAATACCTGTAAAAATGGAGCTGAGGGCCTACTTTTTTACTGTAAAGTAGATTCGAGAGGTGTTAGAAAGTGGAGGAATGAGAGTCAGAAATAGTTATAATTCTATCCAGTTTCAACTTAGTTCTACCACACACTATTGTAGGCTACTCTTAGTGGGACAGGTTTTAGTTTAGTGACAAATGAGAGTTTAAACCTGGAAAGGTATGACTACTTACAGCTGTACAGAAGCTTTCTATCACATGTGAACAAAACAATAAAAGTTCATCCCAGTTTGCATGAAGGAGTAGACAATAAACTTGTTTTCATAGATGAAAAAAGTATTACCAAAGACACAAAAAAGCATCCAAAACACATTATATCCAGGTCTTAAATAATGAAATAGAAAAACACAGTCTATAATAAAAATGCTATGAAAATTAAATTGGTGTTTTTGTCATTCCTGAGTTGTAATGTTATCTGAAATAAGAACCACATAATTTCTAAACAGTCTATTTTAACCTTTGCTTATTGCTGCAAACACGTCATGTGGTGATGTAAATTTCTAAATCCAGGTGATAAACCTGTCTACTCTAAGTTTGACACATCTAGGTTAGACTTCAAATATCTTTTATGAGAATATTATTCAAAAACAGTTAAAAATAAGTATATTTATTCGATTAAACAAATGTATAACACTGTAAGAATGCAGAGATGTGCAAACTTTTACTCGCTAACAACGCTAAAGTTAGCGTCTGCCCGGCAGAGCTTCCCATCAGTCTTGTTTCACTTTTGCATTTTTTTTAATACATTTGGGACACTTTTCATCAAATCAATTTCAAAATCCAAAAAAGATCTGGATAATTCTGCATTGAACTGATATTTGAAAGACAAAGAAAGGAAGGAAACATTTTTGTTTTTGAATGTAAAGGAGACGATTTTGTTCTTTTTTGGGAGGGTTGATGTTACTTAGAAATTAAAAAAATTAAAAGAAAATACACTTTACTTTCCCTTAAAATAGTTTCTGGAATTTGAATTACTATATTCTCTAAAAATACTTACCCCTGGCTGAGAACCAATGACTTTGTAGAATTGCTTCTCTTGGGATTTTGATTAATTTCGATACAGTCTGCTTAGCAGATCAAGAAAAAAGGCAAACACTGTTCATTCATAAGGCAGATTTAGATGAACCTCTTCAATTTTATATGGCTTACACAGTTTTTAGACATATTTGCATCTACATGGACTTCAATTTTTTTAACAGAAGCAGAGACAGGCTGTGCGTTACCTACACCATAGCACCAGGACTCCACAAAGTTCTTCTAAGGGGGGAAAAAAACTGCATCTGGATGTCGGATTGATGAGGAGACACAGCAAGCAACCTATTTTGAAAACATCTAGGATGTTATAAAGAGGATCTTTCCTTTACTTGCAAATGAAATAGTACATTAACTTTATTCCTTGATGACTTTAATAAACGTTAAAAATAAAAAACCTTAGAAAAACCTGTACATCACAAAAGTAAAAAATAAACATTATGACTTCTCAACCTTTAGTAGGTCAATATGTTCCCTGGTTTTAAGGGTCTGCAATGTGGAGGTGGACAAGCGTGCCCTTAGCATGGTGATAGCACAACTGTTTCACCATGCTGTTGAAATTAGTGAGATATGTTAGTGTTCCGCCACACACGACTTTTGCTTCTTCCTGTGCACACTAGAGACTGACATTTTTTTCAGGAATCCCATGGGTCACGGGATTCCCGTGGGATTCCCGTGGGATGGGAGTCAGTATTAGTAACGATCACATGATTGGGACGGTACAGGATTAAACATTAACGGGAGCAGACGGGAGCGGGAGCGAACCAATAGTAACCAAAAAAAACTAGGATTGATGCCAAAAAATAAAATAAAATAAAAATAAAAAAAATCCAGTACTGGCATTTTGTAGTGTTTTTCCTTGAAGCCTACACTATAATGCGAGTCAAAAAAAACTACACGACCTAAAAACCAACAGTGCTTCCGCTCTGAGTTTTTCACCCGCGCTCAAAAAACAATAATGGAGGGACCAACAGTTACTACAGTTAGAAACAGGAACTCTAGTGCAGACGCCCCTTCCACAGGTTTTGTCAGACCTCTAAAGTGCAAATTATACTTCTTTTACCTTTCTTTAAAAAATAAATAAATAAATGGTCTCCTTTGCTTTCCTTTCGCATAGGTTCATTTTTATTCTGCCCTACCTGAGCTGTGGATCACTGCAGCTCCTCCAGAGTCCCCATTGGACACTCAATAGACTTCAAATGGTATCTATACTCTTATAAGTTACTGGTCACAGTACGATAGTACAGTAACGTGAATTCTGACACAATGGTTTTAGGATTCACTAAGCAGTTAAGACACAGGTGTCCTTTAATTCTGCTCTGCTGTTTGCAATCTGGCAGTGACAGCGTTAAGTGTTGCATTATGGGAGGCGCCCATCTCCACCCCCTGAAGCGTATTTACATATCAGGCGGGAAGCTGCAGTGCTCTGCTGAAGCCAGCCAAAGCCCCACCCACAAAACGCCGCAATGGCGGGAAAAAAGCCGGCTCCAGCGCTCAACTCCCTGACAATGGAGAGGCCCAGAAGCAGACACACATACACACACTCACTGCAGTGAATATACAATGCAGTCTGTTCAGTCACCCATACTTACATGCCTACACACACCAGGTGTTTCAGTTTGTCCTTTTTTGAGCTATAAGAGACACTTTCTGCAGGAAGTGAATTGCATGACAGGAATAGCTGCAGAAATGAAGGATTAATGAAGCCCTGTAGCGTGTTACTAAAAGGTCTCAGAGCCTTTTTTTCTATAATAAGCATTCAGTATGTGAGAATTAAAGACATGCCTGTGAGTTAACGCTCCAAGCTGCTGTCCTGGAAGAGAGTTCACTGGGTTTCTGGAAAGACAGGAAGGCATGTCAGGCTCTGAATTTGGGAGGGTGGAGAAGGCAGAAAAGTACAGGGCAGCCTCCACATTACATAACCAGGCAGGAAACACACAGCAAAGAGACAGAAGCACTATAGGAAGCCATGCTCACACTGCACCTATGGTTTCTCACATCTCTGCCTTCCCATCTGCGACATCCTCATGTACCGAAAGAGCCAGACAGCACGACAGAGAAGAGAGAGAGAGGAGGACTGCATGAACTCACTGAACCTCGCTCGTCCCTATAGGCAGACACATGAATAAATGATGGTCTGCGCATGGTTCGGGAGACGTATATCACACCAGAATGTTGGCCTGGATCAGGCTCATCACACACAGCAGACAGTTCTACATAACTATGGAACACATGCAAAAGAATACTTTGATATTTTCCAATGAAAACACCAGAAAAAGGGAGTTTGTCTTCAACCCCCTGCCCCGTTCTGAAATCCCAGAATAAAGGAAAGTTCAGAAATCATCTCATTAGGTGATATTGGACTGGTAGGAGGGGACATGATTCTGGAGGAGACATCAAATGGGCTGCTAGTGACTTCATGTTTTATTTTATTCTGCATCTTGCGGGTTTAACAGTCTTCTTTAGATATAGCTATTGGCTTACCTTTTAATGCACTTTACTGTATGTGCTCTCTTTATCTGTTTAGTTGTGTTTCTCTCTTAGATTAAGCCACTAAAGGGGCTACTGCTGCAACTAACCTCTCAATGCTTCTGTTATACCCATTCCTTTCCCACGAGGCAAAATAAAACAAAGCAGTTTAAATCCAGGAACAATCGGCTTTTAGTGGCAATGGGAACAGGTCATTGACGCTGGTCTAACTGGGTAAAACCACTCGGCAAGCGACCCATGTTAAAATCACCTCGGCTCTGATTGGCATGCTGTGGGAACACCAGAGCCGGGTTGACCCGCTCACTACGCGATACCACTGAACGCAACGTACGGACGTCAACACAACACATCGGTCCGATTTGAAACTATGTAAACTATGTTTACATTCGATAAGCATTCAAAGCACTGTTAAGAGAGATTCGGACAGATAAAAGAGTGAAACGATAAAGCACACTAACTAAGTCCTGGCTTCCTTACATGTAGGTCTCGATTGTTTACTTTCCTGATTTCTGTCGCACTGAGTAAGCGTCGATGCTGTTACCAGACGTGCAGCGACGGTTGCCAGGGGGAAAGACCAAGCTTTTTTTTTTTTGCCAATGGGAACTAAGTCAAATTCGGCTTGTTAGCGGGTCGAGCCATATTAGAAAAACACGCATTAACCAACTTATTTCAGTAGGAAGAAGGCTTCATGTTTGTGTTAAATGGTCAAACTCTCTCCCTTCCCTGATCAGTGGCTGCTCTCGCCCGGCTACTCACTACACCAACCATGAAGCACCCTTGCACCTGAACTGAGTCCACTCGATGGCGCTAGAGGGTATAACTACAACATTAGCTTTCCTTACACTACTGCAACAGGAAGCTGTCGTCACCATGGTAGCAATCCAAGCCCTGGCATCAAGTCCTGCCATGATCCACTGACTGCTAAAGAATTGATACTTAAGATAATCTAGAAGAGGCAAACGGTTAATACGCACGTTACATGCACTAAAACTGCTGCATCATCATCAGGTGAAAGTTTAACCTTTATACTCTGTAATGATAAATTATATCAAAGCTGCTTTAATAAACCAAAGAAAAAATATTTTATTTGTCATTTTTGAGTTTTTAGTTATGACTTTATTTGTAATTAAGTAACGCCCCTTAAAATAAATGATTTATAGCCTATGCAAAATGATTTTTTTTGATAAAGTGTTTCTTTACTAACTTAATGAATGTTTGAAAAGCATATGTGGAACTTAGATTCATATGTCCCGTCCTCCATGCAGACCAAATTTGGTGCTGCACAAGTTGCTCACTGTCACTACCTAATCCATACCGGAAGCACGATCAGTACCATCAGCTCATTTGCGCATGCGCTACCAGACATACATCCGGATATCCTTAAATAATGTAAATATGGTATTAAAATGACTTATTTCTATCCTTAACTCACTATAGAATGCTAATACGTATTTCAAAATTGTTTTCTGATACAATTTTGATGCTTTTTACATTTTCACTGTTCAACTGCTTGTGCGACGTCATCATTGGACATGCTCAGAGTAGTCCAGCAAAATATGATTTAACCCTTTTTATCTGCATTTTAGTTGTTTCTTTCTTTAGAATATGCACTTTATACCATAATGTTAACATGAAAGGAAAAAACTCCAAAAAACTAGATTTATATTTAAATCCAAAGAAAAAAGTTAGCTCCCGGAAGTAGCGTAGGATCCCATTTCTGGTGCAGATCAGGAATAGACGACTGATGAAATGCATCAATTTTCTCAGGAAATACATTATTAACCTTTAACACATTATATTTTAGTATGTTCACTATTTTTGCGGAGGGAAAAATGTAATTTAAGAAAAAAAATCGAGGGGGAACGGGATGTCTGGATACACAATCGCAAATGAGCTGATGGTATAGATCATACTACCGGGACGGATCGGGTAGTGACAGTCACTCCTCTATAGGGCACTGTATAGGGGTTATACCATTTTATATGAGGGTCTAGTGGATGAACAATTAGTGGACACAAAATTTCCCCCAATGCACCTTGAAAAGTAGTGTGCATCCATATATATCCCCAAAGGCTTTCCAAAGAGTTCACCTTGAAATGCACCATGGGATTTGTTTTGGAAAAGAACAGAGATGGTGCAGACACCATGCGGGGAGGCTGAGCCACGTGACGAATGGGAATTTAAAAGTATCATTCATCTTAACTGACGTTAAATGAGGGCAGTTTAGAGTCAACTATATAGTCCAAACTATTGGTTTGCTGGAGGTTTCCTTCTGATAAAAGGGAGTTTTCCTCTCCACTGTTGCTATATGCTTGCTTCTTAAAAAGAACTGCTGGAAAGTCAGCGCCACAAGCAACCGCCCACCATCGCTACACACTAATGAATAGTGCAAGTTGGTAACTAGATGCAATCTGCTGGATTTCCTTAGATAATAATTCTCTAACCAACTTAAATAACAAACTAAACATTTGACATGTGAGATCAATTTGAAATGCATAAAACTGACTCTGTGTGTATGATTCAACTGAATCATGGTAAAGTGACCAGAGATAATATTTGTTGTGAATTTCAATGATCACATAAAATCCCAAAGAAAAATAAGGGACTTTGTGTTTATAAATAGAAGTTTTAGCGATCTGAACCCCCTTTAAACGCATTGTACAAACACGGAAGCATTAAAGTGGAGCGATTATTGAGGTGTTTCTAAATGAACTGGCCTTGTAAAACCAGGAAAGCCACCCTAACGGACACACGCTCACAACAATGCAGCAGGAACAAAGCCCCTGTGTGGCTGAGTCACACCTGGCAGTGTTGTGTTTCTTTCTCCGTTACGCAACTTCTGAAAGCTCTTTGTCTACAGAAGCCAAAAAAACAAACACTGACCATGGCCAAGGGAAACCTGCATGTTAAAACACACTCATCAAACTTTTAAGATAAGGGAGTAGAGAAATCCAACGATACAAACAAACAAAAAAAATATCTAAATTAGCTCTGTTGTCAAGATGACACTTGACCTTTACATTGATGTTTTTAGATGCACATTCTCAGCCAGGTCCTTCACATTCCTAACAGAGATTACAGGACCCTGTGGTGTCTAGTATTTTGCCATTTCAAAACAAAATATTTTGCCTTCTGAGTTATCTTTTAAAAATTATTTATAACTACAGCTGTTCCTCCGCCTGATTAGCCGCTTGCATTAGATGCGTGAGGAGGGTTTTTTTTTTTGTCTAGCCAGGACCAGATGGCAGAGAATGTTTAGCCAAATGGGATTAGAGATTAGGATTAGGTGGACTTTATATTACCTAGACGCACAGTCACTGGATGACACACCACTATAGAGAAGCGGCGAGCTGAGGAAGGGCTCCTTTAACTCCCTCTGAGTAAGAAGTGATGAAAATTTACAACAGGAGAAATGTGGCTCTAAGATTTGATGAAATGCAGCATTAGGAAATAAAGATTCATACTTAAAAAAAAGAGGTTAAAATGGTGAGTCTGCACAAATGTTTTTTTCTTCAACAAGAATCCTTTCCAGCTGTCGACTGCAAACAAGGACGAATCAGAATTCCTATTAGATACAAACAGAGAAATGCAGCTGATCACCTTGGAAAGAAACAGACTGCTGGGTTAAAAGAGGTCAGGAGTCTAGCTGTGGTTTTCCATTCAGAAACACCTCCGATACTTAGAATTAAAACAGACAGAAATGCATATTTCCTTAAATCTATTATAGCTCCATTCAGCTGTTTGGATGCACTTATTTTAGGGATTAAACATTTAATGATTCAAATGAAACACTGAGAACTACACAACCTAGAATTTCAGTAAACTTTTAAAAACAAGAACCAGGAAACCAAGTTAGAATTCAGAGTTGATTCGGTTTAATCCACCCACTTACAGTGAAAACCTGGCATTCAAGTTCAAACATAAAAAAAGAGCAGAGCGATCATTTAGATAAATGCAGCTTTTTGTGCAACAGAGATCATTTTTAATAGCTGCTTTATCTATATTCTCCTCTTCGTGTTTTGTTTGTAGAAATGATCGCTTTAATTTTCAGATATAGAGCTGTTGCTTAGAGAGGGAGCTGAGCAATGGAAGAAGTCAAGGAATAAAGCATAATACTGCCACTACCATGCATGACAGCTGTACAGTGTTCCCTCTCCATTAATACGAAAGGCAGAGTTAATTACCAGCTTAATATAATCTTAATCGGTCCAAAGGTTAAATTATAACTTAAATATTTTGGTAAATATGTGGGAACATCAAGTATTAGTTCAGAAAACAGAAACTAATTATTATGTTAATCTAAATTGAATAAAAAATACATTGTCACTAAAGATAAAATCTCAGTGACAAGAAAATAATCCATGACTTAAAATCAAATGAACAGATATGAAACGAAATGTATTATCTAGGCACAGAGCAGCTGCCATCTTTTATCTGGAGTGACCTGAATTTATCTCTGCATCACAGGTTAATGTCAGACTGAAGCAATTACAACAAATTGATTAAACTGTGAAGGAAAAGAAGACATCTACAAAAAATTTTGTTCTCTCACATTAAATTGAAAAGTTACTTTTTTTAAAAAAGGATAACCAATATGTGTTCCGTCTGCTAAAAGCCAGTGTAAAAAGATGGAGCCTCAACATTTTAACCAGTCACCTCCTGCAGGAAAATACCCCACAGCATCATCCTGCCATCACTCTACATCACAGCTAGATCATGCGTTCAGCTCCCTGACCTTTCTTCCAAAAATAACAATTATCCTTACAGTCAAACACTTTCAGTTTCATCACACCGCAGGACATGTCTCTATGAGCCAATTTTTTTATCCAGTGGATCCCAAAATTTTCCAGGTGAGCTCTTTCATCTATCTTTGATTTAAAGAAAATGTTCACTTCCATACATAAAGCCCACATTCCGATGTCCAGATAACACAGAGTACATGTCAGACTTAATAATACTACTTCAGCGATAGTTCAAGGTGTTGCTTTATTGTACAGGTGCTGGTCATAAAATTAGAATATCATGAAAAAGTAGATTGATTTCAGTAATTCCATTTAAAAAGTGAAACTTGTATATTATATTCATACATTACATACAAACTCATATATTTCAGATGTTTATTTTGTTTAATTTTGATGATTACAAATGACAACAAATGAAAATCTCAAATTCATCATATCAGAAAATTAGAATATTGTGAAAAGGTTCAAAATTGATGGCCCCTGGTGCCACACTCTAATCAGCTAATTAACTCAAACCACCTGCAAAAGCCTTTAAATGGTCTTTCAGTCTAGTTCTATAGGCTACACAATCATGGGGAAGACTGCTGACTTGACAGTTGTCCAAAAGACGACCATCGACACCTTGCACAAGGAGGGCAAGACACAAAAGGTCATCGCTAAAGAGGCTGGCTGTTCACAGAGCTCAGTGTCCAAGCACATTAATAGAGAGGCGAAGGGAAGGAAAAGATGTGGTTGAAAAAAGTGTACAAGCAAGAGAGATAACCGCACCCTGGAGAGGATTGTGAAACAAAACCCATTCAAAAATGTGGGGGAGATTCACAAAGAGTGGACTGCAGCTGGAGTGAGTGCTTCAAGAACCACCACACACAGACGTATGAAAGACATGGGTTTCTGCTGTCGCATTCCTTGTGTCAAGCCACTCTTGAACCACAGACAGCGTCAGAAGCGTCTTGCCTGGGCTAAAGAGAAACAGGACTGGACTGCTGGTGAGTGGTCCAAAGTCATGTTCTCTGATGAAAGTAAATTTTGCATTTCCTTTGGAAATCAAGGTCCCAGAGTCTGGAGGAAAAGAAGAGAGGCACTTCATCCACGTTGCTTGAAGTCCAGTGTAAAGTTTCCACAGTCAGTGATGGTTTGGGGTGCCATGTCATCTGCTGGTGTTGGTCCATTGTGTTTTCTGAGGTCCAGGGTCAACGCAGCCACATACCAGGAAGTTTTAGAGCACTTCATGCTTCCTGCAGCTGACCAACTTTTTGGAGATGCAGATTTCATTTTCCAACAGGACTTGGCACCTGCACACAGTGCCAAAGCTACCAGTACCTGGTTGAAGGACCATGGTATCCCTGTTCTTAATTGGCCAGCAAACTCTCCTGACCTTAACCCCATAGAAAATCTATGGGGTATTGTGAAGAAGAAGATGCAATACACCAGACCCAACAATTCAGAAGAGCTAAAAGCCACTATTAGAGCAAACTGGGCTATCATAACACCTGAGCAGTGCCACAGACTGATCGACTCCATGCCACGCCGCATTGCTGCAGTAATACAGGCCAAAGGAGGCCCAACTAAATACTGAGTGCTGTACATGCTCATACTTTTCATGTTCATACTTTTCAGTTGGCCAACATTTCTATAAATCCTTTGTTTTTATTGGTCTTCAGTAATATTCTAATTTTCTGATATGATGAATTTGAGATTTTCATTTGTTGTCATTTGTAATCATCAAAATTAAACAAAATAAACATCTGAAATATATGAGTTTGTATGTTATGTATGAATATAATATACAAGTTTCACTTTTTAAATGGAATTACTGAAATCAATCTACTTTTTCATGATATTCTAATTTTATGACCAGCACCTGTATATCTCGTACCATGTCTTTCAGTTGTGCTGTTCTTTTTTCATCTCGTTGCAGGTGATGAAGCAGACTGAAAATGTTTTGTCATTATCTCCTTTCTATCTCTTCTTTCTTTCATCTATTCTTTTTTTTCTCTTTTTCCCCTTTCTTCGTCTGTTTTTCTGCTCTATTTACATTGCAGTGTCCATATAAACTGTAAAACTCCCTGCATAATTATAATTAAGCAATTTATATGCATGAAACAAGTGGAGCAGTATGGCAATTGCCATACTGCTCCACTTGTGAAAGTAAAATCTGTTGGGCTCTTCTTGGCATCAAGACAATTATTCTTATTGCCACATTGCCAGACAGGACACTGTCTGGCAATGTGGCAAAAAAAAACAAATGTTCATTCCCCCCGTTCCACAAACAGTTGAACAAAAAAAAGTCAACTGCTGTACAATGTAATCATTAAAAGTAAAAAACTACAGCTTGAGCTCTATCTTTGTAAACTATTGACTTCTTCTACCATGTAGGTCGAGGACTCGTCACTCTAACCAGCTTCAGCCGGCATCTTTGAGGTCTTTTTGCACAAAAACTGTTCACCTCTAAAATAAAAATAAAAATCCTTCCTAAACCGTACGAGAGGTGGACTTTTATTCAAGGTTCACACCTGATCTTTGCAGTAAAGGTTCTCTGTTGCGAAGAAAAGGCTTGTTTTTGGGATTCTTTTCCTGATAACTTAATTGGAGGCTTTCCAGCTAATGAATCAGAAGCTCAAAAAGCCAAGACATTAAAGTCAATATGTGTGTAAACTTCTGAATCATTATTTGAAAATCTTGCAAAACCACAACTGATTTTAGACAAATATGATGCTTATACAAATATCTAGTTCATAGTGTTACAGGGCTACAGTTGTACAGTAGTTGGAAGAGGAACACTCAGCAAATACTGAAGAGGTCTGCCTTAGGATGGAGAATGCACAGAGAATGTTTTAAGATTATTCAGGAGCTGAAGCCGGCCAGCATCTAATGAGC
Source organism: Cyprinodon diabolis (assembly GCA_030533445.1). Lineage (NCBI taxonomy): Eukaryota > Metazoa > Chordata > Actinopteri > Cyprinodontiformes > Cyprinodontidae > Cyprinodon > Cyprinodon diabolis. Next base: position 13,851,169 of record CM060074.1, read on the forward strand.
TCCCTCAGAGTGTGTGTGTGTGTCTGTGGATGATCCACTGCGTAAGTCACTAATTAGCCTTGTGACTGCGGAGGCTGCCCTACATCTCAGCTTCTATAAAATTGTGTGCAAAGTTCAAGGGCCCTGGCGTCATTGAATGGTGCAGGCAGGTGCCTGGTGGTGCCGCGCCAAACTGGGCAGGAGCTCCTGATAAGAGCATACCGCCCCGAGTGTGAGTTGGGAAAATATGAGGCATGAAAGGAGACTTTTCTCTTTATTCAGATCAAAAATCCAGTTTTTATTGCTGCTTCTTTAACAGTAACACATGGCAGACCTAAAAAAAAAAAAATTCAGAGTACATTAAACCTGTTGCTGGACTTTGCTTCCATACTGTACAGTAAACTCCCAGTCAGCTTGACCCAGTTTGGAAAGATAGAATGTGGGACGCACTTCCTCCTATTATACAGCTGGAAACATTTTTAGTGATGTAGGTGAGGTCAAACTGCAGGAGCATGTGAACTAAACTGAAAAAACAAGTGTTTTTATGAAATGAGAGATGACTGTTGGCTGGAAAGAAACCAGCGGCAGCTGGAAAGGGAACACCAAAACAGGCGGCAGGTATTCCCTGACAGGCAGACACACCTTGGTTTGGATAAACAGTCAGCTCTACAAGAAAACAAAAAAAGAGAAACACAGAGAAGAAGGAGGAGGAAAAGGTCCTCAAAGACAAATCAGCTGTCAAGCTTTTCTGCTCGAGTTCATCATAGTGAGATAACAGTACAACCAGGTATCTGGAAAAAACAAACAAAAAAAACCCAGGAAAGCCAGAGTTTTTTGAAAGTATTCACACCACTCAAACATATATATATTTTACAACCTATCATTCCTTTTACAGCCTTTCTAAGTGACGGCCGAGTGCACAATAGGAAGCAGATGGGGGAGGAAAGCCCCACAGCATGATGCAGCCACCACCGTATTCCACAGTGGGTCAGAAAGTTTCAATCTTGAATGTATCAGTTTCCTGTGGCGTCCGCCATCTTCCTCTGTCTTCAGGCTGCTCGTGTTTACAGAATAGTTGACTTCTGATCAGATTGATTTCACTAGATTTTTTTTTTTATGTCAGAATAGGAGATGAACACAAGGTTGAAAGGTAAAAAAAGAAAAACTCTAAGGAAATAAGCGGGGATAAATAATTTGGAGCCAAAGCATATTTATTTTTCCTTCCAGTATTATTAAAGTCAAAACAAAGATGGCTGAGAGTTTGAAATATAATCTTTCAGGGAACTGATTGTAGCAACATGGAAATAAATACATTAAAAAATGATAGCAATATTTATAAGGTATTTTGTGCAAAAATAGAGAATTTTTTTTTTAACTTTAATTTAAACAGTAAAAATAAATATCTTTAAATGTCTCCTTTGTGTCCATGAGGTTGTCTCCTAGAAACCTAGAAGACGCCGACGTTCAGTGAAGTTTAGAGGTCAGAGGTCGTGTTGACCGGGCTGACGGAGCTCAAAGGAGACGCAGCTCTCAAAGCGTCCTCCGCTCCGTCTGTGTGTTCTGTCCTCGGTTCTTTAGAGGAACCCTGAGAGGTTTCAGGGGGGGTGGAGACGGGCTGTTCGCACCCCGGATCAGACTTTCTCCTCTTCCTCATGTGATAGTGATGCTTTTTGGATTTCAGGTGAGCTGCGGGCGCAAAACGGGGAGATAAACATGAATGATGCAAAGTAAACATGGTATATAAACATACTTTTGATTCAGATCGTTATTTCAGCACGGTTACTCAACAGAGGAAATGTGGACGAACCTAAAGAAGCTTTTTTATTCAATCTAAGGCTGCAACTAATAATTTTCCTTGAAGAAGATTTTTTATGAAATTAAACCAGGTGAAACTAAAACGTTCCACTTGATGAAAAACTTTTTTGTATCTTAAATACAAAATGATATATATATATATATATATATATATATATATATATATATATATATATATATATATATATATATATATATATATATATATATATATATATATATATATATATATATATATATTACAATTTTGATATAATTACTGCTCTAAGCAGGTCGCTCTATCAGCTAAAGGCATGTCTTGATACTCCAGTCTTCATTAATCGATGCTTTCAATAATAATAACAAATCAAGTAATCAGATTAATTGTGATCAATCATGTATTTAAATAATGGATTAGTCACGATTAGTCCGATTAACTGTTTCCGCCCTAATTGATACTCTTCCTTCTTGACTTGATTAGTGTGTTTTTATTCTTTCATTCTCTGCAGTTTCATTCTCAGTTTTTGGCTTTACCAAAGAAACATTGGAGTAGGCTAAAAGCTGTCCTGTTGGTAGAAATGTGGGGGTGGGGTTAATATGTAGAACAAATACACATGGCCATGTTGATGTACTAACATGGGTGGGTTTAATGGACAACAGCAGTTTGCCAGAGTTCATACTTTCCTGGAAATCCAACATCACACACGGGTTAAATAAATATCATAAATGTGACTGAGCGTTCTCACCCGTCCATTCCAGGTCCCCGATGATTATTTTATCACACAGGTCGCAGGTGTGGTGGCTGCGTTTGTTTCTAGGGCCCTGCACTCTAATGGGGGCCAAAGGGGGCTCCTCACCCTGAAACAGACAGAGGAAATCGGAATTATACTGAGCATCAATGTCTGATGAAGTCTGAATATCGAAGGTTAGGGTTCAAATCAAGGTACTTATTTTAGAAAGCAGGAAAACAACACTTTCTGTTTGTGATAATTAGATTAGATTCAACTTTATTGTCATTACACAGGTACAGGTACAAGGCAATGAAAGGCAGTTTAGGTCTAACCAGAAGTGCAATAGCAGCAAGTGCAGGATAAATAATGGTTCCATAAATACAGGACATGGGTTTCTACTGGATAAGTATAGCGATGAATACCATTATAACCAGAATCTTACTAATAGATGACTATAATATATAGATAACTAGTGTTATGAACTAAATTTACAGCTGGATATGTACCAAATATAGTATACAGGTGGATATTACTATAAAAAAGGTTTTTACAGTTATGTACAATAGTATATATGCAGATGGGTTTTACTATAAACCTATAATGTGATGTCAGCAAGCTATAAACAGAAACCGAACGTCTTATGAAATTATCAGAGTCATATTAGACATTTAACATAGAGAAGCAAGAAAAGCTAGCATACTGTTCCTGTGAAGATTCAAATTTGCAGCCATTAGGAACATAAAGAAGATATCTTTAAGTTATAGAAGTGTTCAAAAATTAATGGAGCTTTTTGAAAACTGAGCCAGAAAACATCAGGTTGGACAAAACAGCCGATCGCTTCCTAAACATGGAATATTATCCGTATCTGAAGAGCTTTTTGTAAAACAAAAACAGTTGTTTTCTTTCGAATAAAAAAAATACTATTATTATTAAAATGCTGAATAATTTTAAGCAATTTAAAGGAAAATGTAAACATCCTGAATAAATCTGTTGAACCTGTGTAATTAGAACCATCTTGACAATTTTGCCAGCGAATGCCCGACGTCCCTGAATCTTCTAAAATGCTTGCATATGCTAAACTTTATGTATTGTTCTTCAATCTTTGGTGTATACATAACGACTCCAGAACTTATGTCCAACGACAGCCTAACCTATGCGTAATGTACGGAAGAGGATTAGGGCCACTGAAAAAAAAAAAAGTTAAATGATTTTTAAATTTTATTTCATTTTAATATGGGAAAAAACATGTTTGTTATCTGTCAGAATTCTGACAGATAACAAACATGTTAGCATCAAGCCATAGCCATGTTTTAGAGACTAGCTCTCTTGTTTTAAGACCTTCTGCTCCTCCATTAATGAGGGGACCCCTCGGGCACGTAAAAAGTTGCCTAATTCTGTCATTTTCCACCAATGTGTCACTGGCCATCTTAAACAACTCTCATCTTTGTCAGTGAAGCTTAGTAATTCCACATCTCTATCTTCATGGTGCCCATCTACATTAAGATCCAAAACTCTGAGATTAAAGTCAGAAATATGAGATTAAAGGCAGAATTCTGAGAAATATTAAACTGAAATAAAATAAAAAAATCAGTTAACTTTTATTTATTTTTTCAGTGGCCCTAATCCTCTTCCGTAGTAATGCACGCCAGTGTAATGCCAATGAAATGTCACAAGACAGTGTCCTGAGGGGGGCAGCAATGCGCCAGGAGGCGCACGGCCTGCATAAAAATATTCATTTGATTGCGTATTAACCTAACTGCTGTTTACTGCCTGCCAAAAAGAAAAAAAAAAAAAAGAATCCACGTTACAAACAAGGCTTACTAACCTAACCCCTTTAATACGCAAAACGCTTCCAATACGTCATTCTACAGTAGCTGGAATTTAGAAACACGTTCAGCGGCCGTCTGGAACCCTTTAAATACGTTGATATGCGTTGGAGATTAGTTCTTGATAAGCTAAGCATAAGTTATGCACAAGTTACTCATAGGTTTTGGATAAGCTAGACACCACGACTTATAATAAACTTACACTTAACGTATGTATGTCAACGATCTAATAACCTACCTGTAACTCATGGCCCACGTATGGCGTACACTGGCATATGTCAGTAAATTTTGAGCATGCTAAAAAATATCTTGCCGTACTCGCTGTATGTCAACGTGTAGCAGTTTGTTTCAGAGTGCTAATAACTTAAACAAAACTGACCCATAACTAATCCAACATATGCAGAGTTTTTGCCGGATTTTTCATATGTCAGGCAGATGCTGTCAAGGTCTGACAGGAGCTTTAGTTGAAGGAATGTTTGACTCCATTCAAATAAAGATTATATTTAGAGGATAAAAAAGGTGATTACGAGCTGAATATAGTCTTCTATAATGTCCAAGTTTACACTTTGTCACACATCAAGTATTTTCACGACTCTCTTCTAATCCGTAATTAATAAAATTCCCCTAACTATGATCTTTTCCTAAGCAGATGCGGCTGCTTGCTCGTGATTAATAAATCCTGCTTACATCAATGCTTTATATGGAACGGCTGCTTTATCTTTCGTGGAAACAGGATTTTTTTTCCCAGAGCTGGATTGATAATATCCTCACAGTGAGCCAACTATTAGATCAGAAATGGCTTCTGTTTACTTAAGCTAAATTATTACACTATAAACGTCTGAATTGTTTTTGATGCTTTTCCCTCTGGGTCGCTCTCACTTATTAAAAAAAGGTGGAATAAAGGAAGAATTTAAATCAGGCTTTTCTCTTCTCTGGTCTCTGGAGCCAAAATTGACATAATTAGTTTTACATCAACAGATAATAAGAAAGAAAAAAACGTTTATCTTGTTAACCTTCTAAGCTTCCAGCTTTGGATTAATACCTACAGGCTTTCACCTATAGTTCTTTCAAACCAACAAAGAACATCTCTGTGTTTTCAACCTCTTTCTGCTCATAATGCTTTACTCGTTAATAAAAAAATCCAATGGAGGAGTTTTGTAAATACTGTTCCTGGAAAATGACAGAAGGAGCAATACAAGCCAAAAAGAAAAAGCATCATCTTTAAATATTGTGTGTCGGAGCCCTGAAACGACAATAAAGTTGCATCTTTTTAGTGAATTTCTTCATGGTGGGTTTCTTTCCTTGTTTACGTGTCCCAGTTTGCCGTCATTAATAAAGTTCGTCCTCCTGCCCTTTTTATTTATAGATCCACCTCACCTGCTGCACCTTAAGTTCAGTTTGTATATTTTGAGTCAAACTGATAAAAGGATTTTCTCACTATTTGACTTTATCTAAAACTCTGATTTGGACTTTTTAAAGAGCCTTTTTGATAAAACATCTAAGCAGGTAAGAAGGATGGATTAGAAAGTAGAGTTACATGAAAAAAAAAAGAAATTAGAAAAAAATATCAAATTAAAGCAGAAAGGAAATAGATTGGAAGGAGGGAGACTAACTAGGCCGAACTGGGAGGACAGTTGTTGGCCCTGACCCCCCCTGCAGCTGGCAGACTGATCGGGCCCCACCTTGCTGAGACTGTCCAGGATCTGCAGTGCAGGCTTCAGCACAGTCTCCTCCCACCTGGACACGTCTGTCACATCCAGGCCGTACACCGCCGGGACGCTGTCTCCTGTTCCTGCACAAAATCAGAGATGGATAGGAACTTTAAAATGTGATTATTTTTATTTTTAACAGTTTATTATTTCTATCACAGAGTAGCAGAGCTATAGGGTCGACCTGACTGCTTTAGAATCCATTGGAGGATTGGTCTCTCCGTGGACGGAGACTGTGCTGATTGATTTCACAGCGTAGGCGTCACTAAATAAACGCAATTAATTCAATCTATTAGCCAATGGCAGAAGCCCATCTGTGACCCGCTCCGTCTGATTCTGAGCAGATCAAACAGGCTCCGGCTGGTTTGACCGGACCGGTGCTGACTGGAAAGACGGCGGGCAGGGGAAGTGACGCGCTGGAGCCGCACCCCAAAGCTCTGTCAACCTGCTGACTCACAGCGGCTCGATAATGTCTTTCTCTCCTCCTCCTCCTCCTCCTCCTGCGCAGCATCCAGCTCCATCGCCATCAGTCTCGTTTCGGCTTTCAGTCACTGCCTTGCTCTCTGACGGTTCCTGCCCCCCCTCCCCTCTGTGCTTTCCTTTTGAAGCAGTCAGCAGAGTCTGGGCCAGGCCTTCGCTTCAAACTGCAGCCTCTGCTCTACCTCTACATCAGTCTGACTGTCTGAGTGACAAAGGATGAGCTGCTGCAACGACAACAAGCATCAAATCCAAACTACTGCACTTAAAAAAAAAACATATTTGTGAAGATTTTATATGAATTTATCCACCATCTTATCAAGGTCACTCTAACAGAAGCATGATGGAGCCACCACCGTGCTTCACTGAGGACTTTGTTAACCTTCTAAATCATGAAGTGTTTGTAATTTAATGTGTCTCCTTAATGGCTCGAGGCAAAATGTTAGCAGGGTTTCTGTTTTTTCTCTCTCTCCAGATCCTCCTAATTGCCATGTAAAGACTTAATGAAATGAATGAGAGAAAAGCCGTCATAATCTGCAATCTGAAAGAACAATTAGTCATTTAACTCCTGCAGGGTGTAACCTTTCGGCAGGTACTTCAAATTTGATTTGAGCCCATTGGTAGCTGGCTTCTCTGCTGTCGAAACCCAAGAAATAGAGGGAAAACTTGCATGCAGATGAATTGGAGCCAAAAAAGATATTGATTTTATTTAAAAAGTGCTCTTTCGTTTCCAGCTGTCAGAAAAAAAAGAAAAGAAAAAAACATTTCTATCTGTAGTTGTGTATATGGCAGACACACTTTGCACTTTGATAATAAAATATGTTGCAATTTGTTAAGATAATGTGAAAAAAAATTAGGATAAAAAAAAAATCCTTTCAAAACGGCGTCGCCTGCTCAGTGTATCGTGATATAAATCATAAGCAAGATGGTTGCCATAGAAACCAGTTATGATTAATGCCTAATTTCAGTCTTTTTTTCTCCAATGCTGTGTACAGACTCGTCGTCTGCGCTTGTGTTAGTCTTGTTTGAGCTCTGAGAAAGACATCGACCCCAACCATTTCTAAGGCTGAACGCCTCGACATTCAGTCAGAACCTCCTTTTACAGGGAGGTGCTGCCCCGACCCGGCCCGCCTTTGAAAGGACAGTTCTTCTGAAGTGGCAAAGAATAGAGGGGCGTATTTATTTGTCTTCTGAGCTCAAATATGATCAAGCCTTCTGCAGACTGGCCAGCCCAACATTTAAGCAGATTCTCATGCAAATGAATCCCATTAACCTTTAAAGTACTGTTTGCCAACTCAATTATGGCCTAATCCTTTTCACACAGACTCAAGTGTGAATTGGAGCGCAGCAGACAGAGTCCTGACTGATGTTTCGGACTCTACTGGGAACTGTCTGGGCCTCCATTATTACAGGGAGCGTGCTATGACGGATCACCTGAACAGAAAATCTGCTGTGGCTTCACAGAGCCGGACCCCAAAGAACCATTCAGCTGCATCCGAGCACCGTCGTTTGCATAAACCGGGAGGTTTGATAAGCAGCCGGCTGCTTAAAAATGGCCTGCTTTTTTTTTTCCAAGTCAGGGGGCCAGCTGTGAGTGATCAACCAACCCGCAAAGGGTGTTAAAGCAGGAATAAACAAACTCTTTAAAAGGCGACATCTCACCCGGCGGCGCCTGCGTCATCTAGCTTCACGGTGTGAGATTCTCTGTGTTTACTCCCCGCTCACCATTTACTCCTCACACTCAGGCCTCCGTTAGGATGTGTTGATGTTTTCAAACGGCTGCTAAACAGACCTGCCCTGTACAAAGGCTACTGCGTTTAAATCTCAGACTGCTAAAGAAAAGGTCAGGTATGAGATTCTCAATCTCTAAACCTTAAACGCAACAGTTTTTCTATATATAAATCTAAAAAAAAATATGATACAATAATGACTTTTTATTTATGCCACAAAAGCAACAAAGCTGCAGAAATACCAGAACATCATATAAAAAATATGACATACTGATTTATACAACTGTAATACCATTAATTAGCAGCTGCAACTCTATAAATGTATAATTGCTTCCAAAGGGGCTTTTAATATTTTCAATTATGAAAGAAATGTAGATTATCTATATTACAAGGAATCTAACCAAATCTTTCTGTAGATAAAAACCTTATTTATTCCTCCCATGTAAGAAAACGTATTTATCTGACTATCAGACACAGATTTCAGCATCAATATAGACTCTGGTCTATGTAAACTATTGTAGGATCCTGTCTTGTTCCGTAGCAGAGTTAAACTATAAAAGGCGTGAAATGAATAGCTGCCGTCGACGGGACGCGACAGTAAGCGTAGCTTTAAGAGAAAGACATTTAAAAACAGCCAAATTGGTTCGTCTTGTAGGCGAGAAAAGGAGCAGAGGAGCCATCTTTACGTCATCGTTTTTTCAGAAACATGAAGAAATGAGTAAAGTTGGGACAGTGCGGTGTTATTTCCTAGCCTGACGTAGTCCTAAACAATTCTAGTCAGAATATGAGTCTGATACTGCTCCATAGAGCTGTGATTATGGGGCGTGTTTCGAACGAACAAGGAAAAAAAATGCCTCTGCACTCAATTGGATAGACCTACAACCAATAAGAGCAACGGAGTGCATGACGTATGTTAAGCGACGCATAGTTGTTGTCAACAAAAATCAAAGCGTGCAGTTGCACGCCAAGAATAAGAAGATGAGCCTTGATCGCGTTTCTCTGTTCCTCTTTTAAATTAATTTGCTGTCGATATCTTCTAGAACAGACATAATAGCAGAATCTACTCACCTCAACTCTCCAGTGGCAGCCATTGTTGTTGTCACCCAAGCGCGCTTTGGTGACGTGGTTGATTTCGTTAATGTTGATCATCTGTCCATCATCGTATAAAGCCCGCCCAGACAATTTGATTGGCCCGCCAGATACTGTGCGAGCATACTCGCGCTACTATTAAGCAATGCCAGACCGAACTTCCCGACCTCAAACGTTGATTTAACCAACGGTTCTATTTTGAGGCAACTGTTGTTTTAGATATGCCTGTTGTGTCCAATTTTAAATACTTAAGCAGATTATATTCTTCTTTCACTTCCAGAAAGTTTCAAAAATGTAAATTAAACTAAAGTGCTTAGACTCAATTAAAGGTTTAATGGCTGATTGTTTTGGTCCATCAACAAAAAAAACACAAAAAAGCGACCAAAAATGTATTCCATGTCAGGGATCTTAATGTTTTAGATAAATCTTGACTGAGAAACCTTCAAAATACCTTAAAACTTTAGATAATAATGTCACTTCTCAAGGTTTGAACCAGAGCTATTATGTCAGTTCAGTATCTCAAATCATCTCTTATTTCATTACAAAGACAGGAGGAAGATGATGCAAAGTTTTAGTGCCCCCCCCCCCCCCCCCGCCTTCTCAGCGGCCGACGTCCTGCTGCTACTTTTTCTTTACTTTGTTCCCTTTATCTCTCCAAACACCACCACTCATCCCATAATTGCCTTCGACGTTCAGCGGCCTCCCATCGGGCAGAGTGAAGTGATGGTAAATAAAAGGTGGCTTCGCCAGATGCTGGATGGAAACCCCTCTCTGATCTGGTGAAATTCTAAACTTTTAATCCCCTCTCTGTTGAAAGACGGCTGATAGGAAGAGCCGCAGGGACAAAGACAAACATATGACTTCAGAGGACATTAAACTGACATTAAACTGTCTAATCCCGTCTGTAAAGCCTGTCTTTAACCTAAAGTCTAATTATCTAATCCTCCATTGGAATACTGACTGTAAACAGATCTAGTTGTTCACACAACATGAGCAACCTGGAGCCCAAACTCACACAAAGCAAAGTTTCCCTTCCAATCTCATGGGGGAGATCATTTTGCCAAAAGAAGGAGTAATGTGTCGCCGTGCAGCTGCTTGCCAGCGTCTGAGTGACTGTATTGTGTGTTGAAACAGTAGTCCACCTGTTGCAATAAGCGGGCCAAAAGTCCCTCACAGCGGTGCTCTCATGTTTGCTGAGTGAGGATAAATAAAGTGTGTAAATGTGTGTGACGCTGTAAAAGCACATCCCCTGGACCACCTGGGATCCGCTGGCTGTCGCTCCTACTGGAACCCCGCCCGTTCAGACCGAACGGCCGCCTTCCTCTTTCTTTCAGTTCCTCTTCCACTTTTTGTCTTCCTCAGCTCCTGCTTCATCCACTGATCATAACCGACAGACTTTCAGTAAAGTGTAACAGCAGCGCCTTTCTGTTGAGCCTCGGGTGTTTGGGCGGTATCCGATGCGGTATGAGTTTCCGTCAGTAATCTAAGGTCTCTTGTTTCACTGGAAAGTTAGTTTGACTCAAAGCTCATTCTCATTTCCTTTTGTCACCCTTCAAAATGAGAATGACAAAAGAAAATGCAGTTTAAGTGAAAAAGGTGTAAATTGATCATAACAAAAAAGGCAGGGTAAGTTTATAATAGAGTGTCATTTCAAGTGGAGTAATGTGGAACTACCTTTAGGGAGGCTTAAGCCCCATTTACACCACCCTTTTGAAACCGTGCTGAGATCGCTCCAAGCACTGTAAATGAGATAACTGTTGAGTGCAAATGGAACGCATCTGAACTGGACTGTGCCAGACACGACCGAACCGCGCTAACATGGTACCAGTTCATCAGTAGGGCTTGGCGCGGTTCAGTTCTGGCACGGCTCTCTGATAACAAAGAGAGCATGAGCAGACCGCGTCATCTCCTTACAGTCAGCCTCCGTAATCATGAAATTTCAGACATTCACAATACTACTAGGTTCCCTACCTTGTTACACGATTTGGAGTAATGATGCCTGCATCTGTAAGCCTTGATTAGACTATCGTTTGTCGTATCCACTTCCCAAAAGCCAACTCGGTCAAGTATATTCACCAAAGGCTCCGTTCTTCACCTGACTCCCCACTAACTTCCTGAATGTTACGGGCAACACCATGTTGAATTGCTTTTTTACCTCTAGAGAGCAGTAGTACCATAGATCGTCACTAGGGGATGAGGAACTGTGCTAGCGTGGTGTGTAAATGGTCGTACGGAACCAAGCCTGGCCTTGTTAGCTGATCCAAGCTCAGCACGGATCGGTTTTCAGAGGGTAGTGTAAATGCGGCTAATAGGGCTCGGCACGGTTCAGTTCTGGCACGGTTCTCTGATAAAAAAGAGAGCATGAGCAGACCGTGTCATCTCCTTACAGTCAGCCTCCGTAATCCTGAAATTTCAGACATTCACAAAACTACTAGGTTCCCTACCTTGTTACACGATTTGGAGTAATGATGCCTGCGTCTGTAAGCCTTGATTAGACTATCGTTTGTCGTATCCATTTCCCAAAAGCCAACTCGGTCAAATATATTCACCAAAGGCTGCCTTCTTCTCCTGGCTCCCCACCAACTTCCTGAATGTTACGGGCACCACCATGTTGAGTTGCTTTTTTACCTCTAGAGAGCAGTAGTACCGTAGATCGTCACATGGGATGACGTATCTAGACCCACAGCTAGTTTGTGATTGTCCTTCTTGCGTTGTGGTGTGCGACAATCTTACTGCAACACACTGCTGCAGGAGTATAACCAGCCCTTAAGAACCATTAGATAACCATGGATGCGGCATAAAAACATTTTTTGTTACAGGAAAACCTCTAACAGCAGCCAGTTGTTGAAATCATATAAAAAGGTCTCTCAGAACATAATAAAGAGCATCATTAATACATCACCCTAACACTTTTCCGGGTACACAAATGTTATATTAAGAGCAATTTGTACAAATTGGATTTTTACTTCGAGTTCTATCTATTTTAAATAACTGTCCAAACATTTCAATTGAGCAATTCAATTTGAGTTTAATTCAGAAGTACTTTATGAATTTGGGTCAGTTGAATTGCAGGGGAGCAATTCCCCTGTTCCAACCTAGTTCCACTTAAACATTAGTCTTAACTGCTGCAGCCACAATAAAATTGGATGAACACGCTTCATTGCTTTAAATTGGGGTTATCTAACATTGTGCTTTTGTTCTCTTAACAATGAATACTAAAAATACTATAATAAAGATGGATTTTCAAAGAAAACAAACAAAAACAAAGTATAATCCAATCTGCTTGGAAAAGTGTTTGGCAAAATGAAACTGGCACTTTAAATGCATGTTGGTGTTTTTCATTGTAGAGTCCAACCTTGTGGACAATGGCACTCTTAATCAGCTGCACCTGTGTGGCTAAATGTGAAGGGATAAAGTAGTAAAGAGGTTTAAAGCAGGATTGGGCAATAAAACTATATGCAAAGCTTTGAACATCCAACAGAGCAACTAATCATTCATCTAATTTCCCCTCACTACTAAGACCTTGTAGCTCCAGAGAACTCCACTGATGATTTTCCTCAGCATGCCATCAGCTTCTGTAAAGTTAGATATTAAACTTCTTCTCAAGGTTTCTTGTTTTCTCTGACTGCAGACACAAAAATGCGCCCGTGGTAGTGTTTCCTAATATCCCCACGGACATTCTCTCCCTTCTGTTGCTCTTATCTCCCCTCCTCAGCAGGGTTCACAGAGAGCCGCCTTGTGAAAACAATCCCAGGCTTTATCTTTCACGTATGAGTGTGTGTTTGTGACGGCTTCGCGCTCGCTGGAAGACAGAGGTGTGAACTCGCCCAGCACCTGCTCCCCCGGCTGAGTCAGGTTACCGCCGCTCTCTGTCTGCAGAAGCTCTCCGCGTGTTGCTTCTCATTCTGGCTCCCTCCTTCCATCCATCCATCCACTCGTTCACTTGCTCTTTTAAATAAAAGATACAGACACTGCTGTTACTTAACATTCACGAGGCCTCCGTCGAGCTACACCTGTTTATTGTGGTTGCAGATGTGTGTGTGTGTGTGGGTACATTTACTTCCAATGCATCCTCTGAGGAGGCTGGTCCTTCACAACTTAATAAAACTAATATAACCTCACCTTACCATTTGCACTAAGGGTAATTAAATCCTTTAATTAAACAGGCCTCTCTGTAAAAACACACATCTGTGTTGTATATTTACAGCCAGCCTACACATGCACTCAAAACTAACTCCCTTTAAGCTTGGATTTTATTTGAGCTGGATGACCTGCTGTTAAAATCCCCACAGCAACCCAAGAAAAATGGAGAAGACGCCCAACACCTGCCTGCATGCCTGTTTCAAAACCAATTCAGATGAAAACACAGCTCTAACATCTTTTTTAGTAAAAAAAAAAAAAAAAAAAAAAAAGATTTAAGAAATATAAAATGGATTAGATCAGCTTGTGTTACTTCTTGTATTGGTCGATGCATGTATGCATTGCCACTCCCTCCGTTTGCTTTGCAGCTAATGTTTTGTTTGATTTGTTATTGCATGTTACTTTGTTGCTTAAATTCAGACTTGTGCAACACTGAAAGTGCACAAGTTTTTTCTTTAAAGAATAAAAAAACTCAAATCAAAACTGGATGTTCTCCCTATATTTTGGAACCAACCTCCTTTGCTGTACATACAGTGAGGAAAATAAGTATTTGAACATCTCTCTATCAGCTAGAATTCTGACCCTCAAAGACCTGTTAGTCTGCCTTCAAAATGTCCAATGTCCTCCATTTATTATCCTAAATTAGATGCGCCTGTTTGAGGTCGTTAGTTGCATAAAGACAACTATCCACCCCATTGAATTAGTAAGAATCCAACTACAAACATAACCAAGACCAAACAAATGTCCAAAGACATTAGAGACTAAATTGTACGCCTCCACAAGGCTGGAAAGGGCTACGGGGAAATTGCCAAGCAGCTTGGTGAAAAAAGGTCCACTGTTGGAGCAATCATTTGAAAATGGAAGAAGCTAAACATGACTGTTAATCTCCCTCAGACTGGGGCTCCATGCAAGATCTCACCTGATGGGCTCTCAATGATCCTAAGAAAGGTTAGAAATCAGCCCAGAACTACCCAAGAGGAGCTGGTCAATGACCTGAAAACCACCGGTGGGACCACCGTTTCCAAGGTTACTGTTGGTTATACATTGAGACGTCATGGTTTGAAATCATGCATGGCATTGAAGGTTCATCTGCTTAAACCAGCACATGTCAAGGCCTGTCTTCAGTTTGTTAACGACCATTTGGACAATCCCAAAGAGACATGGGAGAAAGTCATGTGGTCGGATGAGACCAAAATAGAACTTTTTGGTCACAATTCTACTAACTGTGTTTGGAGGGAGAAGAATGATGAGTACCATCCCAAGAACACCATCCCTACTGTGAAGCATGGGGGAGGTAGCATCATGCTTTTGATGCGTTTTCTGTACATGGGACATGGCGACTGCACTGTTTTAAGGAGAGGATCACCATGGAACGTCAGATTTTGGGGAACAACCTCTTTCCCTCAGTTAGAACATTAAAGATAGGTTAAGGCTTGGTCTTCCAAAATGACAATGACCCAAAGCACACAGCCAGGATAAACAAGGAGTGCCTCTGGAAGAAGCATATCAAGGTTCTGGCGTGGCCTAGCCAGTCTCCAGACCTAAACCCCATAGAGAATCTTTGAAGGGAGCCCAAACTCTCTTTCTCACTGACATCGCAGAAACCTGACTGATCTAGAAGATCTGTGTGGAGGAATGGGCCAAAATCCCTCCTGCAATGTGTGCAAACCTACTGAGGAAACATTGGACCTCTGTAATTGCAAACAAAGATTATCGTACTAAATATTAACATCAAATAAATAGTTAAAAATCCTACATTGTGATTTCTGGATTTTTTTTCTTTAGATTATGTCTCTCATAGTGGACATGCACCTACTATGACAATTTCAGACCCCTCCATGGTTTCTAAGTGGGAGAACTTGCAATATAGCAGGGTGTTGAAATACTTTTTTTCCTCACTGTACATGTGAATTGAATATTCATTCAATTTACAGTTTCTTCCACCCACTGGTCTCTGTATGAGTGCAACCCTTGTTGCTCAAGTTCAGGCGGTCGGGGGTGAATTCCAGACAGCGTTGTAATTCTTCCAGGGATTAGTGTGCTCAGCTGAGGCTAGCCTGCATCTGTGCGAGAGTGTTTAAGGCTCAGACGAATCAGAAAGGAGGTCAACAGTCACTGCTAACAGGGAAGAAGGAAAAAAAGGTGTTTCCACTGGAAACGGGTGAAGGCATCGATACGAAGGCACTCTAGTCGCCCCTGGTGTGAGAACATTTTCTCTAAATAACAGATTTTTAGGCTCTACCTACTCAGGCCATGTTTGTTTCCTTCCTGAGGTTTAATGCAGCATTTCACTGATCCAGTGATGGATGCATGGATAGATTGAGAGAACATTTTTCTCTCATCTGTTCTTTTCCCTAAAGGATCCAGAGTTAGGAAGCATTAAATTCAACCCCAGTTAAAGTTGTAAAATGGGGAGAGAAAAGACGTTCTTCTCCTCCAACAGCCAAAGACGGCTTAAATCCCAACAGATTTTCTCACAAACCAAAAGCCTCAGCAGCAGATTTTTGCAAAACCAATCCTCCAGTTTCTCTTTGATCTCAAATCATAACTCCTGTTTTGCTTTCTATTCACCTAAATTTACACACGAACATCTTATAAAATACAAACGAAACAAGAGACATTCTGCAATATTTCATTTTTACTATCCTCAGAGTCGTTTTAAGGATGAGCTTTCAGGATTGCATTAAGTTTATCTAATTACAAGCTGAATATCAGTTTTATTTGGTCGCAGTAGTAAAAATTGATCTAATTTAAAATCCATTATTTTTACCAGACAACATTTAGAGATTGAGCTCTGTTAAAAAAGTAACAAAAATGTTAAAATTAAAAGTAATAATCAGAGCTTTCCCACAGCATCATGCTGCCTAATTTACCTCATAAGAAACATGAATAAATGCATGCATGGAGGAACCAAACAGGTGGATTCTTGTATTTTTTGCACAGAGCAAGTTCAACATGATTCTTAGGAAACAACTGAAAACCCGTGCAAAACTCAGACGACTTCAGACAGATTAAAGTGTGTAAAACAGCAGTAACGCAGCCAGGCGGACACGCTCATCTGAGGCCATATGGTGGTGCAGCGTAGGCGGGCCAGCGCTCAGCAAGAGGGGGTGTTGAGGTCTAGGTCCTGGCTGTGGCCTTTAAGCCACTTGGGGCTAACAGGATTAGGAGGCAGGGTTACTAAAGGGCGGGCTGCTGGTGTGACACAGCCACCTTCAGGATATTTGAAAGCACTTTCAGAGGTGAAACTGGCTGCGACCGGAGGGAAAACCTGCCAGCTAAGGTGGGCATGTGTCCATCATGCTGCGACGGCTAATCTGGACGCTACCCAAACACTGCGGCTCGCTGCCGCCCCTTTAAAAGAACAGAGAGGGGAGTGTGGGGAGGACGCCACAGCAGCTCCAACACCCTGCATGAAGTCAAATCCTACTCTGCAGGTTGATAAGTTAAATCTACCTGTTTCCACTATTAAAATGAATCCGTTAATTAGTTCTGATGTTCACAAAAGCAGGAAATGGGGAGAAAATAAACTAAGAAACCAAGCTGGTTGTAATCATTTAGCTACCAGACATGTGTTGATGTCTTCCTGGTAAACCTCTCAGTCCTGCTTTCCAGTTTGTATATCCATCTAAACGATCATATGCCAGAGTGTCATCCATTCACCTTCAAATTATGTGTATAACCCCTTTTAATGTTAGACCAATATTCATCTTTATTTTAACAGATGAAAAATGATAACAAGTCTTCCTGATCTGCCTTCTATTTGCCTGCATCCATCTTCATTTAAGACAAACCATCCCACAGCATGATGCTTCCACTACCATGTGTGTTGTGTCCTGTTCCTGTCACACACAGAAGGATAAATGAAAGCTCAATGGTTGCGTTACTGCTAACAGCTTTCTTCTTGCTGCCCTGCCATGAATGTTTAAAGGAATCTTCTCCTGGTTCTTTATTTATATTATCCTTCTGAAGTTTTCTTTGAATTCATGTTTAATCATTTTAAGGAGAAACTTTTTTAATAGAGCTTATTTGGACCATTATAATACCCATTTCTTTTCTTACAAGGGTACATATACCAGGACTTGATTTGAGTGTATGTGCATTGATATAGTTTTAGCGTTAGCAAAATTAGCAGGTTAGATGGTTCATTTATAATCATTCCTGGTGTCTTATGCTGCGTTCAGACTGAATGCGTTTTTGAGTGTTGAGAGCATCTGGTTTACAGGCAAAGTCAAAGGCACCTGCGCCTCGATCCTCCATACGTCTTACGCTGCATGTTTTGAAGCTCTCTCTCTATTTCGTACTGTGCGTTTTATTAAAGCAACTCTAAAGTAGCCGAAACTCAATTTGGAAAATCTGAATTTTTGCAGCTGGGCGCAGAGTAACAACGCATCGGAAAAGCTAATCCTGTCAACATTAAACTATGAAAAATGAATATATATACAGGGATTAAACTCCACAGGTTTTAAAAATTTGAATTATTATTTTTTATTTACAAGTAAAAAAGGGGAACTCTGGTCCGTATTACTCTGCTAAAATATTTTACACTGAACTGTGGTGAAAAAGTTTATGAATACCTTCATTAAAGCTATAGTTGGTTATCCTGTTAAGAAACACTTTTGGTTAAATTGAGTGAAATGGTTCTTCCATCTTGAGAGAACTCAATACCTTATGTATTAAGAAAAGGGAACATAAAAAAGAACAGACGTCCGTGAGAGCTGCAAGCCTCTAAAAACTAACCAATATCTGACATTAAGTACGAATGGAAAAAAAAAAAAACAAGAGCATAATGTTTAAATAGGATAATAATCTGGATGAAAGGATGACATTTGGGTGGACTTATCCACTTGACATGTTAAAATAACTTTTTTTTCCCAATCCAACCCATCACAGAAAATAAAGCCAAGCTGCTCTATCGATTTTAAAGGAAAGAACTAGCAGCTCAACAACTGCAGAGCGTCTGACTTTAAAACGCACCAGCGGACAATTTGAGGCGTTGGATGACTATTTCAATTGTGTTTGGTGTCAATCCAGCATTACAAAAAAAAAAAAAGAAAAGTTACTCAAGCAGAAACGCTTGATGACTGCCTGCAGGTCAGTCCCTGATTCGTGGAAAAAAAGAGTAGCCGTGGCAAAGCGGGCGGATGTTAGCATCCTTCCACAAATGAGGAACTTGTTCTGTTGGGATTTTCTGGTTTGAACAGCTGGCTTTGGATCTCTGCAGCCTTACCAGAGCCCTGCCAGTCCTGTCAGCTCATACTGACAGCCATTTGACAACTTTATAGCTAAAATAAACTTTTTTATTTACCTTTTTCGATAAAATTCTTTACACTTTATGAAAATGTTTAAGTTCTAAGACTGCTTTTACAAACTTTTGCATTTGAAAAAGTGAAATTCAGACTAGACACATTTTTACATGCTAGAAAAAAATGCAGCCTCTCACAAACTCCTTTGGTGTTTAATAAGATGCCTGAAACTTTGAACACAGTCTGTTCTATGAGCGGGGGGGACAGATACTCACGCTTCAGGAAGCGGTTCCGGACCCATTTATTCTGTTTGCGGGCGTAACGTTTGGTGGCGACTTTCAAAGCTTCTATACCTTTAAATAGTCCAAAAAGGGAAAATATTAGTTCAAAACCAAAGACCACCAACCAGTGAGTCTACCGTCTGCACCGACGCTTCTCTGACCTTTCTCTCTGAGCTGGTCCTTCTCCTGCTGGCTGCTGCTTTCCGGAGACGTCAGGTAGTTGTGGAACTCCTTAAAACCGATCGACTGGAAAATCCCATGTTGGTAATCCTGACTGTGGGAAGCGGAGGAAACACGACCCATCAGTCTGCAAACTTTCTTCCTCTGAAGTGACAGAGGAATTTATGGACGACTGGCAGCTACTCTATTCACCTTTACCTCCCCTCAATCAATCCTTCCAGCCCCAAATGCAAATATAAACCCCTCAAGGAAGAAATATGTCAACACAGCAGACAGGAGGACCTGCAGAAGCTCAAAATGACACCATCATATGAGCAGGAATATATTCTAGCAAGCGTCACCTTAAGGAATCCTGTGATACATGCACCATTTTTTTTTAGTATTTTTTATGTCTTCTTTTTCTTAAACTGATCAAAACAATATGGCATTTCCTACGACAGGGCTGTAGGACTCACAAGGCTTTGAGATCTTTATTGAACCGAAAGGCAAGGAAGATAAAACACCAAAAGTGACTCATTTGATTGAGTAGCATTTTGGTCACACATTCCTAAATTCACACAACTGGATAAGGAACAAAAAGAGGAAAACTGCCTAGACGAAAAGAGACAGAAATTGGAGAGCAGCTCCATAGGACAGGAAACGTAGGGAGGAAGGGAAAAGAAAATAGAGTGAGGAAGGGAGGGAGAGATTTGACCTTGATGTCTGGTCACAGCAGCCAGCCAGGGATGGAGACACGAGAGTGGAAGAGAGACAGAGCGGCAGAGCGAGAGGCAACCGGGGCGTAAAGTGCACAGATGATCAGATTGCTGAGAAGGCAAAGGATAACGAGGAGCTGGAGCTGGGATGTGGGGGGGTGAAGAAAACCGGCAGCAGGCAGGGTGTCAGGCCCCTCAGCCCCACCCTGTCACAGTCGATAAAGCGTTGGATGTTGAATAGCTGCCGAAACACATCACTTAGTCTATGTTCAAGTGACTATGGAAGCCCATAGAGATCATGTTTCAAACAGAATAAAGAAAAACCTCCGTAAGGCATTGAAATCCATTCCAGAAAAAAACAAAACTGTTCAACTTGGATGTTATCAGGCTAAAAACAAGAGGGACAGAAAATGGCTGAAATAGAAACTTTAGCTTGACAGACTGAGGGGCGGGAGGATGGGTATCAGGTCATAATTAACAAGAACACTCTTCAGTGTGGACGTCATCACAGACAGAGAGCCACTGAAAACTGTTGTTAGTATCAAGGAGGTGGAGAGATATCAGGGAGAACTGAAGAAGGACAGTTTCCTGTGGTCAATATTGACTGCAAGAGAGTGAGAGAGAGCAAGACTTTCAGCAAATAACAGTAAGGCGGATGCATCTCAACAAAGTCTCTTTTTATTGTTTTACGCTTTCAAGAAATACACGGGGAGACTATTGTTTAAAAACTAGCCATGCTAATTGTTAATATGAGATGCAAGTGATGGCTTACAATGTCAATTCTTTAAGCATTTCAGTTTTTTTTTTTAAATCAACATATATTCTAGTGTGTTTCTCTCTAACACACACATATAGATATCGTGTGTCAGCTATTCTGCTCTTATTTAACTATATCGTAGAAAGTCCATGATGAAAAAGAAAGCAAACTTATTAAGTCAGAATTCTATCACAAATGCACCAGCATAATATACATTCAAACTAGCATGGATGTAAACTACAATCCACGTGTTTTTTGGAAGTTATATGCATAAAATTGCAACACCAGGAGCCCCTAATAAGCCAAAACCATTAGATCTACTCCTTCGCTAAGCTCTGTTGCTTTTTTATTAACCTGAGGCCTGAATAAACTCTTGTTTAATTTTTTTACATTTTTAATCAGTTTAAAGCTGCTGTTAAGCATTTTTCCATGTTTCAAACGCTGTGCTTATGAAATTGTCAGCTGATGACAGAGATGGTTGTTTGACATTATGTCAGGAATCAAGAGTACAGCTATGCTGTTAACACTACTGGAGGCAACTAGGAAAAAAATCTGTACAGCCTCTAGAGGCGGGTTTTCCTACAAAGTAGCCAATCACAGATAGTTTTCCTTTTTTAGGTCGGTTTCACATTCAAAGTAACAAACATTCAACATGAGCGCACTGAAACAGGTTTCCACCCGATTAGGAGAGGATCTACAGACGCATATTCTGACTTCGTGCAAAAATCTAAGACTACAAATCAGATATAAATCTAATATGCGCAACTCTTAAAAAAGAAAACAAATTTAGAAATTTCCAAGTGAAGAGTAGAAAACGGTTAGCCTGACGTAGTCCTACTCAATTCTAGTCAGAATATGAGTCTGATTCTGCTCCATAGAGCTGTGATTATGGGGCGGGTTTTGAACAAACCAGGAAAAAAAATGCCTCTGCACTCAATTGGATAGACCTACAACCAATAAGAGCAACGGAGTGCGTGACGTATGTTAAGCGAGGCATAGTTGTTGTCAACAAAAATCAAAGCGTGCAGTTGCACGCCTAGAATAAGAAGATGAGCCTTGATCGCGTTTCTCTGTTCCTCTTTTAAAATTTATTTGCTGTGGATATCTTCTAGAACAGACCTAATAGCAGAATCTACTCACCTTAACTCTCCGGCGGCAGCCATTGTTGTTGTCACCCAAGCGCGCTTTGGTCACATGGTTGATTACGTTACTGTTGATCATCTGTCCATCATCGTATAAAGCCCGCCCTGACAATTTGATTGGATCGCCAGAGAGTGGGCGATCATACTCGCGCTACTATGGAGCAATGCCAGACCCAACTTCCCGACCTCAAACCTTGTGGGCGGGACTAAGTTCGGAATGGCACCCAGGCTAGCAAACGGTTTCCTCCCTCACAAAGAAAAAAACTTATGGTAAGAAGGAAAAAAATAAAACTTGCTGGATCAATTTCTGAGTGCTTGGAAGGACAGTCAATCCAGGCATTTTCTATCTTCATTTAAACTTGAAAAAAGGACTGTGTTCTACTATGTGTTCTCTTCATCCTCAGACATGGGAGCTGGCTTGGAGCTTGTCTGCCTGGCTGTGTGTTTCCTGGACGGGGCCGCCTTTTACAGCTGCTTTTTGTATCTCTGCTTCTGTCTCCTTGAACCCCAGTCGGCCTCGGCAGATGGCCGCTCACACTGAGCCTGGTTCTGCTGGAGGTTTCTGCCTGTTAAAAGGGAGTTTTTCCTCTCCACTGTCGCTACAAGCATGATTAGTGTGAGGGATTGCCTTAGAGTCAATGAGTCGATGCAATCAACTGGTTTTCCTTAGATAGAAAACGTCTCAATTTGACTGTATGATCTGGTTGAACTGTAAAGTGCCTTGAGATGACATGTGTTTTGAACTGGCGCTATAGAATTAAAATGAATTTCAACTTTTTTTAAATTAAGATAATTTCATTTATTTTCAATTATGATGCAAAATACTGAAAGTAGAGTCTGATTGTACCTGGCATATCAACGGTTCAACCAGGAGCATGCTAAATATTCTCTGGATTATCTGAGCCGAATTCTGATGAGAAAAAAACACCTTCCTGGGTGTTCTGTCATCGACAGTGAACCGTCCTACATCCAAGCATCCAAAGGGTGTCTCTATGTTTCTGTGGGAAGGCAGAGCTTCAAGGACAATCCAGGCATGCAGACATCCTGGTTATCTACAGGGACTCTTGTGGAAACGGCTGTCCTCTGCATCTCGCTCCATTAAGCCAGGGAGAGAGCGAAACAGTCCCGATAAATCCAGACAGAGTCTTATGACCTTTCATATTTTAGTCACGCCAGACACAGATGACTGTGATCAGCAGTGGCAGCCTTGAAAGTTATCAGACGGAGCTGCCAAGAACTTGACTTTGAAGGTTATTTGTTTGCTTTGAGGAAAATAAGGACACAACAGGCTTTTTTTTTTTTTTTTTTTACACCAACAAATGAAACAGGAAAGAATGTTTTAAGTCTGTTTGCTCTGCGGCTCACAAGCTGTGAACATTTTACCAAGAATACTCTTAACCTGCCAAGAGCCCCATGGTAAGTCCGGAAGAGCTGCAGAGATCCACAGCTCAGGACCTGGGAGAACCTGTCAGCTGGAAAATTATTTGCTGGAGTTTCAGAAAGTCAGGGGAACCTCTAATTAAGGCATGAGTCAAGATGAGGACACAGTTAATGAGGACAAAGGTCATCAGGTCAGGAAAAAACTGAACTTTTCCGCATTCATGCAAACTGCTCAATGGGACAGACAGCCTACACTACAAAGCATGGTGGAGGCGGCATCATGATGAGGTGATACTTCATTTGATGAAAGGCCAGACCTGAATTCACATTGGAAATAAATGATCAGTGGTACTTTTTCACCACTCTGTTGATTGATGCCGTAACCCGAAAAAGGAGACGATTAAACCTGCTTATAAGGAATTTACAGTTACATCATCAGCAGTATTAGATATTACCCTTGCAGAAGTAAAGGCGCTTCTCTTAGCTTACGGCACAGACTTATCTCCATATCATTACTCATCAGTAGGCCCATCTTTCAAATGAAAGCAGCGTTCGCAGCAGTCTGACTGCATCTAATTAGGTCCGAGGGCCACTGGGAAACGACAGCGCGCAGCAGGAGTGACCTGTCAGACTGGGAGGGGGAGATAAATAACCGGACTGTTGCCTGGCAGAGCTCACTTACCTCCTATCGCCACGGTTACTCATCGGAGTCGTCTGCATCATGGATTTACCCGTGTGGATGGGGAAATAAAACTGTACTCATCAAATTCCTCCTTAGCTGCTTAGCAGCACCAATAAATTGATTCTCAATAGACTCTGGGTGATTTCTGATCTCAGCCACGATGAGATCCTATAAAACCCATAGTCGTATCAGCAGGCCTCGCCGCTGAGGGGGAACAGAGGCTAAATTCCCAATAGTGTCAAAGCAACAGCAGCTTTCCTCTCAACCTGTTTACAGGTTTTGGGGAGAGTGTTGGAGGAGGGAGAAGAAGCCCTCTACGGTTCCAGTGGGAGGAATCCTATATCTGATAAATCGTTTCTGCTGACGTCACCGAAGCCTTCTTTAGCTGCGGGCGGAGAGCAATCATTGAAAATTAAAAACAGTGGGATTTTAAAGCTTCACCTCTGAGGGCTTCATCTTAAACTCATCTCAAATGTCCGAGGAGCAGCAGAAATGACACGAGGCGTCGCTGAACGGGTTCCTCACCTCTCATTCTGGGCTTTTTGTTGATTGTATCGGAGATGGAAATCTCTGAGTTCCTCCATTAGGCCTGCAGACAACATCTCATCCACACGAGCATCCAACCGCCGGTCCAGAGCTAGAAAATAAAGAGGGTTCTAGTTTTAGGGATAGAGCAGAAGGTAGGACCTCATTCCTTTTACTTTATTGTCTATTTAAAAAATACAGTCCCTTGCAAAAGTATTCAGATGGATTTAAATTTTCATGCTTCAAAGCTTAAAATAAGCTCTTCAAAAATACCAGTTTAACAATAGTTAGCTGAAAAGTGTGGCATGCATTTGGATTTATTCTCATGAGTAATTGTCTTGTAAAACAACTTTTCACCCCAATTAGGGTGGATTTCTTTCTACTCTTCTTTACAACTTGGACTAGAGGGAGAGCAACTGAACATCAGTGTAGTTAGATCTATATACAGACTTTGACAAGGCCGTTTGAAAAAACTAATTTGCTTTGGTCTTAAACAGGCATCCCCAAACTCGGTCCTCAAGGCCCACTGTCCTGCAGGTTTTAGAGATTTCCTTGCTCCAGAACAGCTGATTTTAATTGAAAGCTGATTAACAGGCTTTTGGTCTACTGCAATCATTATAACCAGCTGTGCTGAAGCAGAGAAACCTCTAAAACCTGCAGGACATGGGGCCTTGAAGACCAAGTTTGGGGATGCCTGGCCTAACCATCTATTTGCAGAGATGGGAAGTAACGAAGTACTAATACTACTTATTTTTATGGCGACTTTTTACTTCTACTCCTTACATTTTTACACAAATATCTGTACTTTCTACTCCTTACATTTTAAAAAATTGGCTCGTTACTTTAGTTTTAAATCATTTCAATGGAGTTACCGTTATTATTTTTCACGTCATCAATACCAAATTCAATCTAATTGGATGGGAATCTACGTTGCATTTGACGCACCACTACAAGATGAATCGACAGATTCGGCGTTATTCATTCACGGCAAATCATTGCAGCTTGGTGGCGGTGGCGTTAGCATAGTAGTATGGACGACGAGATGATTGAAAATGAACACAACGGAGATCTAGTCCTATTGGCAGACATCCATTTAAAATGTAGGCAGCGGCATGAAAAAAGTGGTTTCTACTTTTACTTTTATACTTTAAGTAAATTTACAAGCCTGTACTTTGTTACTTTTACTTGAGTAAAGAAGTTTATTCAGTACTTCCAGTTTTACCAGAGTATTTTTTAACACAAGTATCTGTACTTTTACTCAAGTACAGAAAGTGAGTACTTTTGCCATCTCTGTCCATTTGTAGGTCTGACTGTATGAATGAATGAATGAAAAAGGAATTTATTTCAGACAATTGACAAATAATAAAAATAATAACTGAATTTAAGGAAATATTTCAAAGAATCATGCACCACAGAAAAAAGCGATTGGTTACAGGTTGAACATTGAAATTTAATTTTGTTCTAAAAAATATTTTATTCATTTGAACATAAATATAAGCTAGTCAAAAAAACAGTGTAAAAAGGGGTATGAGGAAAAAAAAAAACTTATTTTACCCCCCTTCTCCCTCTAATTTAACTTAAAGCAACCTTAATGTTTAACGTCTCTGTTTGGGATCAAAAATTCACAAAAAAAAAAAAAAAAAATCCACAATTGCTCATGTGTTATGAGGTAAAGGTATAAGGTTAAAGGTATAGAGGATGATTTTTTATTTCGGGGTGGATCATCAAAATAAGTGGTCCACCTAACTGTCAATCATTCTGGTGATAAGTTTACGTAAGGCCGTCCTACGTGCTCGTTCCGTTAGCTATCTTTTTCTGTGCATGTGGACTTTCAGGCATCTATCTGTGGTGAGCTACGGTTTCAGACAGTCATTGAAGCTCACTTTTTTCACCACAAATGAAAATCGTCGAGGGTCGTAAGAGAAAAGTGTCTACGAAGAGTATGAGGAAAAAAATAATGTCTCAGAAAAGGCAGATATATCATACAATGCTTTGCGCATAGAGCTCTCCTCGCAAAGCATTATGGGATTTGCTGTCACAGCGGCCTGCTGTCGGTACCCGGGTGACTAATAAAGATGGCGCAGCGGAGGAGTTAAGTGACCAACGGGGATCAAAAAGTAGTGATCATCTGTCCAAACGGTCAGTTCATTATAAAGTCCACTATATTATACAATATATAGTGATTGAGGGATTTAGGGGTTCAGGCGGACATTTGGGCACAGTGAGCTTGTATGAGCTATGAGAACATCAACTATAAACAGAGCACCCATGAGGAGAAATGGGCTTGTTCATGTTCTCGCATACGTTTAACATGCGTTCCCTCTCAGGAGCATGCACAGTGTTGTGCATGTGCATTTTTTATTTAAAAAATCTGCGAAAATTCCTCACTATACCTTTAACTTCTGGTCTTATAGGATATTTTCTTCCGGAAGTAAAAATGTGACTGGAGGGGTCATTAACAGACCCTTCTGACCCATGAGGTCAAGCATCCAGGCGATTCCCAGGATCGCCCCATAACAGAACTAGAAACACAAACCTGTCTGTAAGTAAACACAGAACGGCCCAGATAAGATTTACCTCCTAAAAATATAAATCATGTAACGCTTACATCATGCTTTGACCATTTTAATTCGTTTTTTTCCACAAAGCGGGCTTTTACTTTGCCGCCGTGTCTCACTTCCTGTCTAACTTATAACATTCCTGTAAAATCCCTGCTTAGGTTGACCAACATAGACCTCTGGTCTGATCGCCAGCAGCCTCTTCAACCTGTTAGAATCTCTAAAGCTTCTCATACAAATCCCCTTTTGTTGCAAATACAGATGTAGTGTAGGCTGCAATTTTTCTGGCTTCATTTCAGCTATGGCTTTATTCTTGACACTCAGCATTCTGCATGCCAAAATTTTCAGATTGTTCTAAAAATATGCCTAAAAGTGTTGAAGTTTTAGGTTGTAACAGCAAAGAAAGTCATAAGAAGTTACAAATAAAAACAGATTTCAGAACATCGTTCCACTCTCACCCTCCATGTCGGCGTGCAGCCAGAAGATGCAAGGGTCCGGGTACCTGAGGGGCCCCCCCAGCCCGTCACCTCCCTGCCTCTGCTCCTCCAGCCAGTGGCTGTGAGGGACACCCGTGTCCTTGTGAATTTGCAGGCTTCTGTAAATAAAGCAGGAGATCAGGCTGTGAGGTTCTTTTCTCTTCTATATAAAGTCTCTCTAAGCAAAGTGAGATTAGTGCTTACTGTGTGCATTGTTCAGATAAAAGCAGAGTTAACTGCCCATTCATCCATTAAATGAAAACCTCCAGCTCCCTTTTTGAGTTACAAATTAATCATGCGGTTCAAGTTCTGTGAATCCTGATGACCGCCATAGTTGAAATGCACCCAAGGACACATGAAGAAATAAATAAGAGCCAAAGAAGAAACAGATTGAGATACTAAGCACATCTTTTTGTAGTCTTGCCCGGCTGGACTCTGAGGTTAGGAGGAAAAGATGATGCGTGTTAGCTCCAGGCTGAATAAAGGACAGGGCAACCTAACCTGCTCACATAAAACACCACTGCTCCTGCTGCTACCCATCAAGCTGTGCTAGTGAGAGAAAGCTGGTGTATAGCTGACAGGCCCGGGGTGGGCGGTGGGGGGGGGGGACCATCTCCTCAGGGCATCTCTAGACGGAGGAACAAATGATATAATCTGAGCTTTAATCATGAGATCTGAAATAGAAAATAGCAAACTATTGTAAAGCCGCTTCAGGTGCGTTTCGTCAAGGTTTTACCTTCTGCATGAAAACAGGTGGTGTGTTTATGGGTAATTATTCAAACTAAAAAGCAGCTGTCAGATTAGATTTTTTTCAGGAGTGCATACTGTGTGCATTGTTCAGATAAAACCAGATTTTTACCAAAGAAAAATACACTTTAACTTTTCATCTACAGCAGGGGTAATCAATTAAAAATCAGCAGGGTCCGACTAAAGAAAATCAACAACCAGTAAAGGTCTGGAGACATTTTTTATTATAATCTGATACTTTAAACAGCATTTAACACTGAAATAAAATACAGGTGTTTATGCATCCAAGTTATACACTGAATTTTTAAATAAAAAGTGTTTTTTGAACTAGAGAACAACAATCGTTCAGTTCGGTATATAGACAATTTCCTGACTCACTTATTTTATAAAAAACCTGAATTAAACGTTTGTTTTTGTTTTTTCCTTTTTTATGGCATAATGAGAGCAGTGGGCTTTATGCTGCCCTGCAAGGCTTTAAACCGGAGTTTAAATGGAGACAAAGCCATTTTAAAGCACATATCAAGCTGCTCATTTTGAGCCATCCATCCATTTTCTATCACGCTTACTCCCAAGTGGGGTCACAAGGGTGCTCGGGGTCCACCCTGGACAGGTCGCCAGTCCATCGCAGGGTAACACAAAGACACGCAGGACAAATAACCATTCACACACACTCACACCTAAGGAGAATTTAGAGAAGCCAATTAACCTAACAGTCATGTTTTTGGACTGTGGGAGGAAGCCAGAGTACCCAGAGAGAACCCATGCATGCACAGGGAGAACATGCAAACTCCATGCAGAAAGACTCCGGGCTGGGAATCGAACCCAAAACATTCTTGCTGCAGTGCTACCCACTGCGCTACTGAGCAGCCCTCATTTGGAGCTTGGATCCATATTTATTTTTGATCATCTTTGAGCACAATTTCACTTTTCTTCACCAGTTCACCACAGTTCTTCCAGCAGTGCACACTTTCTCTGCTTTCTTTTTTTTCATTATCTTCGCCTTCTTTCCCATCGCCCAGCTTGCCACAGGTTTGCCTGCTGTGTCTAAAAGTAGCAGCAGCAGCAACCCAGACTGACAGCAGCTCATTGGCTTTAATATGAATGGCTTTACCATGTTAACAGGAGAAGCGGCACAACTAACGTCTAGATACTGTCATTGGACATGCAGTAATTTATAAATGTTTTAAATCAGGTTGGATCTGGATTAGTCAGCAGGTGGGTCCTGGTCCGCTAATCCGTGACCCCTGATCTGCATTAAAAGATGTTGTTAACTGTCCTGAAGTCTGATTATATTTGGGTATGAAGACCACTGCTACATTCCCAGGATATTAGCCAGAGAACAACCAAACTGTGAAGCACGGTAGTGGGAGCATTATGTTGTGCCGTCAGTTAGCTGCAGGAGAAACTGGTGCACAACACATAACAGTTTGCTTTGAGGGGAGAAACTGTGACATTAAGGTGCTGAACGACCAACTGTACAGATTTTATAGGTAAAGAAATCAGCTGCCAGGATAAATGTGATTGACGCACAGCTTGACCGGCACTGACCGGCTACTCTGAAGTCAAATCAGTTTCTGGTTGGCTAATGCACCGTATAAAAGAGCTAACAGGTAGAAAATGGAAAGACAAGGCACAGACAGGCATAAGAAGCTATAACAAGGAAACTGAGACATGTTGATTTCCCATTCAGACTTCTTCAATAGAAAGCAAGACTTTTACTCTTCCATCGATGTATGCCTTTCAAGTTTTGTCGCTTAAAACCTGATTTTTTTTTAGGACATTTGTTGTAAGAAAACAACCTGTAATCTTATTAGAGGGAGTCAAGCAAGTTTCTCAATATGTAATTCTAGAAAAGTTAATTATTTTGTGGTTTCAGCCTCTGTGATGTGAAACATCCTGGAACTGGACGAGCTGGAAGCCTTCTGGAAATCTCTAAATTCAAGTAAGGGTCTTCATTCTCAGGGGAATACATTAAAAAGGCTGAATTTTGCAAATAGTATAGCTAAATATGCAAACCGCTAACGTAAGATCCTACAGCAAGTTAAAAGGGTCATTATTTAGCTTTTTGTTATATGTAAAACCTGCTTGCTCACACATACACAGAGGGCCTTACGCCATGATCTACAAATCTATCGAATCCCAGGTGTTATAGTTATAACATTAATAGGACTGCTTGAAAGCAACATTTAACAGGATGACACACTTCAAATACCATGCATTAAAATTCTGGATGCCAGTACAACTCAAAACGTTTGGTTTAAATGTAATCATCATGATGATAATTAGCAGTAATCTTAATCTCAATCTATGAGATTATTTTAGGCGAATCAGGTGAACCGATCTGCCATTTCTAATTAGCATATGAAATATTTCTGTTGTCTCATAAAATACCAGCAATCTGCAAGATATTGTTCATAAATATCAGTTAACAAACTTTAGTCAGTAGCTGATTTCTTTCTATACAACTGTTTTGTTTTTCTCAGGTCAAGTCTTTGATTTCTTTCGTTTCCCTTTGCACCCATGGCATTCAACAGCAACAACTTTATGATTTGTAATAAAAAACAAGAAATAGCTTCCAGATCTAATAAAGCAATCCATCGGGTGGGCTTTTTGTTGTAAGTTATGGCTTATGAGTTTGGGGCTGTGTATACAACTCATTATCAAAGCCGAAACAGGATATTGTTCAAATTCATCTTAATAGAATATAGTCTCTGAGTAAATATAAAGTTATTGAGCTGGTGTTACCTCTGACTAAAACAGTAGGAGATATTTGTGCAAAAACTAACTAGCCAAAGCTGTTCAAATTTACTGTTAATTTAAGTTAAAAAAAGAGGCATAGCTGCTTCTCTTGCCATGTCGAGAGTATTTTGCTTTTTACTTCGATGCTAAAAATGTAAGCTAATTCAACCCAAGTCATTATAAGCAGCAGAATTTTAAATTTACAACAGATTTTAGAGCAAACATAGTAGCAACCTTTATTATTAAGGATTTCTACTTCGTTAGAAACTGCTGAAATACACAAATAAGCTGATTTATAGTTCTCTCCTCTGTGGCTGCATTAGGCCTGTCTCAGCCATAACTTCACAAGGCATGGTGGGATACTAGATGTATCAAGGCTGTATATGTTTAATTTCACCCACTATCTCTGTCCTGGTGTAAGTTTGATTTTTGTATTAGGACACATGACGATTTTTGGAATGAGAGTGGTGCAGGGGACAAAGCATTATGGCAAAGTTTTTCAAAATGGGATTAGGAGGATAAAGAGATGCAGAGAGCTGAAGGCTAATACAGACCTCACAGAAACTTAATCGCATTCAGAAACAGACACTTATTCACAGATTCACTATCTGAGAAATGGCCACCAAGGGAGATGGGCCCTTTCATATACTCACTAATATTCACTAACGAGCAGACACAAGCTGCAAGCTAACGCATGTTAAACTAATGTCACAGTCACTAAACTTATGATATAAACATAACTAGCTGTGGATTGTTGTGGCGGAAGGCTCACAAGCTAGTTTGATTGTGGCCGGTTTGTCGGAAGCATCTTGCTAACCAGTTAGCAACTTAGTGCTAGTAGGTTCCCAATGGGAAATTCCATTGGGACCATGTAGCACTAAATTGGAGACTTAGAAATCTCCTCTGTCATACATTTTTTATTTAGAGGAGGAAAGCGGGGATGAAGATGTTGTGGAAGAGGACGCCAGGGCGGCAGAAGCTTGGTTTGGTGTAGAAGGCTTACAGCCGTACATGTTTGAGCCCTTGCCTCGTAACGCTGCCAGTTCTGTTAGCTCTACGCCTGCTGAAGACACAGACGTCCATCCCCGTGAACACTGGGACGGAACTCAATGGGAAAGTAAATTATTCTTATTTCTTAATTCAAACGTTGCGTATATTAGCTGCGACATATGAATCAAGATGATCAAAATTTGATTGACAGATGACCGTTTATATATGATTGGCCAAATTTAGGCGTAAAAGCTGACGTATAACTAACTACCCTGCATAAAATAATGAAAAAAAAAAACAAACAGATTTGAAGACAGGATTTTTTTTAAATAGAAATTTTTGAACTTTTGGGACAATATAGTCTGATAAAGAGTACAATTATATATATGTTTAGACCAGAATTATTTGACATTTAAATGTGATTTCTCTAGCATTTTAAAAGCTGCTGTTTGCATCGCTCATACAAGCTTACTTTCCAAAAGAAGATTTGCAAATTTTTCAATATGTCACACTCACAACTGATAAGTGAAAAGGGAACAAGCATGTAGGACGGCCCTAAGTAAAAACATCACCAGAATGATTGACAATTAGGAGGACCACTTATTTCGATAATACATCTGGAAAAAAACATCCTCCACTATACTTTGGAATTGAATAATTTTTCCTTCTGATGAGTTCAAAGTTATGCAAGAAAAATAGAAGAAAGGCAATTTCAAAGATATTAGATGACGAGGGCGTTCAAAGAGCAGCGAATTGTTACAAAAGAGAAGGTTTAAACTGTAACATGTAGAGCGGAGGATATTACCAGATGTATCACCTGGCTATCTTGCGCTTGTCATTTGGGTGAAGCATGGAAGCCATCTTTGGATCCACCTCCATCAGTCTTTTATACAACTCCTCTCCTCCCAGTTTTTCCAGCTCCATCTTCCTGTTTTGGCCTCCATCTGCTCCGTCCCCAGAGTCCTCGTTCTCCTGTTGTGAGGCATGTTCGTTTCAAACAGCTTCAATTATTCATTCCTTTTTTGATTTTTGCTTTAGCCAAATGTACTCTGAAAACATTATGCATCGTGTCATTAGCATCAAAAAAGTGGATTCCAAAGCTTCTCTTGGGTAGTGGTGGGTTAAATGTAGGTTAACAAAACATCTGATTGCACAAAGTTGAATCTTAATGTCTGACTTAAAGGAGAATGAGGACTATAAAAAGTATTTCAGGATTTGAACAGCAGGATTGTGTTGAGTGGTGTATTTGCAGCTCTCACCCCTGAGTCCACCAGCACTCTCCACAGCAGGGACTCAATGTAGTAGTTTGTTCCTCCAACAATGATAGGCAGCTTGTTTCTGCTGTGCATGTCATCTATGTTGGAGTGTTAAGAAGATCAAACCTTTGAGGCTTCATTTTCATGACTGATGTTGTTTATAAGTTCCCTATTTTCTACATTGGAGCTACTGCTGCAGCAAAGAAAATTACATTTTTAAGTTAAGTTACTCATTTATTGGTAAGAAATTCTATATTATGACACAGAGAGGGACGTTTACCCCACCCAGTATTAAAAGTCATAGCGAAATTAAAGGAAATAATTGTTTCAAACACTTTGACGGGTCCGAAATATATAAATATTTACTTCTGGTTACCATGCCAACATTAACACAAAAGGATTCTGCACCACGTTAGACAGAGCTCAGGTGTTGCAGAGCCTCACAGCTAAGAAATAGCTTCTTCTCTGTGTTACATTACTGAGTAAAGACAAAAAAAACACATTTAAAAAAAATTAAATTAAAGAAAGCTAACATCAGTTGCGCTTTTGAGCGCTGGTGTTGTTTTCCTTCTGGACAGGTACAGTAAGTTAACTGTTTGCTAATGCTAGCAGTTAGCAGTCATAAAACCTGGCAACAAGCATTGCAATTAAAAGGTTGAAACAAGAGCAAGCAAGAAGTGGTGCACCACCTACTGGCCAGGAGGAGTTAAACCTGTAACCGTCTGTTAAAGGAGAACTTCGTTTTTTGTTTTTGTTTTTTTAATTGGGCCCTTGATTTAACGTTATAACATCATGTTCTACTCACCCATATGGGTTTTGTGTCATTTGGAGCTGTTCTGAAGATATTCCGTTAGGTTATATCCAGGTAACGTCTTCCTATGGGTAACGACTTGAAGGCACAAACTGAACTGTTCATAATTTATCTTTATTCATAACAAGTAGGCGAATCACTGTCCCCCAGACATCTGTGGTTATATGTTTTATATTTTTATGTTTTAAAAACAAAGCGGCGTGTGTATGACATCATCCGCACAACATCAATTAACAATAACAGTTTAGTTTGTGCCTTCAACTCGTTGCCCATAGGAAGACGTTACCTGGATATAACCTAACGGAATATCTTCAGAACAGCTCCAAATGACACAAAACTCATATGGGTGAGTAGAACATGATGTAATAACGTAAGATCAAGGGGCCAATGAATGAAAAAACAAGTTCCCCTTTAATTTCTCTGGATGTTTTGGATTTTCATCTATAATAATCGGAGCAACGCTCGACTTTCCGTTTTTTCAGCAGAGGTCATCATCATCTCTTCTCCTAAAATGTCCTGGAAGTGACCAGGCCTGTAGCATAGCAGGTCCTCCGCCTACCCACAAACATATGACCTATTTCAACCCACCTGGATGATTGATTGCTATAGATCCAACCTTTATGGCTCTAGCTGATGTCCAAGTTTATGTATGTATTAATTTAGTTTATCTCCATTGGTTCTTGTTTGTGATGACACAACAAATAGAAAAAGCCATTTTTTTTCTCTGTTGGCTAGTTTTCTCATGGTGGCCCCAGGATGCAACTCTGACATGCATGGAGAAGAATGCATGGAGGGATGTTTGACATGTTTGGTTTTTATTCCATTTAGCTGTAGGGCTTTTCCCTATTTGGTCTGCACAAATCACTAAAGTCAATATTTTTAAGTATAGTTATCAGTTTTTCTCTTCGAGGATTGGTACATGGTACTTCCTATGACTGGAAACAAGATGCAGTCCCTTCTATGTGTATAATAAGCTTCAGATGTTTATTGAGGTTTAGAAGCTGATGCAGAGTAGAACCACTGATTTTGACAGAGACATGAGGGAGTCCTGTTCTACCTGAGAAGGCGCCGGTCCAGTGTAAGAGCTACAAAAGTCTGTCCGCAACCCTAAAACCCATAAAAAATTTCTGATTAAAAGGACATAGGTCAAATACGAACTAAAACGCTCCATGTTGCAATTAACCAACAATCGCCATTAATACACCATGGTGGGGAAACACGGCAGAGGCGACATCATGCTGTGGACATGTTTTTCTTCAGTAGGGAAGAACTGACCTGCTTTTAAAGAAAGTCCAAATAAAAGAAAAAAAAAGGTTTGTTGTTATTTTCTTTTGCACGGATTTTGACCGTTGTATATTATTATTCAGTAAACTTTACCATCATCTCATTTTTTTTACTCCTTTGTTTAATTTTTTTTTATTGTATTTCCAATCCAATAAAACAGAGAAATTGGGAGAGAAAAAAAGAAAGAAAAGAAAATGCTCTTTGGTCTGACAGACAGAAGCGCCACACCTCATTTCCTCTGTCGCATCTCCTTTCATCCTCTCCTCTGTGCCTCCCCCCCCCCCTTCTTGCTGTGGGCTAATCAAATAACCACTCAAACTAGATAAAAGCCCATCAGGCATCATCACTCGCCCTTTGTCCACTTACAAGCCTGCATCTCTGTGCTTGAGGCAGAGCGGGGACGACTATTGACAAGCAGCAGCTAAAATCAAGAGGATGGAAAACTGGAAGCCAAGGAGGAGGAGGGGTGTGTGTGTGAGAGAGAGACTGGCATGTTAAATGGGGGGAAATGATGCAACATTAAATCCCGCATCCTTAAACTTACGCTCACACAGATTCCTTCTTGCTTTCTTGTTTCCCTTCTTTTCCTACTAATCTGTATTCAGCTCTTCCTCTTCCCACCAGCAGGTTCCTGCTGCACTCAGCCTATTCTTGGAGCCCCCAAAAAAAACCTCCACTTGTGTGTGGATACAAGAAAATGATAAAATACACAAGCTCGTGTGTGTGTGTGCTTATGACATCCTGATCTATTAATACCCTCTCTAGTTATCGCCTCCTCTCTGCACATCTGTGCGACGGTCAGCGTCTGCGGGAGTGTGTGACTGCCCATGTGACAGCCCAGACTCAGCGCCTGTTCACATTTGTCTGCTAGTGTGTGAATACACAACGCCGACCCACTCCTCTCTAAATATCATCTCTAGTGATCTACAGCTTCGCATCATTTCCAGGAAAACATCTGCAGCGAGACATCCTGGCAGTTTCCTCAGAGCTGCATACAAGCACCAAGTTCAGCGCTACAGTTCCTGCTGCATAAATGCCTTACAGAAAATTGACATTTTGTTTGATTCTAGCAGAATAAAGAACAAAGGATATTAACTCCAGCGCTTTGTTCCTGAAGTCCACCACAGTGTAGCTCTTCACCAATGGATCCACGAAGCCGATCATGTGATGTGTGCACTGGGCGCGCTCCTCGGCGGTCACCTTATTGGTGATGATGCCCAAACCTTTGTATACCTGCAAGGGACAAACATGGATAAATATCAGATTAACAAAGAGAAACAAAACTGGTAACTTTTTTTTTATAAACTTTTCTTTGTGGGCCCCACTTCGATTTTAAAAGTTTCACATTCGCCTCCAACCAATATTACTGACATCTTAATAAAGTGTAACAGTGTAAAAAATTTTGTAATGAAATAAACAACAATCTCCTGTAAATTGCTAAACTAAAAAAAGTGTGATTAGTTTATTTTCTTTGGTTTATTTTACTAAGAAACAGAATTCAACAATATTATAAATAAATATATATTTCTAAATGAGTTATGTCTCACGCTCAAACTGCATAATTAAAGTTTTAAAGTCCACAGCTCATGATGTATGCTCTTACACTGCATGGCCTGATGCTATGATGCGATCTACCTGCTCACACTGTACGTCCAAAAACCACATGTCGGACAAGGCGCCAAGAGGTGGCGCTGGTTGGACTCTGGAAGAAGAACGCCCTTATTTGCACATGAGCAGTTGGTGAGGTTCTGGTAAATAGGCTCTTAGATGCTCGTAGCTCTGCATCAACAGCAGGATTCCCTCACGAACACCTTGGGAGGGCTGACTGAATTTGTAACATGTTTGATTTTCTCCTGACCTTACGATTCCTGATTGGGAGGCGGTCAGGCTCGGACTGGTAATCTGTGATACCGGGCATTTTCCCGGTGGGCCGGTCCTCAGCGTGCGAGGGCGGCCCTCCTTAAATCATACCGGCCCCAAAACTTACTCTCTGGCCGAAGTACCTTTGTGTGACATGAAATAACTCAAGGAGCTTAAGAAGCAGAGATGGCAAAATTACTCACTTTCTGTACTTGAGTAAAAGTACAGATACTTGTGTTAAAAAATACTCTGGTAAAACTGGAAGTACTGAATAAACTTCTTTACTCAAGTAAAAGTAACAAAGTACAGGCTTGTAAATTTACTTAAAGTATAAAAGTAAAAGTAGAAACCACTTTTTTCATGCCGCTGCCTACATTTTAAATGGATGTCTGCCAATAGGACTAGATCTCCGTTGTGTTCATTTTCAATCATCTCGTCGTCCATACTACTATGCTAACGCCACCGCCACCAAGCTGCAATGATTTGCCGGGAATGAAAACCGCCGAATCTGTCAATTCATCTTGTAGTGGTGCGTCAAATGCAACGTAGATTCCCATCCAATCAGATTGAATTTGGTATTGATGACATGAAAAACAATAACGGTAACTCCATTGAAATGATTTAAAACTAAAGTAACGAGCCAATTTTTTAAAATGTAAGGAGTAGAAAGTACAGATATTTGTGTAAAAATGTAAGGAGTAGAAGTAAAAAGTCGCCATAAAAATAAGTAGTAAAGTAAAGTCAAAATATCAGAAAAATCTACTTGAGTACAGTAACGAAGTATTTGTACTTCATTACTTCCCATCTCTGTTAAGAAGTAATACAATGTTAACTCCCTAAATGAAACGTGCAGTATATATAGCCCTTCCTTATGCACATCCTTGTGACGGTTGGCATATGGTGTAATTATCTATTTCTTCAAACTGTAGAATCCTTGCAACAAACTAAATTATGCTTTCTTTAAACCAAACTACGATGTTCCTCTTATATTTGGCAAATTTACTGCCCGTTTGAATATTTTACAGAAATATGTTGCGGTGCATGATGGAGTTTTGCATTATTCCATTTCATTGCCCACATGCCACCTAGACTAGCAGTGAATGCTGAGACACCGCTGAGCTTTCATGGATTCACTCTTGAAGAACTGCCTGTCTGCCTCTATATTGTATTGTTTTTTGTTGGTGTTTTTACAACACTCGGGCTTATGTTGTTGACCTAGTATGTGTGAGGGGGTGTCTGGCTGGCTTTGTGCAAGTGTGGACGTTATGCAGCAGCAGCAGTCACTGTTGCGTCCGTGTTAATAACCAAAGCCAGTAAAAACGCATTATAAAATTCTTGGTGATGGTCTAAGATAGATTAGTTAATCCACAATGTATATTCTTATTGTGTTTCACATTTGAGACGCACGCGTTTGACTGTGTTTCTATGGGGGGGGGGGGCCGTGTAGATGGAAAAATGCCAGGACCGAAAGTCGTTCCCAGTCCAAGCCTGGAGGTGGTCATGAGAGCCTAATCGTTAAACCCAGGATACAACACGATGTAGGACACACACTGAGGCTGAAACTCGGCCTGAACCAAAAGATTCTCGCACCACTGGACAATCGGCCCGAAAAGGGAGAAACAAATCTTACAGTGTTTGCCCAGGTTTAGGTATTTAATTAGTTTATGATATAGATCTACAGAGAAGTCGGCAGATGAGAAGAATCTACTGATTTTCAGCCACAGAAGACATTCAAGCATTACATCTTATTTCAAACTTTGAAGGCACACCAATTTGTGTTTTCTGCATGTAGACAAAGGGAGAGCAAGACTTTAATCAAATAACAGGAAGGCTAAGCAGAGCAAAGTTTCCTTAATTTGTTGCCCTGTTTGCTTTGGAAGGGATTTTTTTCTACAGAGTAATCCGTTTTTGTTTTTAAATCTCACAGTTAAGATAATTAAAGTTCTGAGAATGACTTCAGATTTACAAGCTAGCCAAAATGCTAATAAAGAAGACTCAAAATGTTGGTAAAACCAGGTATTACTTCAACTGCTCTCTAACAAATATTTTTCTTTCTCATATAATTAATTATTCGAAAGAAATTGAGCCTATGAAAATTAACAACAGCAGATGAAAAAAATCTAAGGTTAAAACTAACCAGCAAAATAGTTTTTTTACTAAAAAAAAAAAGATTATATATCTTCATCTAGATAGATAGATAGATAATAGATAGATGATAGATAGATGATAGATAGAAAGATAGATGATAGATAGATGATAGATGATAGATAGAAAGATAGATAGAAAGATAGATGATAGATAGAAAGATAGATGATAGATAGAAAGATAGATGATAGATAGAAAGATAGATGATAGATAGAAAGATAGATGATAGATAGATGATAGATAGATGATAGATAGATGATAGATAGATAGATAGATAGATAGATAGATAGATAGATAGATAGATAGATAGATAGATAGATAGATAGATAGATAGATAGATAGATAGATAGATAGATATAAGGATGACACGAGCCATAATGTCTATATGGTATCAAACACATAAAGATGTCGACATTTTCTTTTGACTTTTTTTTTCAAATCTGCAATCAAATCCCATCTTATAATTCTTAACCAGCTTTTTTGTGTCTCTGCTTGGATTTTGACATTAATGAGTGTTTGAGGTTAGATGCCTCATTGCAATCACCCTCATCTTTAGTTTCCGCCTCCAGATTTTTATGAGGAATAGGCCAAGACACTAATGCATTACTACTGATCAGACAATGCTTTTATGTCAACATATTTTAAACCTGAAACAGCCAGGAGTATAGATAATTTGGGCTGTATTTGCAGTCCACATGTTCTCTCCAATTCCCATCAGTGAGTGAAGAAGCTCTCTGATGGAATTTGATAGTTAGGTGACAAGCACACCTAGATGGGACTTTCATTTCACACACGACGTCTGGAGTTTAAACAGATGCAGATCACAGCTTATTAGAAAGTCCTGTTCTCATATGTTCCACCTTTCTGGTTAACATGAATTTCTATTAGGAGATTCCACGCACTGCATACTCCTATCTGAAAGTTGTACCAGTTAACTTGTCACTCTTTACCCACCATTTACACTTGCATGCTTTTAATCATTTCAATCCATCCATTTGCTGGTTTTAACGTCCATATAAGCTCCCCAATGAAAGCAGAAGACAAACAGATTCCACTAGCGGTTTATGCCAGCGTACATAAGAGGGCCTAAACAATGACTACTTATCAGCGGGCTGAAAACATTTGGTCAAATTAGCTGCAATTTTTCCCATAAAGAGGAGGGCGGACCCTGTTGGCATGTTCTGATTGCTATATAGTAGATCAACAATGAGACCCACTGTAAGCCAACAAACAGGCACTGAGGGATGAGTAAACCAGTGACGGGTATTGATCACATCCTTGGTAATGGGGCATAAACTGGGGGTAGTGGGGTAGAATGTGCTCCACCAAATGTTCCTCAGCTCTGCAGCCTGCCAACAACCAAGGAGAAAGGGAGGGTGGAGAAACCCAGGATGATAAATTATGCACAGCTTCTGTGGATGAGAAAACCACAAGAGGGTGGGAGGGAGGATGGACGGATGTTCTTTGACTGAGACGTTTGAAGAGATGAGAAGGAAGGAAGGAAGGAAGGAAGGAAGGAAGGAAGGAAGGAAGGAAGGAAGGAAGGAAGGAAGGAAGGGAAAAGATTTTTTTTGCAAAACATTTATTGAACAATAATTTAACAAAAAAACAAAAAACTCAGGTTAACAATACATTACTACATTAGCAGTGTGTTATATTTAGCTCTCCTTTCATCAGAAATGGTGCACAAAAAACATGAATAAAGAAGAGAAAAAGAGAGAAAAAAATGAGAAGAAATAAAAAAGATAAGAAAAAAGGAAAAAAGAGAAAAAAGAAAAAAAAGGAGAAAAAGAAAAAAAGAGAAAAAAAGGAGAAAAGAAAAAAAGAGAAAAAAGAAAAAAAGGAGTAAAGAAAAAAGCTGAGAAAAAAGAATGGAACAAAGAAAAAGAGAGGAAAAGGAAAAAGAAAAAAGGAGAAAAAGAATTAGCAGTGCATTATATTTAGCTCTCCCTCATCAGAAATGGTGCACAAAAAATGAAAAGAGAATAAAAAGAAAAAAGGAAAAAAGAGAAAAAAGAAAAAAAAAGAGAAAAATGAGAAAAAAGAAAAGAAAAAAGGAAAAAAGAGAAAAAAGAAAAAAAGAGGAAAACGGGAAAGAGAAAAAAATAAAAAGTAGAAAAAAAAGAAAAGAAAAAAGGAAAAAAGAAAAAAAAAGAAAAAAAAGAGGAAAACGGGAAAGAGAAAAAAATAAAAATTAAAAAGTAGAAAAAAAAGAAATGAAAAAGGAGAAAAAGAAAAAATGAATAAAAAAGGAGAAAAAGAAAAAAGGAATAAATAGGAGAAAAAAGAATGAAAAAAGATAAAATAGAAGAAAAAAGAATGAAAAAGGATAAAATAGAAGAAGAAAAGAAGAAAGAAAAAAGGGACAAAAACAAAATCAGACAGACAGAATGATCTCTACTCATAAAGTAACCAGGCCTTAATGTACATGATATAGATGCAGCAGCAACGTCTCATTAATTCCTCATTTCCAGCAGACAACTGAAAAAGCAGGTAATGCAAAGTCGCCCTACAAAAAGCTTCAGTCAGACGGAAGATGTGGAGTGGGGGTAAGAGGCTTTGAGCGAGGGCTGCAAATGAGAGAAAATGAGAGAGAAATTAAGACTTCAAGTCGAGGCGGTGGAAATGGGTTACAAATTGCTGCGATGCTCAAGCTCAGAGTCATAAAGAAATCAAAGATGAGAGTCAGCACAGCTAATGGTGTTTACACATCGTCTGGAGGAAACGCCTTCACTAACTCACAAATCAACAGGAATACATAACTTCTCTCAAGTCTGCCAAGTAAATATGTGAAACGATGCCGATTATTTTCCAACGGCTCGGCTGGAGCGATGACACCGATTATTATAAGCTAACAGAGAAAAAAAAAGATATGATCGGTGCTGAGGAGGTCATCTTCATCCAGGAGCAATGCTCATATTTCACACAATCTGACAATTAAACAAGAAAATCCTCTTTAAAGTTTTAGAGTAATTCTCACGACCTTCATAAATATGACATCAGCCTTTTACCTTTTAGAAAACAGGACTAGTCTGGGACTTTTCTGACATATTGGGGGATTTTATGTAGAAATCAAGCTGAGGTTTCTTAGAGAACACTAGTCAACAAAAAGCATTACTGCTACCAAGGAAGACAAGCAAGAGATAAAAACATGGTGGAGCTTTCCCGGCGTTTATTGTCATTACTCTGTCACAAACACAGAGCAACAAAATTAACCTCTGTATTTATCCCATCCCTTTGGGGAACAGTGGGCTGCCATTGTGCGGTGCCCGGGGACCAGTGTGGGGTTAAAAATCTAAATCTAGATGAGTAATCTTTTCTTAAAATAAGTGCATTTGTTCTCAAATTGAGAGGAAAAAAGTTATTTTGCCAATGGAACAGGACAATTTAGGTTTAAAATAATAAAAACACAATTGCATTGTCTTATTTCAAGTGTATATTATCTAATTACCTTATTTTAAGAGTAAAAATACTCATTCCGTTGGCAAATTATCTCATTTACCTACTCAAATCAAGGGCAAATACACTTAATTTAAGACATTTTTACTTACTTCTAGATCGTTTTTTCAGTGTGGGGCTTGAACTCAGAACCTCAGGATTCCAAGACAGGCCGCCGTTCCCAAAAGCAGGCATTAGCCATCTTGCCTAAGGACCTGGCAGCTCATTCCCCCCAGCTGGGATACAAACCCAGCCTCCCTGTTTTACAAAAGGGGTTAGCTTTAGTTTTAAAAATTGCCTAAGCTTTGGTCTTTTCATAACGTACAGATCAATCCATTATCTACAGATAAAAAATACAAATCAAATGTGAACCAACTAAAACGTGGTCGTCCACTTAATGGGCATGGGCAGAGAGAGTATTAGTCAGAGAGGCAGCCTAGAGGCCGGTGGTAAGCCCTCTACTAAGCTGACCCCTATGGTGAAGTGTCAAGAGGAAAGCCATTGTTAAAAGAAATCAATAACAAAAACAATTTGCTGTTACACACAAGCCCCGTAGGGGGAGACGACAATCATCATGCCGTGTGAAAAAAAAAGAAAAAAAAAAAGAGACCTAAACCCCTTAACTCATCATCCCCTATTGTTAAACATAATGGTAGCGGCATCATGCTGTGGTGTTGGGAAGCTACAGAACTGAATGGAATGTTTAGATTGAAGCAGATTCATGCTCTATCCAAAGCCGAAATCTACTTTTCTTCATGCAAAATGATTGAGCAGACCAAGATATTTTGCAATAAAAAGCTCAGTCTTGCGTCGTTTGCGTGCTGATCCGTCACACAACACAATAAGGTTTGAAGCTGAAATGAGACACAACGTGGCAAAGTTCAGAAAGCTTATGCCCTGTACCCTGAAGCTATCTAAAGGCTGCTAAGGAATGAAGCAACCCATCACTCTTTCTAGGAAGTATAAAAGAAGATCCCTCAGGAAATGTTTCGGTGCTCCAGCTTATCACCTTAAATATCTCTGATCCCTAATCTCATAACTCACTTTGATCTGCTTCAATAAAAACCCAGATAATGGGGGTTTGGACTTCCCTCTTCCTCCCATCTCCACTTTGAAATGAATGTGAATGGATGTGACCATGTGGCTGGTGGAAGGGTGAGGAGAATGTGTGTGTCTGAGACAATGAGCTCAGTGTTTGAGCCCCGCGGAGCCTGCAGACAGGCGGCCTGGCCAACCTTGCGCCTTGCACAAGACAGCTGTTCCTCTGCCACATAAATCAGGACGGGGGCATGGCCAATGGGAGAAAGAGGGCTGGACAAACTGAAGAGGGAGGATAAATGAAAGGGAAGCAGAGAACAAACGCTCATTCAGGCAAGAACTGCAGATAAATCTAA
The DNA here is from genome assembly GCA_030533445.1 of Cyprinodon diabolis. Lineage (NCBI taxonomy): Eukaryota > Metazoa > Chordata > Actinopteri > Cyprinodontiformes > Cyprinodontidae > Cyprinodon > Cyprinodon diabolis. The sequence goes on from CM060074.1 coordinate 13,895,230, forward strand.
GAAAAGCTAATCATCAAAAGCATGCATTTAAGCTCAATAGTTGCTGTGATGTTGGGTGCATACAAAGCTACCATTTATATTGCTAATTTTGTGGCCAAAAAAAAAAAAAAAACAACAACAAAAGTATAACAGCATGATACCAGTATCAACGGTCTATTAGTTTTTTAGGTCCACATTGGGAAAATGTCACAACATGTCTGACATTGCATCTAGTTTTTAGTGGCTAACATACTGTAGGTGGGAAATGTGGAGCCATCAAGTCATCTCTATTACCCCTTTCACACTGGCTGAAAAATCAGTTTAAACCCGGGAACAATCGGCTTTTAGGGGTATGGGAACAGCTCACTGACACATTTCTACCCGGGTCAAATGACTTGACAATCGACCCGCGTTAAATCGCGGCTCTGATCGGCATTCTGTGGGAACACCAGATCTAGAAATTTACGTGATACCATTGAACGCAACAAATGGACGTCAATACACTGGGCCAGTCACGTCTGATCTAACAAACCGAAACAAGTCTTTACATTCGATAAACATGGCGCAGTGCTGGCGTAGGGGATTCAGACAGATAAAAGAGCGAAATAATAAAGATACGCTCTGGCTCCCATCCATGTCTCTCTCCATTACTTACTTCCCTAATGATGTTGCACCGTCGACATCATTAACGCTCACCCAGCGTGATGCCGTCATCAGACACGCAGGGGTGGGGGACCGTGGCCACGAAGCTCTCCAGCAGGGGGTCAGTCTCGGCTTTTCAGTAAAGCCGATTGCTAGCGGGTCAACACGGTTTTGACAAACCCGAGTTTTCAGTAGGAAAGCGGCTGATGTCATCTATTTCTAATTTTGCCTTTTTGGGCCCTTCCCCTTTTTCAAGGCTATCTTGGCTGTTGCCTTCTTTGGGGGAGTGGTGGCCTAGTGGGTAAGGCAATGAGCTTGGAATACTGAGGTTCTGAGTTTCAGCCCCACTCCCACAGACTGACACTCTGGGTCTCTGAGCAAGACCCTTAACCCCACACTGCTCCCTAGGCGCCCCATGATGGCTGCCCACTGCTCCCCAAGGGGTTGAATTACATGCAAAGGTACATTTCTCCAATGTGAGATCAATAAAGTTAAATGATTATTATTGATTATTATTATTTTTTTTTTTGCTCTGCCACTAAATCAAGTGAGACCAAATCTACACAGTGAATTATTTGTGCAGATTGGACTCGGCAGAACAAATACATAGCATGGAGACGACTTGTTGACTCCTTTTCAGGAAGACAATCAACAAAAACAGGGTGGTTATGACTGAAGAAGCGTTAAACACTTGAGCCTAACGACGTCCTGAAAATATTCCCAGATAATTCCACACTCTCTAAAGAAGAAGGTCTCCTCTAATTGGAGGTCCAACTAAATGCTGACAACCTATTTTGTAATTCAATAAGAGTTCAGATGGAATCCAGTCAGACTAAATCACAAATAGATTTAATTAATTCATGCGAGTGAATAAACGTCTTTATCTAAAGGGGATCTAAATGTGTGCTGGCTGTAGGGCAGCTACCCCAAACCTAAGTATAAAATGAATAACAAGCTCTCAATAGATGTACTTTTTATTCTTGGTAAACACATCTAATAGTACATTCATTAACTATAGCTTTAAGTTTAACTAAGAAGATTAGAAAAGCCTCATTAGCACGCATCAGTGGATGGTTCAACCATTTGTTTGCAATTTATCCCAACTGCCTAAAGTGGGATTAATTTCAAACCACCGAACAAATCCTTTGATATTCCTCTACTGACCACAGCTTTGATATTTTATTAGTAGTGGGGACAGATAATGGTAAAAATTTAGTTCTATAAAGGCTTTTGCCTTCATAATCTTTCTAAAATAAGAGTTTTCAACCTCTAATAGAAGTTGAAAACCTCTAACCAAAATAGCTCTGAGCTCATAGTGGTAGATTTGAGATTTCAGAATCAAACAATTATTTCTTTGTAGGCAGACTATGAATAGGATAGCATTTTAGTCATCAGTTGCCAAATTTGGATTTAAATGTCCTTGCGGTGGGTACAAATTGATCCTGTGTAAAAGATCGTTCAGACATGGCAAGCCAGGAAACTTTCAAAAGAGGACACATATCGGTCAAACTGCCCCGTCTTTGAGGCACTGGTTCTGTTCCTGTTTAACCAGATTATCAAGGAAAAATAAGCGGCCTATTGTTTGTAGATAGAATTCACTGGATTAAAACAGCTTTCTTTGCAATACATAAAGAACTGACTAAATAATATTACTTTAAATGACTAGTCAAAGTGGGTCAAAATCATCTGGAATGCAGGAGGAAACTGAATCCATTTGTCTCAAACATCTTAAAGAAGAATGCTTTGTTTCACTTGAAAAGGGGATGCATGAAACGATTATGGCAAACAGGCAACAGTTGTCCATTTTTCATGTTTTGTTTGATTTGTAAATAAATCTAGCTTTTTTTGTTTTAATTGAGTCTTGTGTAATATTTTTTGTACCACTCGTTCGTTTGATCATGTAAAAATTGGCAGCACATATCAGGGATTCGTTAAACTGATGTCAAAATACTCAGTATCTGCATTGGCTTTAAAAAAATAAAAACTGTACTGGTCAATCTCTTGCTAATGGAACAGACATAAAACATGGTCGGCCCATGAAACGTGCTGCGGCTCCAAGTCACAGTGGTTGAATGGTACAATAACAATTAAGAGGCTACTATTCACCATAATAACCATTAGGAAACATTTAATATGACATAAACACATTTCTTCGGATCAGAATTTTAGATTAATATAGTAAATTAGTTTAAACTGTGGCGTTGGAGAAGCAGGGAGAACTCTCAAAAGGCTAGTGAGAATCATCTAAGCACGTGCCAACCAACATGGCTCTATGTACCTACGATTCACTCGCACACAAGGTGAGATTAAGACATTTGCTTAAACCAAAACAATTATGAGGTAACCCCTCCTGAGAGATATTTATAGGAGTCATTTAACCTCATGTCCTGCAGCAGGGATGAATGTAACGAAATTACTCTAAATCATCAAGTCACATAAAGTGTAGGCCTAGTAGTTATGTACTTACGGAACATTGGCATTAAAAGCCTGGCTGGAGAAAACTGGACTTAAAAATAATTAAAATCATGAGCGCCTCTCCCAGTTCTCTTTTGAATCTGTTTCACTAATCTACTAGTTTACTTTATTAGGAATTTAAGTTTCATTTAAAATGATTGAGTGACATTTTATGGAATCACACAAAGTCCTTAAGATCTATTCCAAAAAAGTAAAAAACAAACAAAACAAAAAAAACAATCCACTGGACTTTGTTTCCAAGTTTGAAGACGTTTCAGCTTTTTCAACTGAACATGTAAAAAATAGCGTTGAGTTTGAGTCTTTAAAGCGTGGACCAAAAACAAAGCCTTGTTTTGGCTTAGAAGACATGCAAATTGAACCGGCCCAATGTGTCCACCCCTTAGTAATAGGGATCGTTTGGGTTCTTTGTTAGCCTGCAATACCCGATACCTGTCTTTTTCTCTGAAAGTGGGGTCGTTAGAGGGAATTGTTGGCCTGCCTGAACAGGCGAAGTGTTGTTTTCCCCTGTATGGGGGTGGGGGTGGGATGATAGGCGGAAGGAACCAACTGTATCACTGCATTGTAGGTTATTGAAAGCTAAAATCTGAGTAAATCCCCATGTTTAAGGTTGGTTTTTCTTTCTTAACATAAATAGCTTCCTTCACGCCCCTCTCAAACCACCTCTATAAGGTGTAGATGTACCGCTGAGTCTTCTCCTGAGGAGGTCGCTCTTCTGTTTTGGCCCATGCATCTGTGGAGAGGTTGTTTGGTTTCTCCAACATAAAGATCAGAGCATTCCTCACTGCACTGAACTGCATACACCACTCTACTCAGATTTGGTCTGGGAGTTTTGGCCTTAAGATCTAGGACAGAGGTGGGCAACATCAGTCCTCAACTGCCACAGTCCTGCAGCTTTTGCATGCATCCCTGCTCTAACACAAGTTTAACAGAGGACTTGCCGGTAACCATTCATTTCTTTCAGCCATAGGATGCTAGGATGGAGCATTGTTAGGTTGCATCCAAAAGCTGCAGGACAGTGACGTTGAAGGACGTTGATTACCACTGATCTAGGATATGTTTTTAATTACTTTTTTTTTTTTTTTTTAAACCAAGCAATGACCTCCACGCTCTTCATGAAGATTAGCATTTCAGGCTGGACAGACCGCGTTAGGTGTAGACATGACGGGCAGTTAAGGGTCCCATTGAAAACTGGGTATTAAAAAGGTCCACAAACTGCTAAAGTAAAAAATAAATGAATGGCATAAACAACCTGTGCCTGCAGCGATTTATATATCCATATATTTTTGGATAAACAAGAAGTTTGATTCAATAAAGGTCCAATCCTAACAGCTTTGATTTTAAAGGTTACTTGGCCTATGTTTGTGAAGATCGCAGATGGAGCGACTCCCCCGTGTTTTGACCCTAAGCTGTTTTTTTTATATCCATCTCTCTGAACGTACATATAAAACCCCACCATTCTCTTTTAAATACCATCTCTAGTCTTCCCTTTAAGGTAGCATCCTTCAACAATTTATCTCTCCATCTTCCTCTGCGGTGTCTCTCTGTGGGGAATGGCCCAGTAATGCCAGACTAATAAATCATTCATGTCGTATCCCCATTGCCCTCCTCCCCCTCCACGCTGCCATCCTCCTTTCCCCTCACTTCCATACTGTAGCGACGAACGAATCAACACGCCCCGCAGACAGTATTTCACACTCAAACCTGTGAACACGTTGAAAATCAGGGCTCATCAGCCGCCGTTTCTGGCGCAGTCCTACACCGGCTTGGATGACATAAAGAAAGGCATAATATATTGGATGTGGGAGGCAGTGCCGCCTGAGATACGATGCAAACAAATACGTCAAAGCCCAGACAGGTCACAGCCACAGCAGACAGCAAGAGAGACAGCAGCAGGGGGAGAGAGAGAGACATAAACATGCACAATGAGAAGGAAAAGGGAAGGAGGAATGGATGTCTCTGAGCAAATTAGAGGGATATATGACACATAGTTGGAGTTATTCTGTTCTCCTAGAGCTGGCTTTCAAACAACCATAACATCCTGGTCTTGGTTAAGCAGCCAAACCGCATCCGGTTCCAAAACGATGCCTGAAAACTAACCTCTCCCTGATGTTTCCGTTGTCCACGACCCCATCTTACCCCGCCTTTATGGGATTGTAAGTGTCAAGAAGACACTTGACAGCTACCCTGCTGTGCGGCTACTTTCGTCGCATTCAGCAGAAAATGAATAACTCTGACAAAATCCGCCTCTTTCTCACTGCTCCTATCGTCCCGAGCAGCAAACAGTGATTCCTTGCCTTCCTTCAGACAAGCATAAAGCAAAAGGTCAACGGCCACCAACACTTCAAGGCACAAAACAAACCAAAGTAATGATGCATGCATGTGCATGACCTGTTAAATCACCCCCTAGGGCATCAGATGGCCCTTCATTATGATCCCTCACCCATCATCTCCTCGCCTGATCGGACAACACCCAATACCTCCCCCGCTTTTTAAAAACACTCCCTGCAGTGTGACAGTCTATCTGCTGCTAACAATAGCTGGGTTTTCATTCACTTGCAAAGCAACTTAACAAAAAAGAAGAAATGCAAATTCCACTTTTGTGTTAACTGGTTTCAAACAAATAACACAAACTGTGTGCAGCCTGGGGGAGGCAGTAAAAGCTATATCGGTCACGGTTGTAACTTATTAAAGGGAAATAAAGCTTGAGGAGGAATAAAAATTGTCGAACAGCTGCTGGAATCTGAAGGAATTACTTTCACCTTTGAGGGACATCTGGTCAGTCTGTGTTTACTGGGTGCCACACAAGCACGGAGATGGGAGAGGCATGGTTTGGTGATGCTAAAAGCTCATCAATAAAAAGTCCTACTGGTATTAGACTGTTATAGGACAGGGGTCTGGACCCCCAGAAAGTCATGAGACATCAAGTGGAGGATCGCAAAATGGTTTACATCAACATCTATGCCTGAAATTCACTTGTAAAATAGGAATTCTTGTGAATTGAGACACTGCCGATGTTGTTAGTTTAAATCCAGTGAAAATGTCCACATTATAACTCATTGCTGTGATTATTGCATGCAGTTTCCTGCATTATAAAAAACTGATTTGCAGCAAGGAGCATAGAGCAGAAGCACAACTGAGCCCTATAAAGACGAATTCATGCTTCTGACGCATAGCCTCTGCAACCGTCAAATCTGTCTCTGTGCGTGACCACATCCCCGCGCAAAGGTTCTTCAACCATTGTGGGCGCACCTCAAAAAATTTCTGACTACGCGTCGGATGGTTGAAAAACCCGCGCATACCTCTTGCGGAAGTGCGCAGACAAAAAGCAGCTGTGATCGGTCCATGGTATGCCTTTATGGCTGGTCGTCCGCCTAAGTTCTCGTGAGTTCTCTAATAGGCTCCCTCATGCGCTTTGGCGGGAAACTCCTGTGCGCCCCTAGAAATTCAAGACTGAAGGTGCAGAAGCATACCAGCAAAACTGGTTCGCGACATTTGATGTGTGCGGATACAGAAGTCTAAGCTGCCCCTTACATGACAAAGGCTGCCAAGATTTACTGAGAAGGGAGAAATGAAAACAGGCTGCACATGCAAAAAAACAAAACAAACAATTCTGTGTCAATCTCATAAAGATTTGCTGAAATGTACAGGGAAGCTTAACCGCTGCTTGGATGTTCAATGTTGCCTATGCAAAGAAACATAAGAAGCAAACACTTCATGTAATGATGCAACATGATGGCTTCAGGCATCATCTCCGACACTTATAGAAAACAAGGGAGCCGCTGATAGATTGCACTGCGGCAGAACCTGCAGCTCACATAAATATTACGAGCACTTCAAACTGCAGGGATGAAACGTTTCAGTCTGAGCTGCTTACATGAGTTTATCAGCCGCCCGTCTCACTTCCAGTCTCACTCTCAACCATATCTTGTGACTTGTACACCGGGTAAAGTGCTGTCTGCAAGCAATGTTGCAATAAATCAGTATCCTGCTTCAGGATGCAGAAGCTAATGAACCTGATTTCACAATGTTTGCATTTCTTCATTCTACATTTCGATTTACAGACTTTTGATTTCTGGCACCCAAAAAATCAAGCCCTCATTGCCTTAGTGAGTCCTAAAAATGTCAAAGAATCATAAAAAAAAAAGAAGAAAGTTCTATTAATAGGGTGAAAGGGAGTCAAATTGCATATTTCAACTTCCAATACAAGTAATCCAACAACAGTAACAGTCTTTGAGGGCAGAGGTTGGCTAATTTTGCAGCAATTAGCTAACCTCTGCAAACTAAAAACAAATGAACACCTCTTAAAATGTACCATTTTAAAGGTCAGAAAGATCGGTTTCCACAAAAATATTGCAGGAATCTATTAGCCTCTTTTTTCCTTATTGGGTTATTTCAAAATAAGAGTCTACAGGTAGACCAACATATTAGAGGGTGGATATTTGGGGTCTATAATAGCTTTCTTTTTCATGTATGGGCATTTATCAGCCAAGCTTTTGTTTGATTTGTTAATAAATGTGTGTGTTTTATTAAGATTACACTTGTCTAACATTTTTTATGATTGTGTTGTTATTTATTATATATAGGAGGAAGAGAAATACAACACCGGCTTAAAAATTGGCAGCAAATATTGGGATCAGGGATTACTGGCGTTACATTTAGAGAATGAAAGTGATATTCTATGCATGAAATGATGGTCCTTGAATGGCTGGTAGGTTTCAGATAACCGACCGGATGTGTCTATGTAATGGATAGAACAGGTTCAAGGAGGATTGAAGAAACCACGCCTTAGGATCGCCAACCAGATGAGCAATATAAACCCCCTGTGGGTTTTATTATCAAATATCTGACCAATATGTAGGTTGATGGCAGCTTTGAAATTTTTTATTCTCCAGTTTCAGCTAAAGGACCCCTGCTGTTGCTTGGATCCCAGTTTGTGAACCATGGACTCACGCGACTTGGCAGAGCCTTATTTGAGTACAGCACAAGCAAGGTGCTTGTGTGTGCGCCACAGATAGCGTGTTCATTTAATGAGTGAATAATATCCCTGCTGCATGTCAAATGAACTGTGGGTTGGAGACATGAAGGGGTGGGGGGGCTGGTGGTAATACAATAGGAGCGTTAGGGAGTGTGGGAACCGATTCTCCGGGGGACAATAGGCACTTCCCAGTGGCCACAGTGTAGCCATTCACTATCAGCTGCTGGGCCGGCGTAGCGCGGCGCTGAATCTGCACCAGCTCAGCATAATGCTGCGTTCTCCCAAACAAGACCAGACTGTTTCCTATCCCAAAGACAACACAGTCCAGCTCTAGCCTACACACTGCCCCATTCTCACATAGGCAGCTTCTTTCTCCCCGACTCCATGTCTCTGCCGCTTTCTGGTGCTGTCACAGATGGCAGTATGAGCAGGAGGCCGGGGAGCGACAAGGCCGGGGATTGTGAAGACTGTGGCTGCCATGCTGTAACTAGGCCACTGTTATTCCACTGTATGGGGGGAGATATTCTGGGCTGAAAACATTATTAGTGTAACCCAGTTTATCCATCACCAGGTGACTGCAGGAGGAGGTACACCTCCACAGGGACACAGGCTTTCAAGGACAATGCATGTGGGGGGGGGGGGTGAGATAGAAGAGCTAGAATGGAGGATGGAGAAGCAACCGCTGGTAGGTGTGAACCTGAAATATTGAGATTGCCTGTGTGCTCCAATATGACCCAAACTTTAGCCCGGACCCAACCTTTCCTTATGTGAACATGTCCTCCGGTTACTGTAGCAACAGAGCCTGAGAGCCTCCATGAAAAAAACAAGCTGTACAGATCTGGGAGAGCGAATGGGACAAGCGTGAGAGTTTTTCTGCAACTTCACAAACCCACAGAGCTGGTGTCTGTCGGCAGCGATGACATAACTTTGGCTTCCATTTATTTCCCAGACACTCACCCTAAACACTTCCTGTCTGACTGCTACCTAATTAAACACATTTGGTTTTTTAAGGATTTTCACTAAGAAGCTTTGTTTGGCTCTCAGTGGATGCAAGAAAAACGTAAGAAACAATTTGAGTGAAGCAAGAAGAGAAACACAGAAAGAGCACAGAAAGCTGATAGCTATCAATAGACCTGCTTATCAAGTTATGGCATCTCTTGGGCTTTTTTGCTATTTTTTTGTATTTGCTAGTAAACAAAGACCTTTTTAAAGATTACTACACAGTTACCATAACAGTACCACATGACTAAAATGTTCTGCATGAGCAGGATAAGCAAACAGGGAAGAGAGCAATAGACACTTTTGCGTCTAAACAATGGAGCCAAGCGAGGTAGCAATGTGGTATAAAAGTGTGAAAAGAAGAGGAAAAGTCCAAAATCACATCCAAGCTAAAAAAAAAGCGAAGAGCGAATCCCGTCTAATGTCTAGGAGAGCGTTTCAATCGAAAATTTCCAATACGGGTACCAGACGATACGGGGACAGGTCACTAGTTCATCACAGGGCAACACAGACAAACAGGACAAACAACCATTCACACACACACACCTAAGGAGAATTTAGAGAAGCCAATTAACCCAACATGTTTTTGTACTGTGAGAGGAAGCCGGAGAAACCGGAGAGAACTTGCGCATGGACAGGGAGACCATGCAAGCTCCATGTAGTAAGACCCTGTGCATATTAAACTAAAAATCTTGACTTTAGGTTTTAACTCATATTTTACAATTCTAAGTACTTTTCTTACATTTGCAAACAGTTGCAAACAAGTGACAAGTCAGTGGTTAATGCTCACTGTCACATATTAAAGACCTTTTTAATTAGCAGTTTTCTTCGAAAAGAAAACATGTCTGCTTTCTCACCACGCCCGCTCCTGATGGTGTCTTCTAGGGGTGTAAATCACACCCATCATGGCGATTCCATTCAGTATCAATTTCCTGACACAACAATTTGATTATTTTTGATACTCAAGAATCCGCCAATTCTGTCTTGCCTACTGTTTACGTGAGTGTGCATGTGCAAGTGGAAAGAGGGTAGTGGCTAAAGGAAGCAAGGTAGAAGGACAAAACAGGCTCAGTGTCAACGCCACACGGGAGTCAGAATTACGTCCAGGAGCAAATGGATAAAAATAGACGGGAGGAAAAAAAAAACCACATGAATCGATAATCTTGAGGACGTGTCGATACATCGGATCATCTGCTGTTGGATCAATGCATCGATACAAAATCATTTACTTCCCTAGTGTCTTCAGGAGTGGAAAATGTACGCTCTCAGGGTTTGGAAGATGCTTGCACAGAAAGAGATACCTGGTTGCCAAGTTGGTGCACCTATTAAGTTGCAGTAATGCTAACAAATGTTAACTTGCATGTTAAAGATGAGTCCAGTGGTGGAGAATTTGAATCAATCCGTTCTGGTTTTGTACTGTTAACAGGCTCCTGAGAGCAGGCTGACTGTGGTGCACTCTTCTTGCAGTCAAACACTGAGCAACTTTCCGCTCTTAAATTGATCCCATGCACGATTAGGTGCTTCATTAAGTTAATGGTGTTGCCAGCCTTAGCAACAATGTCTTTTTTGCATATATTGCATAGCACACTATTCGCATCAATCTTTCTACAGTGAAGCCACACTTTTGACCTTAGTGGTTCAACGAGGCTGGCAACACAGATAAACATGAACAGTGTTTGTAGGCATAACCACGTATGTTTTTTTTCCTGAGCGATGCAATCACGTTAACGTTACAGCCAATCAACGAAACTTGGCACCGAATGATGAGGCATGTTTTGATACTCTGTAAGACCAAAATACCGCAGTTCGGTACCCTCCCCTACTAATGTCACAACCCTGCTATGGAGTTATTTTAAGAAGCCGGCTCCTATTCAACTTCCTGTTGCCAGTGGCCTACGGCACTGAAAGCTATGCTAAGTAGCAACCAAACCCCTCCAGAGAAGTCGGTGCTTGCAGGACCGAACCAGAGTACCTTTCCTAAGATTCAGAATGAGCTGATTGTGATGACCGTTTTTTCCTGCAATTCAATCCACGTTGAATGCCATGTTACGTGAACCTGCCTTTTAAAGCAGATGAAAGAGAGCTATCCAGCTCTGGTCGACCTACAACTACTACTGCCTACGACACAGCTGGGGCCAATTGTTGTTTGCCAAGGAGCCCTTAGAAGCTGCTGACCAGTGCCATACTGGTCCTGCTGCTGCCTGAGCCTCTCCCATTGCCTACCTGGCCCGTGGCTACCAGCTAACTGCTGTAGCTAAAGGGAGACATCCTCTTTAAGCTACCGTAATTTACAAAATTAAGCCTTGCAAAGTTGCCTCGTGTTATTGCATCAATTTAATCCAAATCTCTTTTACAGTTGCCAACTTATGGTTACCTGAGTCCCCGTTTTGGACCACCTGTCCCCGGCTAAAGCTGTCCTCGGAAATGTCCCAGATTTTACTGTTTTATGAATGAGGGCGAAAATCTTGCATGTATACTGTTATTAGGGTAGAAAGAGCAGTTAACAGCTGTTAGCTAGCTGATTGGTAGCTTCTAGCGTATAGATGAGGAGCAGAGTGCACAACTTTTTAAAAGATATATATATATATATATGTATATATATATATATTTTAGGGATGGAACAGTTTATGAAAACCGTCCGAACCGTTCGGTTCGACTGTCTCGGTTCGGTTTGCGTGTGTTGTGTTCGGTTCATGCGCGGCTCCTTTTTCTCATAGGGGAAGCGATTACACTCCAGAGCAGAAGGTGGCGGTACTACGACCAAAGCCAACCACCAGTAGTAAACAAGAAGAAGCAAAGCAGCGTAGCCGGGTGTAGCAGAAAAATATCAGTTGTTGTGGAGAATTGTGTGGGTATGGCGAGTGGGAAAGAACAGGAGTTGGAAGACGCGCCAGCAGCACTTTATAGGTCTGCTGTATGGGACCGCTTTGCATTTAGAGGGACCTACGATGACGGCGGAAAGAAAGTTGTGGATAAAAGTGCAACAGTGTGCAAGAATTGTGCAACACGTTTTGTTTATGCCAACAGCAACACGACAAACATGTCAGGCTAACAATCTCAAACAATTTTTATGTTAAATACAAAAATATAATTTTGTGCGTATAGATCTTCGGGACGGTGGAGGATCCTTGTCTCAAGTGGAGGAGTTCAAGTATCTCGGGGTCTTGTTCACTAGTGAAGGACGACGGATCGGTGCGGTGTCAGCAGTGATGTGGTCGCTGCATCGGACTGTCGTGGTGAAGAGGGAGCTGAGTTGGGGAGCAAAGCTCTTGATTTACCGATCGATCTACGTTCCCACCCTCAGCTAAGGTCATGAGATCTGGGTAATGACCGAAAGGACAAGATTGCAAATACAAGCAGACGAAATTTCTTTCCTTGGCAGGGTGGCTGGGCGCACCCTTCGAGATCGGGTGACGAGCTCAGTTACTCGGGAGGAGCTTGGAATAGAGTCGTTGCTGCTCCACGTCCAAAAGAACCAGCTGAGGTGGCTCTGGCTGTTCCGGATGCCTCCTGGTCACCTTCCTTGGGAGGAGGCGTTATGGAAGGCCAGGACACGCTGGAGAAACTATGTCTCTGAGCTGGCCTGGTGTCGCCTCGGGGTCCCCCCAGAGCAGCTGGAGGAGGTGTGCATGGATCAGGAAGTCTGTGCATCTCTGCTTAGACTGCTGCCTCTGAGACCCGGCTCCGGGTCAGAAAATGGATGGATGGATTGTGTCCATAAATGTTTATGGTTTATATTTTTAGAGATGTGTCTTAATTACTCCTTTAAGTAGGTTATTATTTGAGCAAATGGCATATTTAGCAGTCAGCTTAATTACTCTAGGTAACAATCCAATTTGATTGCCAAATTAGTTTATTAGATTATTTCAATAATCAATTATTCCAATTTATCATTTCTGCTCAATTTAAAATGTTAACCAAAACCTTCATCATTTATTCTGCAAAATAAATAGTGTATCTTATATCAGGATTTTTTTTGTTGTTTCATTTTTTTTTTTTTTTTTACGATACAACCTTATTTGTCCGTGATGTAGATAATTGTATATGAGAGTAGAAAGAAATAAGAAACAGCAGAATTGTATGAAAGGTTCAAAGTAGATTCATCACAGAACAGAATAATTTGAAGTAGTGTCTCATTTCCCTAAAATCTACTGGGTAAGCAGGAAAATTCAGGTCAAACTGACCCCTCTGGAAAAACCTCTAGGGGTCATTACTTTGACCTGGCAGTCATGAAAGCAATGCAGGCTCAATTGTTTTGGGCTGTTTCTTCTCCACAGACAATATAAACAGACAATATTCCACCGCTTACAAACATATATTAAAAAGCAGCAGGCAGCTGTGATTCTTATACATTTTTCTGAGGTCCACATTTGGTCCACATTCGTGTGACCAATTTTTCTATAAATACCAGAACTTCCCTATGGTGGGACAATAAAAGGACTTTCTATTCTATTCTAGCCTATTCTAAACAGAATGTGTTATATTTGTTTATTAACATTTGCATTTATTGGTGTTTTTTTCCTGTTAGATGCATTGGATTTGACCTGATGTTAGTGCATAACCTGACATTTAGTTTATTAAACTCAAAAATGTGATCTGTCCTCTGTTAGATTTGCAAGTCATCAGATGAATGGACCAGTGGACCAGGACGTGCCCTTCCTGCATAGTAAGGGGCGAAAAATTTGTATCCCCTCGTCGGGAGCACGCACGGAGTAGGAAGAACAACCCGAGTTAACTCCACTTCAATTCCAACGTGCAGAACTTGAAATTTGAAAGGTTTTGCGTGTATGAAAGTTGAGCTTCACTGTTTTATTCTTTACTTCACATGTTATAACAGAATATCGCCAGTGATATTGATCTAAAACTAATAATAAAACACAAACGTTTGCTTGAAAGCTGGTCGCTGACAGCAGTGTCTACTCCTTCCTCTGAAAGCAAACAGATCCTTGTTCTTTTCCATACGTTCCTTAAAAAAATCTCTCATTGTTTCACAGTGTCCAAATGTTCTCATCCCATTGAAAACTGTTTTAAACCATATACTTGTAATAAAAATGAAATAGAAAATGGAGTGCACGTGTAATCATTAAAGACTATATGCAGAAGGAAATTATTTTTTCCCGGTTGAAATTTAGTACTTAAATCTATATTTGTGTTTTATATTAACTTACAATTTATCACTGTTGTACTATCCTTAATAAACAGTTTGTCTTCTAACATCAGCCATTTTATTTCATCCCATATTGTCAGAACTGGCAATATGGGATGAAATAAAACCTGCCATAATCTGTTCCCCCTGTCTATATCAGGCAAAAAAGGCCCCAGCTTTTTCATATTTGGCTTATAAGCATCTTTTATGATGACAACTAACCCCTGAAACTTTGGAGTTGATTGACCTTTATTTCTTAAAGTTACAAGGGGGGAACAGATTATAGCAGGCCACCTGCTATAATCTGTTCCCCCTGTCTAAATCAGGAAAATAAGGAGCCATTTGTGAACTGTCCGTGTGCTTCCAGTGACTTATATGCTTTGAATTCCTCGCAAGTGTAGGCACTGACGCCAAACACTAGGTAGTTTGTTATGTTCACTGATGAGGTCGGAGGCAGTGAAGTGACGTCGGAGCTCCTGTCTTTGCTGCGGAGATCATAAGGATCTATGCCGTTAATATCCGACAGTTTTGACAAGTAACGGTCCCTGGCCTCTTTATTAAGTTTTTGCCGGTACGGTAATTTCGCATTCTGCTTACTTTTTTCCATATAGTCGGAGAAACAAACTCAATCCTTTAGTCCTTCGTTTAGCTATGCTGCGGTTGTTTACACTACGCCTTTTCCACCAAAAATGGCGTCTTAGCAACAAATGTCACGTGACTGGCGGAGACCGATACAGATGGTGGCAGCAGTAATACTATCAAGAGGAATGTTTAAACTTTAAAAAAAAGTGTAATTTTTCATATATTAATAGTTACTGGACAACTGAAACGCTGTGGTTAATTATGCACATCTAAATATTAACATTATAGTTGATATGTACAGAATTCATGCTCTTTTAAGACCCTACTTTTGTGTTATATGGGGTAAAGAGAAAATGATGGTCTCTGCAAGTCATCAAGGAGTTTTCAGTGAAATTGTAGATAAATAAAATGGAAAAGATGTTTGCCCCAGACATTTTTTCCACTATATCTTTTTTTTTTTTTTTTTTTGACAGCTTGGATGTTTAAATATATGCATCAATTTATAATAAAAAGGGAAATAGTAGGAAGGTATAGTTTGTCTTTATTTAGAAAATATTCATATTTGTTGTGCTCGTTCCTGTTGTAACAGTGTAGATGGACCCTTAGGTTCTAGCGCCTTTCCACTTTCGGACACCCCTCAGTGTACATTGGTTTTTGACTGGCCACCCCTATTAATATTTTTTGGCTACGCCTCTGTGCATGGTGCCCATGTTTTGACCTGCCTAACTGGGTAGAACATGGGCACTATGTAAAGATTATGCCCAGTGATAATCTAAATTATGGTTCAATTATGGCAATTGAAAAATGATTGCTGCATGCAGCTCAGATTTACCAAGATTGAGCGTTTTAATTCCATCATAAACTGCTACCAGGTGACCTCAGAGTCCAACACAGGGCGTCCATTCAGACAAAGATATCCAAAGTCTTGATGTTTTTTTTAACCACGACTGTCCAGAAATGATCCATTTACACAAGCCGGGAATCAGACAACATTCAGCATCTTTACATTTTGGATCTGCTAACATTTCCCTGACAGTTGTGCAAAGCAACATTTACTGTTCTTTACAGCATGGTAGCTGACATCATCGACGTCTCCTCCTACCTGCATGGAGTCCGCGCTGATAATTTCTCCCTGAAGACGCTTTCCGAGCTCGATTGCTAGTTTGGACTTCCCGGTACCGGTAGCCCCCAGAATAACAACCAAGGAGGGCACCATCGCTCTCCGAAAGACACATTTCATGCTCACACCGGAGGCCGCCATGATGCTGCCTCCTGTGCTCAGCTGACTTTTCCACGCATGCGCAGAAACAGAACTGGGAGGGGATACGGCGGTTGCTATAGCGACACTGATTAATTAGAGAGAATTGTATTTTATTTCCATATAAAATCTCAGAAATAACATTCTAATTATCTTTTTGACATTTCAGACTCTCTAATGTAAATTTTATTTGACAAATCCAACCGTTATTTTATTTTATTTTTCATTTTTCATTTTATTTTATTTATTTTTTTTAGGGTGGGGGGGGGGGGGGTATTTTAGGTTACAACATTGTTTACCTTGCCTTGAAAAAGGATTGGTGTAGTCAATTTATGACGTGTTCGCCCAAACTGTTTTATCAGAGCGTCTTGAGGCGTGGTAACTATGGAAACTGTTGACGGAGCTGAAGCAATGAGGCTGGACGCATGTTGCCATGGCAAAAGATGCTGGGACCGGTTGCCTGGGAGACAGTTGGAAAACAAATGTAGATCGTTTGATGGAGCAGAGTATAAAATATGCTAATGTGGTGCAATTTACTGGTAGTATGTTCTGTTCATGTTTCCACATGGTTGTTATTACATCTTTTTTTTCTCATCTCACAGAAAGACTGTTACAAAACACTTAGAACTACTCCCCCCCTTTTTAATTCTCATTTTGTCCTTTTTACTTTCTTGATACATTTTATTCTTCAAAGACATTGCAGTAATGTGTATAATTAGAATTAAAAATGTGTTTGTTTTTTTGTGTTCCAAATTACTTTGACCTGATTATGGCAAATCTATGAAACACACTCTAATGTTGCAAAATTAAAGACTATACAGATGATTAAAAAAAAGGTAAAAACAGCTCAAATTAAAATTTGACAAACCATTTCTATTTTTATTTTCATAGAGAATTACATAAAAAGAAAAAAATGCTGAGACAAAGCTGTAAGATCAAACTGGAGCTGTTCTCTGAAATTCAGCAATTGATTATCTGATTATAATTATTCCAGTTTTACAAAAGCTCAAGAATGATTTAAAAAATCTAAAATATGAGGTTCTTTCAGCTCATAACCCCATCATTTGACGTTTCCCTGACTAATGCTAAAGCAGAGCATCATCATGGTATTAGATCCAGCCCTACTACTGTTTTTTTTTTCATGGCTTTTGGGGCAACAGATAAGCCTAAGTTTTTTTTATATCAGATGCTTCTTGGTCTTCAATAAAAACATATATATATTTATATAATTGCTATTTACAACACAATGTCATCTCAAGGCACTAAACAGGGACAGTTAAATCAGATTGGTTAAAGTGTTCTATCAAAGGAAACCAAGCTGGCTGCATCTACCATCCCTTTGCAGAATTAGCTTCTGCCTGGTTCCAAGGAGTTGGTCTGATGTTGGAATAGTGTTTAGTCAGAGTCTACTTGATCTGCATCAGACGCACATCATTGGCAATTGGTACAAATCTTAGAAAAGTCAGATCGGTCTGTTCTTGTTTAAAGAAATGGCAACTCCAAGCTGTTAAACAGGAAGCAAGTTTCAGTTCCTGTAGTTGAAGACATGTCCAAACTTCTGTTAGCGAGTCAGGCTAGCAGCCCCTTTTTGTAAGGGAGTCCAATTGAGCTTGGATCATCTCCCTCACTAGCTTTAATTTGAGAAGGCCCTTCACTTTGAGCCATGAAAGATTTTTATTCTACAACTGATGACCAATTTATTTTAACCTCGCATTTTTTTAGAGATCCTAGACAATGCCTAAAACATGGATTTCCCCCTAAATTGATACCACACAGCAAATACTTTATGGTTTCCATCTGTTAGATTTAGTATTTATAAACTTGATTTAAAACATGGCAGGTTACAGTTTAAACATCTCCATCTGATCCAACTCTAAGGGAGAACTACTGATTGGAAAGAAAATGCAAGCTTCAAATATAAAATAGGTACTAGTGCTCAGTGAAGCACATATGAAAATACCATAGAAAAGTTTTATTTAAATTGATTTGTACAAATAAACTCTAGAGATGGAAAGATAACCCAGGTGAAGTAAAAAAGAAAGTAGAGTGACAACATGTTTGCAATCAAATTTCAGTGTTTTATTTTAATTGTTTTTTTTCTCTTTTAAAATTTTACTAACAAAAATAGAAGCTTTGAGTCATCTCTGAAAAGCCAGCAAGCCCAAAAGAAACTGGATGAGAAAACTTAGACAGCTCAGGTTTTGGTTTCAGGAGGACTGTACAGTCGAGGATATATTTACAGAACATCCAGCTGGATAACGTACAGACACAGAAAGGCTCCTAAAGGCATTCCATCGAATTAAATCGGACAGCAAGATGAAATAAATACAGCTGGAAACTTAAGATGGTATCTATGAATCAATCTGTTAATTCACCGTTTGGCTGGTCTTCATGGCACAACAATCAATCTGAAATTTAGACTCTTTATAAAAGAAATTCTGAGACATTGACCATTTTTCCTGCATAATTACAGCAAAACAAAAAGGCTCCAATGGGAACTGATTTGCTGCACCAACATGCAGTAGTGAAATACTTCAGTAATGAGTTTTAATCAAGGGTGGAGCTCAAACTTCTCTCTCAGGCCTGCGTCAAGAACAACTACTGTAAAGAACTGTATGAAGGAAAAAACAAAATGGGGGGAAATTAAAGGTTAGTGGACACCAATTCAGAAATGAAGGCAAAGTTTCGAATTTAGACGTTCTATACCAGAGAGTAAACAGTTTGCCATAAAGGAGGCTGGGTTATCAAACGACAGTAGTTGACAGAGCAATTTAGGCCAATTTGCATCGCTCGTTTAACGGTTGGTTTTATTATAGCAAGTTTTAATTGTTCTCCTGGCAGGTAGGCAGAACAAATATTAAGTGACCACAAATATAATGCCTGCAAGAGCGACTCAGATCGATCCCTTGCTGGCCATCCAGACAGCTCTTATCATTCACAGCTGATGTGCAAAAAAACAAAACCAAAACAAAAGGCAAAATGAAAAAACAAACAAAAGTCCACCTGCTCTATTCCCACATGACCAATACAAAGTGATCAGTGTTTTTCTCCCTCTCCTTTTAGTCCCATTAGGTTCAGTGTTCTTGTAAAGTGATGGCTGACTCCGCCCCTCAGGAGCGTTTGAGCTGCGTCAGGCGCTGCAGCAGCTGGAGCTGCCGTGCCTTCAGCTGCTTCCTCTCCTGGGTCTTCTGCCTCTCGGCAGCGTGGAGCTGCTGCAGGTACTCCGTGGCCCGGGTCAGGATGGCCACCTTGGGGGTTTTGGGGCAGTCCGCCAACCCAGGGATCTCGTCCCGTAGCGATAAGAAGCGTGATCGCAGGTCGTTGCGTCGCTTACGTTCCAGGAAGTTGTGCGCCTTTCGCTTGTCTGTGTCCTCGCAGTCCGAGGATTGGGGGCTGGACAGGTGAGAGGGGGGCTTTGAGTGCAAGCTTTGGTGGGAGAAGGAAGAGGAGGAGCCAGGTGGGGACGAAGGCGATGAGGACGAGGTAGGCGAGGACGCGTTGAGGTTAGGGGATTCCGATCTGAGTCCGACCGCTGTGGTCTGAGACTTTCTACTGTCTGCGTTCAGAGGGGCGTGGCCAGGCCGGGGCTGGTTGTGGTAAGAGTTCTGGTAAGGCTGGGTCACAGGAGCAGGGGCCTCCTGGCGAACCTTTTTCCGGGCGGGCTCGGGAGCAGCTGGGAGCGTGTCCGGGGAGGGGGCAGCGTAGTTGTGCTGCTGCTGATGGATAGAGATGTGGAAACGCTTGGTTCCGGGGTCGTGTGGGTCTGCTCGCACCGTGATGGTGACCGGTTTGCGGGTGGGGACCAGTCGGCGCCGCTTCCGCTGCTGCTTGTGGTCCACTGTCACCACATCAATCTCCTCTTCATCCTCATCATTCTCATCTTCTTCATCTAAACAGGGAAACAAAGGAGATGGAATTAATTAAAAATAAAAAATGAGGTGGGAGAAAAAGAAACCTGTGGACCTCACTTCTGTATAAAATGAACTTTAAAAAGCCTGCAGGAATGCTGATCATGTCCCCCACACACTGTAGAGTCTCTGCTTTAGATCAGCACAAATTCCCTCGCTTCATTCATGTGTTGACTGTAGGGACGGGAGAGAAAGGGGGGCTTTAAGCTTGTTAAAACAAGCTGCCTAATGTTAAACTAGGCATGATATTGGAGACCTTTCCCACAATGCATTCGGGAATGGAAAGAAAACAATCTCTTAACTTTATTGTAATGAGAAAATCTATAAAAATATATTATAAAAAGTAAAGTTTATTTTTTCACTAGTAAAGTGATTCCTCTAAAGGATTTCCCGTAGCTTATGGAGGTTCTAGCAATTCATCAATGAGATCCAATCCCCTAAAAAGTGATGAGACACACCTCCAGCTTCATCCTGGGGAATTCCACGGGGCGAGCCGACCTAAAAGGCTAATCCTGCTCTATTCAAAGCCCCGGCTGGCTCGGATCGCTCACACACACACGCACACAAACTGAAACAATTGTAGCTGCAGCCTGTTGAGCGTAGGAATGCAGCAACAAGCTCCCTTTGTGACACTCCACACACTGTTACGCAGCCCAGACCCCCTCTGATCACATGGCAGCCCACATACCACAGTCAGTCATATGTGTGCCAACAAGGGAATCTTCAGAAAAAGCAGAACTTGAATGAAGGAAATATTTTGACCCAAGGATGCACAGGCTGGTTCATGCTAATGTTTTTTTTTTTCATAAGGTAGTTTTAAAGGAATAAAAAAAAATGGTCTTAATATACATGGATATGCACTTGGAGCTCAGGGTAACACACCTATTGCTGCAAGCTGCATGTCAGCAGGCTGAACGACATACACTTTTTTTCCATTGAAAACAGGAAACTAATGTAGGAAATATCCAACTGTAAACAGAGATGGCAATTACTTTAATGAAAAAAAAAAAAAAAAGATCCCTCCAATCGGTATATTATCCAATTCAGAACTCTGTATGTATGTATATATATATATATATATATATATATATATATATATATATATATATATATATATATATATATATATATATATATATATATATATATATATATATATATATATATATATATATATATATATATATATATATATATATATATATATATATATATATATATATACACACTCCTTGTTTTTAAATCTGTATTTTTTTTCTCAGTTTTACAAAATATGTGGGTTAAAAAAATATATTATGGTTTAGGAAATATACTTTTATAAAGGATTAACTTCTAATTAATATTCCTCCCAAAAAACCTGAAGCATCTTCAAGATCAGACCTTAAAAGGAAGTGAGATATCGGTACCGGACAGATAAAGCTCCATCGGTGCAATGTAGTATTTTTAAGTTTATCAATTAAATTAAAGTCTGACAGCATTATAATGTCTTTAAAATCCACCCCTCACGTCATTAGCAGCTTATCTTATGTCTGTTTAAATAGAGTGGTGCTTTTTGAGTCTCAACAGAAGTATTGAGAAATGGTTCCTCTTTTTGTTGCATAAAGTTGAATGCAAACAGTGCTTTCAGGAGAAAATGGAGCCAAAACAGGAGTTGGGATGATATTGTTGGCATAAGTCAGGCTGGAGGAGCAGCTGTTCTGCTGGATTCCTGCCAAGCAGCAGATGTTTTAATGGGTGTGTCACTTCTGGCTCCAAGCATTGGGTTTTACGCACCAACGCAATGCAGGCAGGAGCCCCCCACCAGCTGCTGTCCAATCAGCTTTTATTAAACATTTTATCTTTTTTTTCTACAAAGTGTTTAGTAATAATACTTCCGCTGACCTGAGGAGTCCGTGTGTGACTCTGAACCAGAGGACACCTGCCTCTTGCATCCTCCAGAAAGCGGGAAAGTCAGCACAGCAGCCGGGTCCACGTAGTCCGCAGCCGAACCGCTCCCGGCGTCAGAGAGCGGCCCCTGCGCCCTGCCAGGGGAGGAAACCCCGCCGAGCCGGGAGCGCTCCCCCACCACCTTCTCCAGCTGCTGTCCTGCAGAGAAGCAGCTCCACATGCAGTCCTGGATGATGATGGAGCTCAGGTTGCCGAAGGTGTCTCCGCCGGTGGCCAGCTTGCAGGGCAGCTCCTGCGGATGATGGTGGTTCTGCTCGTCCTCCTGCCCCAGAAACTGGGACACCCACTCCAGTTTGTCCCCGAGAGAAGGACACAGCAGCCCGACCTTGCCCGACCCTTCCGCAGGGAGCCGGGTGGGGGACATGGGCGGGGTCGGCACCAGCTCGAATTTCTTCCATATGTCCTCGCTGGGCGCAGTGGACTTGAAGAAGTCCTCGTCCGGGTCGTGGTCGTCGTAGAAGTAGTGCTGGTAGTGGTCCAGGTGGTCCATTTCCCAGCTCTCATAGCGAGGCGCGGCGGAGCTAATGCCCGGCATTGGAGGCAGACGGGCGGGGTGAGGAGAGGAGGGGGCCAGTCACTCCGGGGTGCCTCAGTCTGTGGAAACACACACAGCTCATATTATATCATATACTATTTATTTTTTTTTACCATGTAAACAAGTTTTTTTTTATTAGAGATATTTAGTGAAAAAAAAAAATCAACCTCAACTTAAAAGACTTAGGAAATGTGTCATTTTGCGCAGTGATGTTTACTTTTTTTTATTTTTGTTCGTAGAAAT
The DNA here is from genome assembly GCA_030533445.1 of Cyprinodon diabolis. NCBI lineage: Eukaryota > Metazoa > Chordata > Actinopteri > Cyprinodontiformes > Cyprinodontidae > Cyprinodon > Cyprinodon diabolis. The sequence continues at coordinate 13,917,919 of CM060074.1, forward strand.
ATGGGTCAAAGTTAGAAAGTTCCAACCCACAGCTCCAAGTTTCTCTGCACTGCTTCAATTACATAACAGAGCAAGGGGGGGGGGGGGGGGGGGTTCAGTGGGTTCAGCGCAGAATAGACTGATTAGGTTAGATTGAACGAGATTAAGAGGCTGGCAGGTGAAGGTAGGAGTCCCACCTGTCTGCAGACTGCCATATGTAAAGTAGTTTATCTGGAGCCTCCTCGCTGATTATCAAGCAGCTGCGGCTGAGAAGCTCCCCATCAGTTAATTAGGCAGCAGGCGCGCATGGAGAGGTCCATGAAAGCCTCAGACTCCCCTTTCCAAACACACCGTCCATGCATGTGTGTATTAATAAAAATAAAATAATAACTGCATGAAGAGTTTACCTGAGGTTGCTAAGGAATAACCTGTCGGCGTCTTCATAGATCCGCCGTGCGTAAAAATTAGAGTCCAAAAGCCGCAGCCCCAGTCCGACCTTCCTTTTGAATCTCAGCTCTGACGCCTCGTAGCGTTTAATTTCCTTTTAGTTGTTTTTTTTTCTACTGGTGGAAGACGAACCCCCTCAGTGAGGGTGTATCAGTCCGCTTGCTGCGCTCTGCCGCCGCTAAAGTGGCCGGACTGTGTTCTCCAGCAGCCTGCTGCGCTAATATGATCCACTGAGAGGAAGGCTGTGCATAAAGGCGGGCCGTAGTAAAACGAGCCCCGCCCACTGCTTAAAGGAGCAGCCCACTCTAAACGGGAGGTTACATGACGCTCCTTTCATAAGCTCTCACAGCTTTTGCAATCATTGTTTTTTTAGGTCACATTTGGAAGCTCTGATGGTGTTTGCAGGAAAACGACGTAAGTTAACACGAGCTGCTGCCTAAAGAAAGACAGGAACGAAATGTTAAGTAGTCCTAAAGTCCATCCATCCATCCATCCATCCATCCATCAGTCCATCCATCCATCCTTTTATCCATCCATCCATCCATCCTTTTATCCATCCATCCATCAGGAAAACAATGTAAATTCACACGAGCTGCTGCCTAAACAAAGACAGGAACAACATTTAAAGTAGTTTGTGCACAAATATAAATTCCTTAAGTATAGAAAGGCAAAACATCCATCCATCTGTCCATCCATCCAACCATCTACCAGTACATCCATACCTCCATTCATTCATCCGTCCCTCCCTCCCTCCCTCAGTCTGTCCGTCCGTCCATCCATCCATCCCCAGGTCAGAAGCGATAGTACGGAGCATTCCCTATCAGAGTAAATCCAAACACCCCATATGAAGGTAATTTCAGTGCGTTGAATCCCATTTATCACACCATTTTCCCATTGTTTACATTGTTTGGAAGTAAAAACCCAACTTTTCTCTGATTTGTCTGTATTTTCCCTCTTTTTTTTGTCAAAATCAATTTGATCAAACATTCTTGATTGGACAGAAATATACCTCAAGTAAACAGAGCATCTTTCAAAGGTTTGATTTCATTTATAAAGGAAATAGATTTTTCCCATACCAGTAAGGCCCAATATTCAGCTTTACTAGCCGCACTCAAACCTCAAAAGTTGAGGTTTACTGAAACAGAACCATGTGATATTTTTAGAGCCTCAGTTACTCTTCAGAATGTCTGAATTGACACCGTTGTGCAACGTGGAGAGGGATGAACTTTCTCCACTGTCAAAATAACCAGTCTTCACTAAACACCCACTATCAGCTGCATAACTGAATTTTAAACACCAAATTTCATCTTGTATAATATCATTCACCACAAAATGTGTGAATACTTGATTTTCCCTCTTCACATTGCCAAAACATCTAGAAATAAGTAAAAATGTCCTAAGGTGTCTCTTAATTCAAGTAGGTAAATAAGATATGCCAATGCAATTAATTTTTTTACTCTTAGAATAAGATAATTAGATAACATGCACTTAAAATAAAACAATTAAATTATTTTCTCTCATTTTAAATGCAAATTGTCATGTTCCATTGGCAAAGTGTCTCACTAACCTCATCAGTTCAAGAAGAATTATTTTAAGAAAAAAAAATATTTATTTAGATTTTTTTGCAGTGCAGTTAAATCTCTGTAGCTTAAGAAAAGAAAAATATGTGCAAAAAGGAGTTTTAAATGCATTTTTTTCCTCCCAGTGACTCAGTTTCCTTTTTTTCCCCCAGTGGACAACGTAAGACCATACACAATACAAAAATATGAAAAATAGCATAACCTATTCAACTAATTAGCACATTTAGGGTAATATTCAAGTGCACAGCTATTGCAGATATATTTCTTACACCTGCAGCACACAGTATGTGTTTTACAGTCCTTCTTTTGAGGGCAGAACTGACATATGTTCCTCATACTTGCCCTAAAAGTGATTTTATATTGTGATAATATATTTGTTGAAAGAGATATCATGCTGGACATCTGAGAAAATCAGCTCTAAAGCCTCTTCAACATTGTAAAGCACACTAATGTCTTCAGCACAGACAGAATTTGGGGTGCTGCCTGCAGCACCTCTGGAAATAAACAGGTGTTCTTCTGAAGTCTGCGAGAAAACCACCTGATATGCTTTGTTTACTTCTGCTACCGATTGATCTGAGACACAACTAAAACATTCTGTGGTTGGTAAATAACCTTGATTTCAACTCTATTTCACCTTTGTAACTTTTTTTGTACAGCTTTCATGGAAATGTGAATAAAAGATACATTTGACTTTTTCTATTGTTTGGACCAATCTAGGAAAAGTCACAAAATTTCAAGTAAAGAAAAATAGCATTTAGTGGATTTTTGGGATTTTTGACACAGTGGTGGATCATTTTGACAACAATAAGGTTTTAACACCCGACACTTCAACTAGACACTACTTTTTCCTCGTGATAGAAAAATGTTTAAGTGATTTTTCTTTTTGTTTTGTTTTTTGCAGCGGGATGATTTCAGACAAATGTAACCCCCCCCCCCCAAAAAAAAAAAAAAAAAAAATCCTAAAAATAATGTTGCTGAAGCCACAAATTAAGCATAATCTGGTTATGGGTGCAAATGTGGATGGACAGACAGTAAGTAACCCACCAATGTTAAATCTTTTATTCTCAAAAGTAAATAAATTTGTTATGAGGGATGGAGCTTCTGTCTATAAGGGCGGGATGAGCATTAAATGACATGTGACTGAGTAGGGAGAAGGCTCGGTGTTCACATTCATGTCATGCAGACATATGGCCGTAGTATCTGGTGTCATCCATGCATCTCATGGACCCTGTAATCAATATAAGGCTTATGATGCAAACACCCCCCTCCTGAGAGAGTCAATATGGAAGCTCTACCTCATCCTCCCCTGTGTGTGTATGGGAGTGTGGGCTTCTAAACAGCTGCACACACAGACACACATGCTGACTACTGCTGATCCCTGTTTTTCTAGCCACATGAAACCAACTCCCTGGTGCCTCTCTGGAGCCATGAAGCACTGCTGCACAATCTCCAAGACGATGCCTGGGATTGGGAAGCTTCCTTCCCACAACCTCCTATATAAGTATAGAGAAGTCCAAAACTTCTAACCAACTTTCCTTCTTTTCGTCCAAGCGTCGCCACTAGCCTTCAGTTCTTCTTTCCACCTTGTCGTCTCTTTTCTGATCATAAAAGCTCTTGACCCAACATGACCCGGGGGAGACTACAGACAGCTGTGCCCCCTGCTTCCCCGGGAGAGACGAAACAAAGTCCAGGAACAAACAGACTGCTGAAAGAGAAGCAGCCGTCTCTGACTCCCTCCTCTCGCAGCTTTTTATCTTCTTTTTCACTGCGGCTTCATCTTGGTTCACAGTTTGATGTGTTTAATCTGCTCCTTTTGAACGAGTTAATCATCTAAAATAAATAAATGGTTTAACGATTTGCTTTAAATTTTAAATTTACAGCACAAAGACATATCTCGTTAGATAAAAAGTGATTGGGTTTAAGAAAAGAAGCGGTCTCTGTAGGTTTATTCCTTTTTTTAAACACAATGTCTTCTAATAAATGTCTCTTTCAGAGGACAAACTATATTTTATTGATGTGCAAATGTGAACATAATTGGAAAAAAATGCTAATTCTAATATGGAGGTGTTGTGATGAGGCTCACAGGGGAATTCTCAGCTATTCCCTGTAGGTTTAGTGAGCCTTATTAATATCAAAACACATTTCATGCTGGGTACGCCGGCTCAAGTTTATTATGGAGAAAAACACTCATATATGCGGAGAGACCCTTGAGAATGCTGAGACATTATCACTGCTGAGGTAATAATTAAGTTATACATTCACAATGGGAGGGAATAGGAAGGATCATGATTATGTGTAAATAAGTAGAACAGCAGAGAAGGGAATTAGAGAAGCTTGATGCGCAAACGCCTGCAGAGGTTAAAGGGAATTTTGGTAAGCTTAGCTAACGGGATGGTTAAATATCTGTCTGATGGTAAAAATAACAATAGAGCAAAAGAAAATCAGTCTGAATGGGAAGCATCCTTTATTTTCTGACGGAAAAATGATTCTATTGTCACTCGATAGATCTGCTGAATGGGTGACAACAGACAGTGCAACTTCTTCTACAGCATGGAAAAGTAAAGCAGAGAGCCCTCTTACCTTGCCCAAACACATCCCACTCAGAAAAAGTGGATGAGATTCTTTGAATTATGTCTGCCCTCAGCTTAACAACTATTTAATTCATGACCTCATATTTAAACTCTCAAGGATTTTTGTCTGTCCTTACTTGCTTCTCTTTTTTAAGACCCCAAAAACAACGTATAAAACAAAACAATAGCCTAACTAGGGTTTAAGTGTTTTGCCTTTAGTGTATCATCAAGCCGCTACCCAGTGGGTAGCGCTGCTGCCTTGCAAAAAGAAGGTTCTGGGTTTGATTCCCGGCCCGGGGTCTTTCTGCATGGAGTTTGCATGTTCTCCCTGAGCATGCGTGGGTTCTCTCCAGGTACTCCGGCTTCCTCACACATTCCAAAAAAAATAACTATTAGGTTAATTAACTTTTATAAATTCTCCTTTGGTGTGAGTGTGTGTGTGAATGGTTGTTTGTCCTGTTTGTCTCTGTGTTGCCCTTCGATGGACTGGTGACCTGTCCAGAGTGGACCCCGCGTCTTGCCTGCAGACAGCTGGAGATAGGCACCAGCAACCCTCGCACCCACCTGGGATTAACGTGGTGAAAAATGGATGGATGGATTGGATCAAACCAGTTTAATCTGTATAAAATGGCAACAATTTAGCGGGAAAAAAATGATAAATGATAAAAAACAAAATAGATCAGACAAATCACTTCATTAACTGTGAAAAGAAGCATATAATCATAGAGGGTAACTTACTAAAAAAAGTAATAACATTTCAGTCTAAGCAATCTGTCATATACTGTGAAATGCAAGTATTACATATACTGTTAAAAAATAAAGGGGACACTTGAACAGCACAATTTAACTTCCATTAAATCACACTTCTGTAAAACTTAGGAAGCAACATTGTCTTACAATCAGTTTCACATGTTGTTTTGCAGATGGAATAGACAACGGGAAATATTTTGGCAATTAGCGAGACAGTCCTGTTCTGCTGGTGGGGACCACAGACCACTTCTCAGTACTTATGCTTTCTGGCTGATGTTTTGTTCACTTTTGAGATGGACTCTATTACCTACACAAGTGGCTCAGGTAGTGCAGCTCATCCAGGATGGCTAATCAGTGTGGCAAGAAGGGTAGCTGTGTCTGTCAGCGTAGTGTCCAGATCCTGGAGACACTACCGTGAGACAGGCCAGTACACCAGGAGATGTGAAGGAGGCCGTAAGAGGGCAGCAAACCAGCAGCAGGGACGATACCTCCATACCTTTGTGCAAGGAGGAAAAGGAAGAGCACTGCCAGAGCCCTGTGAAATGACCAACATCAGGCCACAAGTGTGCATTTGTCTGAACAAACGGTTGGAAAGCAACTCCATGAGGATGGTATGAGGACCTGACTTCCACAAATGGGGCTTATGCTCAAAGCCCAACACCATGCAGGATGCTTGGCATTTGCAGGACAACACCACAATTGGAAAGTTTGCAGCTGGCACCCTGTGCTTTTCACAGATGGAAGCAGATTCACCCAGAACATAGGTGACAGATGTGACAGAGTCTGGAGACACTGAGAGTGATCTGCTGCCTGCAGCATCCTTCAGCATGACCAGTTTGGCAGTGGGTCAATAATGGTGTGGGTTGGCATTTCTTTGGAGGGCCAACAACCCCCAATGAGTTAGCATGACTGCCATTGGATACCGAGATGGGGTCCTAAGACCCCCTGTGAGACCATGTGCAGGTGCGGTTAACCCAGGGTTCCTCCTAATGCAGGACAATGATAGACCTCATGCAGCTGGAGTGAGTCAGTAGTTCCTGAAAGATGAAGGCTTTGAAGCTATGGACTGACCCACCCATACCCCAGACCTGTAGCGATGGAACACATCTAGGACATAATGTCTCGATCCACTAAAGTCACGTTGCACGACTGTCCAGGAATTGATGGATGATTTAGTCGAGGTCTAGGAGGAGATCCCCCAGGAGACCATCCGTCACCTCATCAGGAGCATGTCGGGGCGTTGTAGGAAGATCATACAGGCACGTGGAGGCCACACACAATACTGAGCCTCATTTTGACCTGTATTAGAGACACCACATTATGAGCCTATAGTGTGTTTTTCCAATTTAATTTTGTGTGTGTCTCCAAATCCACCATTGGTTAATAAATTAGATTTCCATTGGCTATCTTTGTGTGATTATGTTGTCAGCACATTCAACTTGTACAGAACAAAGTATTCAATGTGAATATTTCACTTTAACTTAGATCTAAGATGTGTTATTTGAGAGATCCCTTTACGTTTTTGTATATATATGTGTGTGTGGGTGTGTTGGTGTATGAAGACTGTCACTTATATATTTGTACACAGAAATATGAAGCAGGGGGAGAGGAGTAATGTTCAAGGGTACAAAAGAGAAAACAGAGATTTCCAGATATATACCCCATCCTGTTTCACAGCTCATCCTTCCCGTAATTCCTTCAACCCCCCACCCTCCTCTCCTTTCCCCTCCACTTTGACCTTCCAGACTGATCAATGAATATCCAGTCTGGGCGCCTCCCATTTCTGTGTGTGGTGGACACAGGTTTACTTCATGCAATATGTTAGAGAGCGGAGAGGAAAAGTGGCAGCTGCTACCTACTGGATGGTGATGACCTCCTGCTGACATGCACACGGTGTGTGAGAGGATTGCCTTTCACTCCAGATGCTCATTCCATCAAGAGTTGCACACATGTATACATGCACACATCTCTTTCCTTTTATTTCATATGATCCCTTCCCTAAAACACTGAGCCTTCAACCTTAAGTAACCTTTATTCTTGCAAACATACTGTACCATGAGCAATGGGATACCCAGGGGCACGGCAAAAATGTGTAGACCAACACAGCTGCTCAGGTTATTGATTCATGTCCACAGATGCAGCTTTTCCTCTTTCTTCAGGCTAATGGGTATAAAAATAAATACAGAGTAATACGATCATCACTTAACATTGGACCAGCATTTCCAATGAAAAACCTAGTTGTTATGTGTTAGAACGAGTTGCTGGAGACATTAAGCAAAGCAAAACAATTTCTTTGCAGATGCCCATTTTACAGGAGATGAGAAGAGTTTTTTAGAGGAATTTTGTCCAGGTCGCTTCTTAAAAACACTTTCTTTGACTCCTATGAAGTTACCCCAAAGCATTATGCTCTCACCACTGTGTTTCCCTTTGAGGGGCCGATGTGTTCAGGGTAATATCGAGTTTAAGGCTACATCCATACAGAGATAAATGAGATATCAGTACTGAAAAAGCTTAGGCTAAAGACGAAGCTGCCTGAAGCCGACAAAGCTGTAATAGGCTTTGCAATGCTTAATGCCAGTGGGTGGTGGGCTAACGCTGCAATATAGCTAAAGAAGGTAGAAAAAGAAAGTGAGAAGGAAAAAAGTAGTAATTGGGAGTAAATAGGGAACCAAGAAGAGAAATGGAGGAGAAACAAGTAGAATGTAAAATCCACAACAAATACAATGGCATCTAAATATAGATTTTAAAACAGAACTGCAACACCAAAGTATGCTGTATTTATTCTTGCAACCTAGAATCACACAAAAGAAACTATTAGAGGGACCAAATAACCCATCATGCATGACCTACTTGTTGTGGCTGTTCCCCATAGAGGGAGGCTATGTCAACTGAATTAGTTCAACATTTCAGTGTAGTCCTGTTTCTCTGACTGGGGCTAACTATGTGCTCTTTTTCATCCTGTGACATAGGAGCTGGCTCAGAGCTGCCTGGCTGTGTGTTTCCTGGATGGAGCCGCCTGTGGAGCTGGGTGAGAGTTGACTTTTGTATCTCTGCTTCCTTTTCTATGTCTGCTTGTGTCTCCTTGAACCCCACTGGGCCTTGGCAGATGGTCGCTTACACTGAGCCTGGTTCTGGTTCTGCTGGAGGTTTCTTCCCGTTAAAAGGGAGTTTTTCCTCTCCATTGTCGCTACAAGCATGCATGATGTGAGGGATTGTTTTCGAGTCAATGAGTCGATGCAATCAGCTGGTTTTCCTTAGATAGAAAACTTTGAATCAGTTTGACTGTATAATCTGGTTGAATTGTCTCTGTAAAGTGCCTTTAGATAACATGTGTTGGGAATTGGTGCTATGTAAATAAACTGAATTGAAATTATCTATCTCAGTATATAAAATTGCTTTAAAATTATCCATTTAATGATTTTATGATAATCTCTTTGGTCAAAGTGTAAATTTTAAATTTTCTGGTGGGCAAAATGCTGATGTTATAAGTTAACACCTTCTGACTGTAAGATGTAAGACTTGCTAAATGACAGAGCTTTATCTGTCTTACAATGAAGTAAGTGCCTACAAGACTGAAAGTGATTGCTTTCTACTTTTCAACTACTTTTGGTCACCTAAGGAAATGTAAAATGATGGCAAAAATAGGTAACGATAAATTGAGATGCCAAAAAAAAAAAAAAAGATTCTTGTGAAACAGTTGCTATAAAGTTTGTCCGAGTGGTGTTGCCGTATTGTGACATCATCAACAGGAGCACCATCTGAGCAGATCTGGTACCCAAAATGCAATCCCCCCAAAAGACCAAATGCAACCATTTTGAACACTTTTATACTAACCTCCATCAAGTTTTTGATCTATTCTATTCTATTCTATTCTATTCTATTCTATTCTTACCAGCTAGGATTTTGTGTTTTTATATTGTTTAGAGTTGCGACCCACCCTTGGCACAGAAGCATGTTTATCTCAGAACCCATTTCCTTCCAGATCAACATGGTGGCTGGACATTCCCTTGGTGTTTATACCAGCATCTAACTGTTTGAACTGATGTGGCACCTACAGGCATCAAGTAATTGTATCTGAGAACCATTAAAGTTTTCTTGATATCTTGGCTGCTCCTCTTGACTATTTCCATGATGTCACACAAGGAAGCAGCATTTAAAAGGTTTTGTTTTAAAATGCATCAATAGTTGTGAATCATTTTACCTTAATTGACATATATTTACCTTAACAATGGGTATCTAGGCCTTCCAAAATACCTTTTCTTAAATAGAGGCAATATCTTCTTTAAGATGAAGTACATTTAAATAGTTATGATCATCTTAGCAGTATTTTAATAATAAAACTCAAGTTCTGTTTTAGATTTTTGGTTTTTGAAACATAAAAAACAAGCAAATCCAAACAACCTGCTGATTGGGAGAAAATGAGTTGATGCAAAATATCCTAAAATGACATGTAACCAATGGATTAGGAACTAATCTCCTTTAACGATCTCAGTGGCTCTAACACATTTTCCTTTGAGTTCATATTTTAGGCAAATAAATATAAAGGAAATTTAGTTGAATTGAATATTTGAACTGACATTAAAAAAGGGACAGCAGTTTGGAGTAGTTTCTCAGCCCGCCCTATATCTGCTATAGCTCAATTATTTATCAACATCCCATGATAGGTCTACAAGATTAAACGCATCTTTATGGCTTTACCAGTAATTAGAAAGAAATGTTGTTGTTCTTTATTAGACACAGAAAATGAAAGCACAGAACACAGTTTGACATTAATTCTCCTCTTACGGTCGGCTCCAGCGGCTTTTTCTCCCTATATAACAACATCTGTGCAATAAAAAAAACAAGAAGAAAAAATAACACCTGCATAAATCAATTAAGAAACTGTTTTGCAGTCGAATGGCAGCTGAGCTAATGATCATCGCTTAGAGAAAAAAGCTTAGAAGCAGCAGAAAATCCATCCTTTCTTGCAGGGATACAGGATGCAATGAAAGGACATCAACATCCACCGACCCCATGGTCCCCATAAAGCCTGAATAAGTAATTCTACCTCAACTCTGTTTGTTTGTTTGACTTTTAAGGTGATCTATAAAGAGATCGATTCAGGAACATGCTGTCGATACAGTCCTGGGGAGTCTGCTGTGTTCGTGGGAACAAGAGAAGGAGAAGATGGAGTATTCAACACAAAAGAATGAATTAGAGGCTGGTGGGAAGATCCGAGAAGCTTCCAGGGTAGGCTTGGCTGAGAAATGTTTTCCATCAGGGGAATGATTGGTCTGGAGGGAGGAACAGAAGGGGTGGAGAGAAAGAGAAAAATCAGATATCCAGGGAGGTGAAGAGACTTTGCAGGAACAGACGGGAAGAAACAATTCAATTACATAACTGATATTTGGAGGGACTGCATCTCTAGCATTAAGAAGCAGACACACACACACAGTCACACACACTCTGCTAACGTTTAACGGAAGATAATCGCCTTCAACCACAATTTAATTTAGATTCTTGGTTAACTAAAGACACTTGCTAAACCTCATGTTGTGTGTCATTAATCTTGCTGCCCCACAAATGGGTCGAATATATCAACTGTTAAACCATCCGTCCTCTTGGTAAACAGCCATGCTTATCTGAAGCAGGCAGGAAAAGACAAGATCCTCATGCATGAATCATTTTATCCAACTGGTGCAACAGAATAATTCATACAGAGGGTTTTTAACTCAAATCCCTTTTCAAGCTCCTAAACGTTTCCATCCGGCCGTGGTAGAGAGAAAGCCCGAACTCTTTCAGTTGTTTGGATTTTATACATTGGATATAATATACTTAATGAAGTATTTTGTGCTGTTGGATGTCGAACCTCTGTAATGAGCTGTCAATGTGATTTGCTTTAAATTCAGTTAAATGCAATCTTGAAATCTATCTATACAGAGCTGCTAGTTCTGGTTAAAAGAGAAGAGAATTACTAATAGAAAACACTGCATCTGAGCCCTTACTGAGCATTTTGTAAATTGAATCAACTTTTCATATGAGATTTCTAATGGGAGGAACTGCTGCTGAACCGCTGATGATTTGTATGGATCGTTGGCCTTGACTCTGAAAGCTAAACAAAAAAAATGTCTGTTCTGCTTTGTCTGCCCTTCATTCATTCTGTGGTTTTTGTATTCCACTCAACAGCCTGTTTCCTTTTAAAAGCTTCTTGCTTTCTTTGTGATGTACAACATGGAGATAGCAGGAACCAGAACCACAGTTAAATTCGTGAAACTGTTGCATAATAGGATCCATATGAGACTTTAAAAACTGCATGACAGGACTGAAGTCCCTACTTGACTTTTGAGCATTAAACACATCACTGGGAGCTTATAAGACAGTCGGGTGAAACTGTACAGACCACAACGTAATGGCTTTTTGTTGGAGAGCTGCTGTCAAAACAGAAGCCCTAATAAGATCTCCTCTTGAAATAAAAAAAAGTGTCGTTAGTTTGAAAAGCTAAGCTCAGTTTGATGTCAGAGTGAGGGTTTTGGAATCAGCATCTAACGCTGCACCTTCATTGACTTGCATGTGTTTAGTCTGCAGAAAGAAACAACCCCTTAGCATCCTACGTCCTATGTGCAGACAGCTGATCTATAAGATGAGCTGAATGTGGACTTGTGAAGGGTGGGGGTAAGCCTCTGAGAATTACGACCAGAATCACTCGTCAGCTCTGTGGAGCTGTGATTTATTTGAAGCTCCCACTGGCCTGTTCTCTGCACGGCTAAAAATCTGCACAAGTCCGAAACAGATGTCATTTTGGATCCTGCATCTTGATGGTGATCAACGATAAAGCAATTATTCTCTTTCACAAGCTGGTTCCTCCCTCAGGGCTTGCGGTTAACAGACGAGATGGAAGGCTTGTGAATGCCAGGCAGCAATGAAAAAGGGACAAATGTATGCTTGTTTCTGTTGAAAAGCTGGCTTACATGTATAGTGCCATAACACCTCACATAGGAGGAACACAGTATCCCCGTGGTCAAACACGGTGGTGGCAACAACAACATGTTGTGGGATTTTATCCTCAGCAGAAGCCAAGAAAATAGTAAAGTAGTAAATTTCTCCACTGTGAGATCAATAAAGTCAATCAATCAAGAAGCTGAAAGAACCCCCCAAACACCAGACATCATTTAGACCCTGGTTTTTAGGCAAAATCTGTTCGGTCTATTATATTCTGCATTTAGTCCAGAAATGGTTGTTGAAAATCGGTGGTTGGTCAGTCTGATTTTGTCCCACTTTACTCCAATAATAGATTATGTAAACCCATTGTAAAACCCAATTTTCAATGTCTTTTCAATGGTCAGAATGTTACAGCTTTTTAACTTTCACTTTTCAACCAAATGTAGACACGGTTTGGACGTAAATCATTTTCCTGGGTGAGTTCTTAAAGCCGGCAGAAGATTTATGAGTGAAACTTGACCCAATACATAAAACCAAAGCTTTGAAAAAGCTGTTTAACTTAAACTGCCAGATTCAGCCCCTGATTGGTCAACTCGATTTCCAGAAAAGTTCTGATTTTTGAATTCCGCTTTGCACGTCTATTGCACCTATCGCCGTTCTGCTTCGCTCTGTCCATCCAATTTGTACCATTTGCATTCCCGGTATATTGTTCCTAAACACATCTTCATATAGGGATCAGATAAAAATCACTGCTCCACACACCTCATTCTTGTTTGGATTAAAAACAACTTAAGGCTGGTTTGGTTAATGTTCAGCCCTAAACCCACAGAGAGACTGGAAAGTCTTTAAAAATGAACATTTGCGGATAGTAACCAAGGAGATTTCTAATGGAACAATGTGCAACATTTACATTTTGCTCCGATGTGCAAAGCTTGCAGAGAAATATCTTTTAAGACATGCGGCTGGAACGGCAGCTAAAGGTGGTTCTATGAAGTATGGAGCTCAGAAACTGAACATAAACACTCTTTAGATTTCTACTTATAAAAATAGTATAAACAAGAATCATCTTCACTGGTCAATGAAATATGACCTCTGCATTTAGCCCATTCCTTAGGAGGCAGTGAGTGGGGAGCATTCTCAGGTTCAGGTTCTCACTCGGTAACCCAGGATTACAGTCTGTGGTTTGAACCATTGTTATGGCAGCAATTCCAGGATTCATATACCCGGTTCTCGAACATTTACACCATCTCTTTAATGATTTCTTAGTTTTTAAGGAAATTTGTTTTGTATCTTTATACTTTTGATTTATAATATCCAACTGTCATGATCTTGGCGCTGATGATTGACTTGATGTTCATTCCAATCACCTGCCAAGCTCTGCCCAATTTTCTCAGTACCTGTTTCATCTGCTCCAGTCTCTATTTAATCTGCCTGCTTCCAGTCATCAGTGCCAGCTTGTTAGCACCCTTGGTAAGAGTCTTCTAGCGATTATCAGTGTTCACCAGTTTGCCTGACCTGCCTTTGGACTCCTGCTGGATTCTGCCTGTTTTCTGAACCTGGAACTGCTTCCTGACACCGAACTAGATTTCCCTTCAGTACCTCTTTGGCTCTTTGATCTCCTGGCCTGGACTCCTGCAAATCTCCCTGACACCAGCCCTTGGGTTTGGCCCTCTGGATTGTCCTGCCTTCCTTTGCCTGCTTGGATTGCTCTCCTGCCAGTTCTGTGTCTGCTGTCTTCAAGCTTTCATCGCCTGGGACTCTATCGCCGGAATCCTCCTCTTCCTCTGGGCATGTACTGAACTTGCAGACCAGGCTTGTGACTCACATGTTCATATTCATCCTCTTTCAGATTAATGTGGTTACTAACCTGTGTTTACCTCCTGCAGAGGTTCCTGCCTTCGACGCCCTAGCTGGTTACTGCAAATCCATCATTTTTAAATAAACAGTCTTTCAAATGTCTGTCTGTCTGTCTGAATACTGGACCCTCTGTTCTTAGCCTTGACATCCAACCACTTTGTATTGGGCTATCAAAGAAAATCCCAATGTAATACAGTAAGGTCTGCAAATGTAACATTCGTCATCATCATTCATTTTGACTTTATAGGCAGAAACAGCATTAGCAGGTGAGGTGGGAACCATCACTTGAATCCATTAGCACGAAATTTACAAAAAGATGTCTGGAAATACTTAAAACTATTAGTGAAAAATGTGACTCTCACATTAGTAGTAAAAAAGTTGGCTTGCTTTTATTTTCCCACAGCTTAATAGGAGGGATTTGTTTTATTGCTGCAGAACCCAAAACTGTGTAACCAGAGGGCCTATGCTACAAAGACATGTGGTAAACCGTAGATTAGCAAAAAGAAAGAGGTCCTTGCACACATCCCGGCTCCCACACATACAGAGGGCCCTGCTGCGATCAAAGCAAAAGATGTGACTCTAACCAGTCAGCACTAACAGCAGCATTTATAATCGGCTGTATAAGAGAATTAGGGAGTTTTAAATGTGTAACCTTTTGTTTATTTGCATCATCATCTGCATATTGATCTCCTGACCATGATGTTTGGTGTTTGGAGTTGTCTCGGGTCCAAGTTAAACTTCAAATGTACATTAACTGAAGTAAACATTTCCTCCTTCAGTGCATGCCACCCAGCTGCTAATAAGGCTGCATTATTGAGGAAGAGAAACTTAAATCTCTGTTCTTAGGCATGTTTAACCACTTGAGCGTCTTACAGTTGTCATTTACCTCCCAAAAATCCCCTATTCCCTGGTTAGGAGTAAATGCCTAAGATCTTGTCAGCCCCTTCCCTACAGGAAGAACAAGGTCGACCCAAACACAACATTTGCAAAATCCAGAATTTAGTAAGAATAATATTATGAGTTTGACAGGAACCCACCAGCAGCAGAGTCAGAAGCCTCAGCTCAGAATCTGTGGAGCAGCAGGACGTTGTGGGAGAGACTCCTTGGAAGAACGAGGGAGTTCTACCCAGAATCTTCACCAACAGAACACACAGGAGTGATTCTTCGGGTGAACTAAAACGGGCACGAGGTGGACTGTCGGATCGAGGGAACAGAAATTTCCTTGTGGGCATGCCTAGGTGGCACAGTGGTTAACGTTCAGATCCCATGTATGGAGGCATTAGTCCTCAGAGTGGCTGACCCAGGTTTGAATCCAGCTTGTGATACTTTGCCACAATAGAATTAGCCCCTACTGCTGTAAAAACCTCAAAAAGAAACGTCCTTGTCTGGGCATCATTATATACAGTGGGGCAAAAAAGTATTTAGTCAGCCACCAATAGTGCAAGTTCTCCCACTTAAAAAGATGAGAGAGGCCAGTAATTTTCATCATAGATATACCTCAACTATGAGAGACAAAATGAGAAAAAAAAAATCCAGAAAATAACATTCTCTGATTTTTAAAGAATTTATTTGCAAAATATGGTGGAAAATAAGTATTTGGTCAGTTACAAACAAGCAAGATTTCTGGCTCTCACAGACCTGTAACTTCTTCTGTAAGAGGCTCCTCTGTCCTCCACTCGTTACCTTCATTAATGGCACCTGTTTGAACCCGTTATCAGTATAAAAGACACCTGTCCACAACCTCAAACAGTCACACTCTAAACTCCACCATGGCCAAAACTATAGAGCTGTCAAAGGACACCCGAAACAAAATTATAGACCTGCACCAGGCTGGGAAGTCTGAATCTGCAATAGGTAAACAGCTTGGTGTGAAGAAATCAACTGTGGGATCAATTATTAGAAAATGGAAAACATACAAGACCACTGATAATCTTCCTCGATCTGGGGCTCCACGCAAGATCTCACCCCGTGGGGTCAAAATGATCACAAGAACGGTGAGTACAAATCCCAGAACCACACGGGGGGACCTAGTGAATGACCTGCAGAGAGCTGGGACCAAAGTAACAAAGGCTACCATCAGTAACACACTACGCCGCCAGGGACTCAAATCCTGCAGTGCCAGACGTGTCCCCCTGCTTAAGCCAGTACATGTCAAGGCCCGTCTCAAGTTTGCTAGAGAGCATTTGGATGATCCACACGATGACTGGGAGAATATCATATGGTCAGATGAAACCAAAATAGAACTTTTTGGTAAAAACTCTGCTCGTCGTGTTTGGAGGAGAGAGAATGCTGAGTTGCATCCAAAGAAAACCATACCTACAGTGAAGCATGGGGGTGGAAACATCATGCTTTGGGGCTGTTTTTCTGCTAAGGGACCAGGACGACTGATCCATGTGAAGGAAAGAATGAATGGGGCCATGTATCGTCAAATTTTGAGTGAAAACCTCCTTCCATCAGCAAGGGCATTGAAGATGAAACGTGGCTGGGTCTTTCAGCATGACAATGATCCCAAACACACCGCCCGGGTAACGAAGGAGGGGCTTCGTAAGAAGCATTTCAAGGTCCTGGAGTGGCCTAGCCGGTCTCCAGATCTCAACCCCATAGAAAATCTTTGGAGGGAGTTGAAAGTCCGTGTTGCCCAGCGACAGCCCCAGAACATCACTGCTCTAGAGGAGATCTGCATGGAGGAATGGGCCAAAATACCAGCAACAGTGTGTGAAAACCTTGTGAAGACTTACAGAAAACGTTTGATCTCTGTCATTGCCAACAAAGGGTATATAACAAAGTATTGAGATGAACTTTTGTTATTGACCAAATACTTATTTTCCACCATATTTTGCAAATAAATTCTTTAAAAATCAGACAATGTGATTTTCTGGATTTTTTTTCTCATTTTGTCTCTCATAGTTGAGGTATATGTATGATGAAAATTACCGGCCTCTCTCATCTTTTTAAGTGGGAGAACTTGCGCTATTGGTGGCTGACCACTGGCTGACCACCGCAGATACAGTGGCTGACCCCACTGTATCTGCGTTGGGAATCCAGGAACATTTACTAACATGACGGGTTTTGATAATCTGGTAATGCTTGCCAGCTAGAAGGCAGCAGAGCAGAGAGGAGCAGGACAGACAGAGGCAGGATGGTGACAACCCATAGCGAACAAGCTTGTGGTAGTTCACAGAACCAATATTTCTCTCCATTTCCATGCAATCAAACACTGCAAACATATGTGGTGCAGTTCCAAGATAAGAGTCACAAAGAAATAACCCAGAATGTCAGAAACATTATGATAAGGGGGTCTATGCAGTAGAGATATGTGGTTGAGTTGCAAAGAAGCTGACTCCAAATTATTAAGGCTTGATTTTGACCAGTCCTGACAAATTATGATAGGGATGATGACTGTGGTTTTAAACCTGGATGAGTTGCAGAAAATTTTCCCCTTTCTTCCCAAGGATCCGAGACTCGACAGGCATGGATTATTTTTGTGGATCTGAAGATCTGCAAAGTTTGATGCTCAGCTGTTTATTTTGTTCTAAGCATTTTACCGAAGACAGTTTTCAAAATCTTGGACAGTTCAAAGCAGTATTTGCTAAACTTCTTTTACTGAAACGAGGGGCTGTTCCGACTGTAAGGCGGTTGCCATCACAACCGCAGGCTGTAAGTATTATTCTGTGGCTAAATTGTAGATAGCAATGCTAGCATATCTAGGGTGACCAGATTAGAAAAGAAAGACACTTCTTTTTTTTTTTTGCACCATATAACCTATTTAATCATTCTATGACCACTTGAAACACAGTAGCATAGCACTTTAATTAAGAGTTTAAAAAACTCGAGAAACAATCAATTCTGCACAGTGTGGTTCTGTCCTAAATTCAAAGGCTGCTAAAGGAAAGCCATAAGAAGCTATGTAGGAGGCAAAGCAAAAATATTCAAAACCGTGATCCGGTCAGATGAGACCAATATTCGACTTCTGACATCATCAAACACAGTACAGCATGGTGGTGGCAGCATCATGTGGTGCACCTCCAGCAAAGGTGAGGAAATGCACAGACAGATGCTGCTGTTTTAATATGTTATACAGTAGATTATTTGGTTTATGCTGATTAAATACTCTGAGCATTGTGGTAGAAACATGATGAAACAGGAAAAAGTTAAAGCTATGAATGCTGTCACAATGCATTTTTTATACCAAGATGGAGAACAGCTATTGAGGAAGATGGTGTTTTTTATAAGAAATAATGGCCCACCAGAAATCAAAATTCAATCAGCTGCACAACAAAATAGGATCAGAATCCAATTTTCGTCCCTTGTGACTGATTGTTATCTTTGGTCGGATAAAAAAAAAAAAAAAAAGCAACACAGAAAACCACTTTTATTCAGCTACAAACAGTGATGACATTCCTCCCTAGATTAGAAGAAGAGAGCATTGCAGTCCTGCAGATAAAAAACACTCAAGTGTCACCGGTGGCCCAGCTGAATAGTGGGAGTTTCTTCTCATTGACGAGCTCTTGACGTAAACAGTCTTCTAAATGACCCGTAAAGTGTTCAGCGACCACACACACAATCTGCTTTTTGGTATTCATTCAGGCTGTTCGGGTCCTCACTCCATGCCCTCTTCCACCAGAGCGCCGTCCAGCGATGGTCTCCATCTTCCCTGTCGAGGAGGAGACAATGGTTAACGCTGACAATGCATCCTACTGCTCCTCCTAAAACTTAAATGTGTATTTGTGTGGGAATGTGTTCGTATCTTCTCCCATTGTCTGGACGGAACATATGGCCTCCTGACATTGCAACGAGAAGGTCACCGACTAAAGGAATTCAAGTCTCTCTGGGAATCCTCCACAGCCCCCTTTCTGTTAAACAAGTGTGTTCGGAGGCACTCATGCTTGAAAATGCGGGATCACATAATGTGTTTACACGTTTATCTCTCCTATGACAGAATACCAGCTTCATCCTTTTTTGTTTTAAAACTAACCATGTGAAATTCACTCTTTGTGATCCAATTCATCCTCAGAAAGAGGCTGCTTCCTTAAACTGGATCTAAATGTTTCTTGGCCACTTTAAGGCAAATAAACCAACTCAATTGTTACTGAATATAAACTTGACTGGATGCTTTAACCCCCTATATAGCAACTTTTGTTCGACTCTAATGTTCATGCTGCTGCAAACAGGTTGCCATTATTAACCGGTAGTCTATTTAATTCATTGCTGCATCAGGAAGAACTTGATATTTCAATTTCCATTCCTAAACAAAGTGTGCAGGAGAACAAAAAGTCTTCTTTACAATTGTTTAAAAAAATAAATAAAAATAAGTGCTTGCAAACCAATGAATGATGATGCATGTCTCCAGCAGGAAACTGTGATTTTCTGTTTTACAGGTGATGCAGACGAGTCTTTTTCATTCAGAGCTTCATTTGGTTGCAATTGGGATTACATGCCTCATAGATTCGGAAAAATAGATCTTTGTTACATTTTCATGGCGACAATCGAAGCTCTTTCAGATTGCATGCACACATGAAGGGAGCAATTTGACAGTTTTCCACTAGATACTGATAAAGGTTTACATCTGGAATCAGTTAATGGAAAAGACTGTAGCTGGACCCACAATGCAGAGGCTGAGGGAGAGACGATATCTTGCAGATTTGCTGCAGCCAAAGTATAAGACCAAAATTAAACATCCAAGGAACATGGGAACAAGAACAGAGTTACCAGGAGGGTATATATATATATATATATATATATATATATATATATATATATATATATATATATTGGAGTGATGATCTCAGTGAATGACAAAATAGAGCTAAGAAACACCATACAGGAGATAACTAAACTGTATAGGAGATAACTAAAAAAAAAAAAAAAACACCAAACAGGAACAGTAAGACTATGAAGTAATTCAAAACAGATAACTCTTAACAGTAAAATACAGAATAACATAAATCTAAGTCTAACAGTGCAAAGTGAAAGCTAAACAGGACCAAAAATCAGATATCAGATATCAACATTTGGCCTTTGACTAGGCCATTCTAATACATGAATATTCATTGGCTTTCTGGATGTCTCACTTTGTTGTCTTGCTGGAAGGTAGAGATTCTCTCCATTCAGGTCTTTAAAATATTTTTACCCAGGATTGCCACAAACTTAGCTCCAGCAATCCTCCATTGAAGTCTAACCAGCTTCTCTATTTCTGCTGCTGCAGCATTCCCACAGCATGATGCCGCTACCACCATGTTTACCTATGGGGATAGCATAAAGCATAAAGCATAAAGCTGAAAAATAAAGTCTTGTTTTTATTTTTTCAATTAATGTTTTCAAATTGGAGTTGACACTGACCCAGTATTTACTGTTTTGTCCACTTCTGAATCATTGAGTCTGGGTTTTAATATATAAGTCGCAGTTCAAGCCATACAATTAAATAATTACTTTGTTCTAAACACTGCTTAGCTCTAATTTCTCCCTTATATCAGTTAAACAGGTCTGTCATTAAAAACATTCATTGCAGTTTTTGGTTGTAATCTTACAAAATCAAGAGGATGAAACACTTTTCCTGATTTTTAAAGACAAATCTTTACAACCTTTTTTTTTATTACTTACTGATGCTCTAATCAAGAGGTGTTTCTCAGTGGAAAATATTTTGTTTTATCTTAAAGCTACAGTGTGTAACTTTTAGCGACATCTAGCGGTCAGACTGCAGACTGCAGCAACATGAACATCTCCCCCCCACCGCTTCTCCCCCCCAACAGAACGGAGAGCGTTACGGGACAAAATGTCTTCCACGACGTCTGCATCACCTACCTTCTCAAGTGATGAGGTTTGTTTACATAGATAATTTTACAGATAGTATTTCATTAGTCTGTGTAGGGTATAGATTTCATGTAGACTTAAGATAATAAATATACCCGTTATTTTTTCTACATCATTGTGACATTTTGGCGATCTCGCAATCGCTAGTTTGTTGGCTCTGAGCTGCCGTAGCGCAAAGATGTCTGCCTCCATGGTGCGAGACCCGCTCCCATGTAATTATAAATAACGAATTCTAAGGCAACGCAAATATTAAGGTTAAGAGGCTGAGCTCGTAGATGATGATAAATAACATAGTTATGTATAATATATTACATTTCTGACTGTATATCCCTGTAATTATTACACACTGTAGCTTTAAGTGGGAGGCAAAATTTAGATTTTATTTCTGTGGTCTAAAACTACAGAGTGAAGTTTGAATCCTTAAATTGAAAGGTGAGAAAATGAGACATGAGAGGGGAGATGACACAATGGCAAAACTAAAACAAAAAAGAAAGAAGCTAGAGGATGTGGATGGCAAGGATGGTTGTCACCACAACTGTTTTTCTAAGTGGTGTTTTTAAAGGAGGTCTGTTCAGTTGGGGTGAACTCATACCACCCCTGGAGAGGTTGTCTTTGTGGTCTGTGGTCTCCCATCAAGCGTCCCCCTGCCTCCAGGCTCTATGTGGGCTTCCATTTGTTACTCCTGGATGGTGACAGATGTCTTCTCATGAGCAGATGATACTGTAAAAGAGCAGGAGGGCGGTTTAGGACCAGAGGGTACTGAGAACAGGGGGAGTCTGTCAACATTTATGAGTTTCACCAGACATGCAGGGTTGTTTTCTGACATTATTCGCATATTTAATGTCCGAGTCTGGTGCTGCGTCTCTCCTCCCATCGTCTTCCGCCGAGATGCAGCAGCCTACTTGAAAAGGTGTTGGCAGTATATCCATCTGTGCTCTGAGAGGATCTGTCCAGTCCTGCGTAAGCGGGGCTGACCACCAGGCCTCCATGTGTTAGCTTGTACAACCCTTCTGCATGTTTTCCCTAGAAATTCAGAATAGTTTTTGTGGATGTTTTCATGCAGTCATGCATGTGTTAGCATGCCATGCATTGTTGCATGTTTGTACCTTTCAGTCAGGCTGTAGTGATGTAGTATCCTCCAGGGAAGTCTTCCTTCAGATCAGGCCTGTCAATCCCTGAGATTGATCAGTCCTCTGCCCCTCCCTTCCTCATTCCAATCCAATTCTCCACATCCTGTCCCCCCCCCCCAGATGCTTAATGATTAATCACTCACTCAGTCAATCATCGGGGTATTGTCACGATTTTGCACTTTTTGGTTCTGTTTACGTTTTCTTTTTGAGTTTTCATATGTTTCGTTTCCATTTTGTGTTGTTTTCTGGTTGTATTTGAGTTCTATTCATTTCTTGTTTGCCCTCTATTGCCTGCTCGTATCAGGCTCCTTCCCCTAGCTCCCTTCTAGATTCTTCTGTCCACACCTGCTCCCAACAAGTTCATTACCCCAGTCTTCATTTTGTTTGACATATATACGCCTCCTCTTCTGTTACTCTTTGCTGGTTCCTCATCACTTCTTGTCTCCTCATGCATATTTTCCCTTATGTCTCCTGGATTTTTGGTTTTTCTGTGTATTTTTTGTTTTTTTTTGTGTGTGTGTGTATTTTTGCTTATGTTACCACCTTTTGTATATTAAATCTACAAGAAACCACCTGAGCTTCCATCTCAGCATTTGCGTCCCCTAGAAACAACTTTAGAGGTTTAGCTTCCTGCTAAAAGAGGTTTTTGCTCAAAATATGTATATTTTCTTCAATACTAAAAAAAAGGATTGTATAGCTGCATGAGAGACTGGTGCACTATACAAAATGGGTTACATTGCAGGAAAACATTATAAAACCAGAATTTGGGAAGGATCGATCTTCTAAATTGATGATGATCCTAAGCGTCCAAGTCATGGGCATTAAACACCGGTCCTGGAGGGCTGATATCCTGCACCTTTTAGACGTGCCAACAGTTTCTTCCCCACTGCCATTAGACTGCTGAATGTTTTGTAAAATGAGTTTATTGTATTGTGTTTTGTTATATTTATTATATTTTATCATTATATTTATATATTTTTTTAAGTTTAGATCTGTAATTTTACAGTCATATGTTTATATTACTTTTTAACTACTTTTTAAGGCTGCCTTTTTAAATAAGATGAAATTGTCCAGAGAGCTGTTCCAAACAATTTTTTGTTTTTGTTTTACACTGGTGTGAACGAAATGTCAAATAAAATCTGACTAATCTAAATCTAATCTAATCTTTAACACACCTTAAATGATGTCAGCAGTAAAACTTTGCAGTTCTGCATGCTGCGGAGGTAATCAAGCCATTTGATTCTGGTGTGTAAGATCAGGGATCGATCTAAAGGTTGCAGGAAAACAGCCCTCCAAGGACTTGAGTTGGATATTCCTGGTCCAAGTGCTTTAAGGAGAGCTAATTCTAAATTTTCTGATCTCAGTCTGATAGAACATTTGTTTGTTAAGATGAAAAGATCTTTGGAGCAAGGAGGGAAAAAAACCCCCAAAAAATCCCAGACTTACACCTGTTCTACCCAATGGAATGAGAGCCAACTCATGGTCCAAGTTATGAAGATTAAAAGCTGGTTCTACTAAAATAATCAGAAAAATGAAGCCCTTTTGCTGGAGGTTTTTACCTGTGGTGTTTTCTCTCTCTCACCGTTGCTGAATGCATACTAAATTGGTGTTGATGGCGCCCACTTGAGCTGTGGCTTAAATATAGAAATATCCCTTGTGTTTACATCCACTGTTATCATGCTGTTTTCAGACTTATAGTGATAATGTCACATGTGTTATTTGATGGAAATAAGACAACTGCGAAAATTTGCATTTAAGCATAATATTGAAATGTTCCAGGAGGAGACAATTCCTCTAGAGTAAATGACTGGATGCAATCAGTCTGGTTTCCATAGATAGAAAACCATTAACCAATCTGCCTGGATAATGTGACTGAATTGTCTCTGTAAAGTGCCATGGGGTGATGGAAGTTTTCAGTTTGATCTAATATAAATTAAAATGAATAAAGTTTTAAAACGACTCTCAAATAATTCATAATTTTAAGTGTTTACAAAAAAGAAATAACATCAGCTATTCCAAAATGATCAGAAAATGTTGTTTGTTTTGTGTCTATGGCATTAGGAGTTTGCAAACAAAGATGGAGGCGTTTACAGCTTCATAAAGAGACGCAGAGGCAGTTAAAAACCTTTGCATTGTGACATGGGATTTATAAAAAGAAGTCTCCAACAACCTTGGTGTGTTCTTTTCCCATTCCGACACATAATGTGTTTTCAAGGCAACTCTTGTGCTTTATTACCATATTTTTTCTTTTTGAGGCCCTCAACAGTATGTGGAAGCTTTAAGGTCCTCAGAAAAGAGAGAGACATACTCCTTTTTATCTTGGCTCAGTGCATGTTTAAATAGTTTAGATTTCACAAAGTTATTCTAAAGTATTTGTCACTCAGGAATAAGTCTGTCTGTGCTGTAATTGCTTTGTCTGTAGGATGCAGATTGGATTTGCTCTCTAAAGGTCACTATCCCAGGGGTTCATGTCACCTTTCACCTACTGTGTTCATGGTTCCATGGAATCGACCGTCTGCTAAGTATTTATAGCAATACCATCCATCATGTGCGATAAAAAAAAAAAATCTTTGGGGAGTAAAAAAATTAAAAGGACTGTCTGAGCAAGATTTATTTACTACAATAAGCAGCTAAAGCGTGATCAGAAACGACAGATATTAAATGCATCTTCAGCACCCCCTGCTGGACAGTTGCTGTCCTGCGCAAAAGATGAGACATTTCCGGTATCTCAAATTTTGGGTTTGATAAGGATGATTTAAAACTTATAAGAGCTTAGTAGGAGAGCTTATTTATTCAGACAGTTACCTTTACAACACCTTGCAAAACTTTAATAGTTCTTCTTTTACATTTAAATAAAAAATTAAGAGCACTCTGAAGATGCTTTTTTGTCCCTTTACTGTAAATTATGGACTCTTTAGACATCCCTCCCTGAAAACCTGAGATGTGCAGAACCTTTAGGTTCCTACATCGGGGGTAAAAACATAATGTAGAAACTTTTAACCAAACAGTCTGACGAATGAACTCATGTTTGAAGGCTGAAATTGGATGAGATATTAATTTAAAATTAAACTTCAATCTAAAACCAAATGTAAATTGATCTTTAACCTTTGTTTTTTATATATATTTTTCATTTATGTGTCTAAAATTAAGACATGGAACCTTAAAAGTAGTAGTATTTCCCTCGAAAGTCCTATAAAATCAGGTAGGTTCTATAAAAATGGCTAGGACCAATTCTCTTTACTATATATATATGCTCCCAATCAGTAGAGTTATTAGACAGCATGGGATTACATCACCATGTCACCAGGTGATTATGAACCAATTCAAGCACTGAGGAAATGCTTAGAAGAAATCAATGCCTGGATGTGCCATAATTTTCCTCAACTGAATAAAAACAAAACTGAAGTAATAATCTTTGGACCAATAGAGGAGAGATCTAAAGTTAGCACACAGCTTCAGTCGCTTCAGCTAGTAACCACTGATCAGGCCCGAAATCTAGGTGTAGTGCTGGATTCAGACTTTCTATCACCTGAAGAACATTTCCAGGATTAAAGGACTAATGTCTCAGCATGATCTGGAAAAACTAATCCATGCGTTTATTTTTAGTCGAATCGATTACTGCAACGGTGTCTTCACAGGTCTGCCTAAAAAGTGGATCAGACAGCTGCAGCTGATCCAGAACGCTGCTGCCCGTGTCCTCACTAAGACTAAGAAAGTAGAGCACATCACCCCAGTTCTAAAGTCCTTACACTGGCTCCCTGTATCTCAGAGAATATACTTTAAAATACTTCTGTTAGTCTATAAATCTCTGAATGGCTTAGCACCTAAATACATCACAGACTTGCTATCAGTGTATCAACCCTCCAGACCACTCAGGTCTTCTGGCTCCAGCCTGCTCTGCATACCTAGAACCAGAACTAAACATGGAGAAGCAGCATTTAGTTCCTATGCTCCACTTATCTGGAACAAACTTCCAGAAAGTGCGGAAAGCCTGAGTTCCTTTAAGTCAAGACTAAAAACACATTTGTTTAGGATTGCCTTGGACTGTTTTAGTTAAACAGTTCAACTGAAACATCATTAGTTCAACTTTTTTATTTTCTTTAGTCCAACTGTTTTTAATGTTCTTTTTTGTTTCTGCATTTTTTTCCCTACTTGCTTTTATTCTGTTTCATTTTCCTATATTTTAATCATGTAAAGCACTTTGCGTTGTCTTTTTAGTGAATTGTGCTATACAAATAAATTTGCCTTGCCCTTGTCTTGCCTAATTTCCACTGTTATGCTGATGATACCCAGCCATATCTGTCTATAAATCCAGATGAAGCTAACTCATTACATAGATTACAGGCATGTCTTGAAAGCAAAAAAAAAAAACTGGATGATTCTTAAGTTTCTGCTTCTGAATGCAGACAAAACAGAAGTTATAGTCTTTGGACCAGAGTCTTTGAAAAAGAAGCTGATTAGCCAGTTACTTCAATTGGATGGAATTAAACTGATTTCAAATGATAAAGTAAAAGATCTTGCTGTTTTTGATCAGGACCTGTCATTTAAATCTCATATCAAAGAGGTTTCTAGAATTTCCTTCTTTCATCTGAGGAATATTGCAAAAATTAGAAATCTGTGCAGGGGTGATGCTGAGAAACTAGTCCATGCATTTGTTACTTCAAGGCTGGACTATTGTAATTCTTTACTATCAGGAAGTCCACAAACTGTAGTTAAAAGCCTTCAGCTGATCCAAAATGCTGCAGCCAGAGTTCTGATGAAAATTAAAAAGAGAGATCACGTCTCTCCTATCCTGGCTTCTCTTCATTGGCTTCCTGTTAAATCCAGAACAGAATTTAAAACCCTCCTTCTCACATATAAAGCCTTAAATGACCAAGCTCCATCTTATATCAGAGATCTGATTGTTCCTAATGTTACTAACAGAGCACTTCACTCTCAATCTGCATGATCTGGTGAACTGTGAAGTGTCTTGAGATTACATTTGTTGTGAATTGGCGCTATATAAATAAACTGAAATGAAAACCCTGAAAAATCTCCTGCCTCAAAAACACAAACATTGAAATATAGAGTTACTCCACTAGGTGGCAGCATAGTGAGACAAATGTCCTGGAGCTGATTTTGACCAAGCTCTAGAGTTCATTTACTTTCTACTGTCAACCTTGGTGTTACACTGGTGTCCTCTGAAGGACAGCACATGGTCATAGCAAAGAAAATAAAACACCAAACACATTGAAAGTGAATGAAGCTCCTTTAAAAACCAATCAGTTCTCTATAACATTTTATATTATATATTAATTATTAAGAATAATTATAATAATCTGGTCCACTTTAAAACCTTAATGTGAGGAGATAAGGGAAACATGATAGCTGAAAAATAGAACACTTATAAAGATAAGAACATGTTTTACAAATCTTTAGAAGAAGGCTTACTGGAAACTATCGTATGTTTCTATAATGAATTCTTAACCTCAGTTGAACAGTTCTGAAATATGTATTTAACTTTGGACTAATTTGATAAGAGAGCTGGATTTCATCACTGGTTGTTTTTAACTGCTGATTTATAACAGAAATGCAACTGGTGAGCAGAGACTTGGCTGTCCTTGTGTCCCAGCAGACAGGGACATGATGGTCAGTACCCCCCCCCCCCCCCCCCCCCCCCCCAGTCAGATAAGGACCTGCTCACATCACAGTTTCCATTTAAAACATAAATAGAGCATCTGGTCACAAAGAGCAGGATGAGTGGTTTACATTTTGACACCCAGCTGGTCTTGTTTTGCATGCTTTCTAACCACATGGTGACTGGGGTCCAGTCTGAACCAGCCCCTCCCCCCTGCTGATCAATGAACAGGTCGGTCACTTCCACGTCCAAACTGGGACCTGAACAGACATGGGGGAGGATGACCTTCTGATGCTTGAGGAAAACATTACATGGTCAGAGCGTACTCATCAGCCACGAGGTCCACAGCACATGATCTGATATAAATACAAATGTATTAGTAGAGCTGATCTGGTGTCTGTTTGTCCCCCCCCCCCCCACACACATTTTATCATGTCAAATCTATAAACATCATGCATTTTACTGTAAAAATAATAATAAGAAAACAGTCAAAAGTACTTTTTCATGTACTCATGTCAGTACTCTGCACCTTTTGACACTTTGTGAAGGTTAAGTTTTTACTTTGATTGATCTGATCTTAAACCCTTCTAAGAATCGCCGTCGCCGTCCTTGTGGAAGATGATCCTCCATTTTCCTTCATCCCATTTCCAGGACTTTTTTTTATGGCTTGCAGTTAACAGGACCTCACTAGAAATTCTTTTAAAACTTGTAATCTTCTTTTTCTGTCTTCCACTGAGCAGATTTCTGCACAACTAAAGGTTTTACACTTTTTAACCTGTTTTTTTTTTTTTAACCTTTTTTAAGTTTTTGGAATAGAAGTTCAAACACAGAAGGTTTCTTTTAGACAGATTATTTTTGCCCGAAATGCAGATCTCTGCAGCTCTTTACCACAGATTATCTGATCTGTGATTATCTGATTATCTCTCCTGCTTTCTTCCTAACTTCTCTCCTGGTTTCCATGGTCTTCATCATGCTGTGATCAGTGATGTTCTCTAATAACCCTATGAAGTCTTCATCAAACATTAATTTACACATAGAGTAGGTGTGGTTGCATTCAAGTACATAACGGTGATTCTGAGATGTAAACATCTACACAGTTATAATTAAGTTTAATGAAATGATAAACACTTAAAAACATTCTCACTACTCTTGCTGCAGGAAAATATGTTATAACATCAAGATAATGTGTATCCAGCCTGCATCCATGCATTTAGTTTACAACTTTAAACTAAAATAAATCTTTTTTACTGTTATAATACTGTGTTTTGATTTGTGCTGAGAGTTATAGTAGATAGACAATCCTACACTTTGACAAGCAGGTCAGCTTGATTTGGTCCAAAGGTAGTTGTTATATATTCTTAAACTTTTTAACAGCATCTAATGATTTTATGGGGGTTTAAGGTTTCTTTTAATGACCAGGTAGGCCGTTTGAATCAAGAGCAGCATGTTTCCTGGTAGCGTTAATTAAAAGGTAAAGATAAGCTTGCAGAGGACTGAAACATTTTAAATAGCAAACTCCTCCTGTAGATTTATTTAAACCCCCATCTATAATGTTCCTATGTTTACCCCCTACCATTTCTGCACAGTTTTGCATTTCCCTTCCTTTTTACCTTGTGACTCTTTTCTAAACTCCTGCACACAAATATATATAAATGCACATCTGGCAGCTGGCAGTCAGCTCAGCTGTACTCTGAGCGGATGACCACGTGTTTCTGCTCACATGCAGGATGTTCAGATTCCCTATAAAATCTGTCTGCACTCACATGAAGAGACAATTTATATTGTTGTTCACACTCAGACGTGGGGGTGTTTTTCCATGTAGCTTAAATAAAAGCAACTTTTTAAACTGAAATCTAATCTAAACAAAAAAAAATGCTTCGTGTCAAACTGATGGATCTTTGAAATGGTTTTACTGTCTTTATATGTCTGTTTAGTTTTTTGTTTTTCAACCAGAAAAAGGCGTCTTTGAAACAAATTCTAGATTTAGATCTTTTAGAGGTATGAAGTATTTGGGACTTAACTGTGATATTGTAGAAATGAAATGTCTATTACTGCCATTCTCTCTGCTACGGCTTTAGAGTCATATTCAGAAGTCAGAGAATTCAAGATGGCTGCCTCTTGCTTGAACAGGTAATAGAAACTTCAATTCAATTCAGTTTATTCATATAGCGCCAATTCACAACACATTTCCTCTCGAAGCACTTTACAGTTCACCAGATCATACAGTCAAATTGATTCAAAGTTTTTCTATCAAGGAAAACTAGTTGATTGCATCGACTCATTGACTCAAATGCACACTAAGCGTGGCTGTAGCGACAGTGGAGAGGAAAAACTCCCTTTTAACAGAAAGAAACCTCCAGCAGAACCAGGCTCAGTGTTAGCGGCCATCTGCTGAGGCCGACTTATAATCATAGATCATTTAGTCATTTGCTCATGTTAAACTTTCTTTGTAATTTTAAGACAAATTACCTTATAGAACATCTGAGCGAAAACCGAAGAATCACCAAGTAATTTTTCAAGTTTAACTGAATAATTAGATGTGGCTTAAAAAAAAAAGACATTCAAATGTGATGCTGCAATTCTCTTCTTAGCTAAATTTGTCAATGAGTTGATGCCTTCAACTGGTTTTCCTTAAATGGAAAACTTGGAATCAGTTTGACTGCATGATCTGATTTGAATTGTCTCTGTAAAGTGCCTTGAGATGACATGTGTTGTTAATATGTGCTATACAAATAAACTGAAATGAATTGTACATTTTCCACTTTGCTGAGAGCGGCCATCTTTT
Source organism: Cyprinodon diabolis (assembly GCA_030533445.1). NCBI lineage: Eukaryota > Metazoa > Chordata > Actinopteri > Cyprinodontiformes > Cyprinodontidae > Cyprinodon > Cyprinodon diabolis. The sequence goes on from CM060074.1 coordinate 13,948,362, forward strand.
TCCATCTTTTAGAGTAACTCCGTCAACTCAGAGATGATGTCACTCTAACTGAGCTTAATGGAAGGCAGAAAATATGCTTGGGCAGCCATGTTGGATTTTGAGCTGACAAGAAACCAGGACATGGGCATGTTAATTTCAGGGACAACAGAATTTTCTTACCTCTATACAAAAAAATAAATTGTTTCAAGATAAGTAAATAAATTATTCAATATGATTTTAGCAGGAAAGCAACAAAGACACAAATACTTCCTCCTGGGTCAGAGAAGTTAGAAGCTAATATCATCAAAGTTTTTTTACTCTACTTCTGTTATACTCCATTAATCTATCTTCTTTGCATAAATTCACCATAACGATACTGGTGTTAAAAGGAAAGGTGGACATAATCACCAGAGAAAATGAATCCAAAAGGTAATTACACAAACAAAACTGTAAATAAATAAAAATAATGAATAAAATGTAAAGAAAAATTGACTCGTTGGCACATTTTGGGAAATTACAGCAGAAACATTCTACAGAAATATGTATGTTTTTGTTTTTTATACAACACACCACTGTTGAAGATGTTTTAAAATAATTCATTAATTCAATCCTTTTTTTGTGGAAATAATAAACAATCTATTCCACATTATAAATATTTCCCCCAAATCCCCCTCTTTGAACATTCCTCTTTGCTCTCCTCTCTTGTAGCATTTAGGTCTGGGTCTATGGTTGTGGTAGAAGGATGGTTTTGTGTCCACTGAACCAGAATCATGTATTTTTGAAGTGATGTCTTGAATAAACTCTTATGGAGAACCCATTTCAAGGCAGAGACCAACAGACACACCTGACTTTATGGCTTAAAAATGTGACTCCTGATAAAGTTAGTCATTTTATTAATTTATATTTGTGATTGTAGAACAGAAAAAAGATTTTCCTGGCATGTCTCCATAGCAACCAGTCGGCATATAAAGACTTTTGGAAGGATTTTCATCCAACAACGCCAAACAGAAAACCAAATCCCCATAGTTGGTTCAGACCTTCCAGGCTTGGTTCTCTTACTGTCCCTTTGCACAGAGACCAATAAAGTCTAAAATGCAAAAAAGGTTATGATAATAACTGTAATAAATATGCCAGCATATGCGCTGTTTTATAACCTTACTGCCTGTTGTATTCTGCATACCTTATCTCTGTCGCCCACCATGTTGGATGGCTGCTTTCTCACAGCTCTCATATTGTAACTTTCTCCCACAAATGGAGCCTGTAATCTTTGATGCTCCTCCAATAAAAGCATGATCTGATCAAGATACCGTTTCCAGACCTAGATTCCTGCTGAGACTTAAAACATTAAATATTATCCCTCTCTATACATCTCATTCTGAGGTGCCTCTTTAGACTTGACCAAGAGCTCAACTGTATTTTCATTTAGTCACGAACCTCAATTTCTAAAACCTGAGAAGGAATACATCAGGTCATAATGTTACAACAAAGAAAAGGTGTTAAGCAGCTTCGTATTTGTCTATAAAGGTGCTGGAGACTGAGATAGCATGTCTATAAAAAAAGTGTGTTTAAAGGAAACCCCCTAAACACACAAACAAGTATACCCATTTAAAAGGATCTTTGAAACTGTTGAATGTCTTTTTTGTTTCATTTAACACTCACAGATGTCCGACGTCATGCTGATAGATAAAGGTAGTGGGATGATGTGTCAGGATATACTGTAGTTCTTTCAATAATGTCTACCTGATTTTTCTCTTGCTTCATTTGATTCCTTAAGTCAACATCAGTACGGTGTGCCTCAGGGCTCTGTTTTGAGGCCCCTGGCAATTTCTGCTTCTTTCATGTCTGATCTGGTTTATACGCTCCCTCTGCAGTATTTTCTCAACACTGTAACAGCTGTTTTATTTGCCTGCTACGTGGATGACATTCAGTTATTGCTCTTAATTTATAACATCTCTAAACTGCATATCTTAAATTACTGGTTAGGCTATCTGATTTGAATTGCAAAAAACGAAGACAATGCACTTGTCTTCAAATGCCAAGTCTTGTGTTGGGAAACTTGGAGTAAGTCTATCCGGTTTTACCCCTAAAGCTTTGTCTATTATTTGCTCATAGATTTAGATATTGGTACATTAGGTTGTACTATCGCCAGCCATAACTAGAAACAGATATCAAAAGGTGTATTTCTTGGAAATTATGGATTATTTAGGTTCTAACTCACATGCCTGAATGAAAAATTCTTGGAACCTTTATTTTTATTTTTATGGAAAAGAACTGGCATACAGCTCAGAACCTATAAATCAATTTGTCTCTATCAGGTGCCTGGGGTTATGTGACCAAGCCCTGCCTGATTGTGCCTAATAACTATCGATTACAGTGCTTCCATAGCTCTATGCTTCTGTTTGATGTCTAGGGACTTTAAGTGTTTTTGTTTTTTTAAGTAATTGAAACCACACAATTCAAAATTTTCTTTTGCTAAACTATATGAATGTTTAGTACTTCCATCTAACACACATAAACAAAATAGCTTACATAATGGGTAGATATATTGAATTCAATACAGGGAAACACTGAAGAAAAACGCTAAGGATTTGAGACTGGGGTTACTTGAAAGATTTAAAAGTGTAAGTTAACAGAGTCCATCCAATCTGCTTGATTTTTAGCTTTTTGTCAAAGAAGGCCGAATCCAACTTTTAGCTGAGGTTGGCCTCAAAGGCTTTAATTGCAGCAAAAAGTGATTCTACAAAGTATTTTATGTTTGTTTATTAAATCAAAATCAAGGGCTGTGCCTTAACAGTAACAAAGTGAAGAAATTAGAGTAGTCATAGTTTTTCAATTCAATGTAGGACTGAATTGGGGAGGAAAAAAACAAGGAGAAAAAATCAATGTATCTATTTGAGTAAGTTGACACACAACCAACATAAACACACAGGTGTCGCCAAACTGGGTTAAATGTCATGATGCCACTAGATCATACCACCCTGGTTCATTGAGGTTCAATGTTCAATCTGTCGAAGCCACATTGACAAAAATACGGACCTTGAAACTCTCACCTCAGCAGAGGTCAGAGTGTGTGTTGTCACCGGTTGTTGTGTCTGCAGCACAACTAAGGTCATATTATGGACCAAAAAGAGGGGGGTGGGGTGGGGGACTTACTCGTACTGTCCCTTTCATCGCTTTCACATTACCACAGTTCAGCCACAAAGTTTCCCCTTTTAACACAGAGCAAGTTGCTTTTCCCTTTTATTTGGATTGAATGAGAATCAGAGTTAGACTGTAAAAAACAGTTTCTGTCTATAAGAGAAACAGCAACTGTAATAACATTCAGATTCAAATATTGACATATTATAGCTAATTCTGCAAGTAACCATCAAAGCCACATATTTAGTTTGAAAACAGAAACATACTGGATCAGGTTTGAGACAAATGAACCATGTCTTTGGAGTTATCTCTGTGCTATACTTGTCCTGTTAGTTGAGCGGCGTTTCATTTAGTTGATTAGTTATTATTTAAGAAATTCTAGAACATGCTATAGGGATCAGCACTAAGTTAGTAGCTCCACTAAGCTGCCCCCTTAAGGTATGTTAATGATAAATCTCCTTACAAAAAAGACAAGAAAAGATAAATCTCAACACAACATTCCCACTGTGGAAAATGTTGGTGGCAGCATCCTGCAGTTTTAGATACTTTTCTCCAACAGAGAGAGGGAAGCTTGTCCAAGGTGATAGAAAAATACATTGACTTAAGCACGGGACAATGATTAATAACAACTTTTTAGAAGCCACAGGCGATCTGAGACTAGCCTTAATTTTATATTTTGTTGATCTACCTTTAGCTGCAGGTAGAGCTTCTAGTCATTCCCTACAATATGCCATAAACTCAGCTCACCTCTCTTAAGCCAGTTTGGCCATTTTCTTTGTTGTACATCTCAAGCCTTATCAGGTTGGATGAGAGACATCTGTGTACGGACATTATCAGATCTCTTCAGAGGATTTCAATCTCATTCAAGTCTGGACTCTGACTTGGAAAGTCCAGGACATTCAAAGAGCAGTTTTTTTTGCGATATATTCGCTGTGTGTTCAGGGTCATTGCCCTGGATTGGTGGTGAAGAGCACCATGGAGCAGGTTTTCATCCAAAATGTCTCTGTACATGGTGGTCTTCATCTTCGCCTCTATCCTGACTAGTTTGTCTGTTCATGCTTCACTTTAGGGATGGTAATAGCCTGGTGATGATAAGTGAGTGGTTTGCTCAAACTTGATTCCTGGTATTCATGTCAAAGACTTTAATTGTTGTCTCACCAGAACAGAGAAATCTGTTTCTCGGGGAGTCCTCCAGGTGCCCTTTGGCAAGCTTCAGATAGGCTGCCCTGTGCCTTTTATTAAGGAGCGGCTTTCATCTGGCCACTCTACCGTCCTACAGCCCTGTACGGTGGTTTGCTCTATAAGTAGTTGTCCTTCTGGAAGGTTATTTCCTCTCCACAGAGGAATGCTGTAGTCCTGACCATGGAGTTCTTAGCCACCTCCCCTTCTCACCCAATTGCTCAACCTGTGCATCCAACCAGCTCTAGGAGGAGTCCTGATGGATCCAGACCTCTTTCTTTTAAGAATCAGAAATACTTTAATAGTCCCAGAGAGAAATTACTTTTGTTACACGCTCCAGTTAGAGTTTTACATATACAGTATATATATATACACACAACCAACCACACAAGATAATAAAGATAAAAAATATATACACATATAGCTCTTCTGTATATATATATATATATATATATATATATATGCATATGTAAAACTAAATCCAACTAAAGCGATAGTGATATGGAAAAATAGTGCTTAATTGTCAATTACAGAGGGGGGTGTCTGAATCACTTGAGGGAGGCGTTGTAGGGATTGATGACCACAGGTAGGGATGATTTCCTGTGGCGCTCTGTGGTGCATCTGGGTAAGAGGAGTCTTCTGCTGAAGGAGTTTCTTCTGCTGAAGGAGTTCGTCTGCTGGACCAGTGTTACATGGAGAGGATGTGAGTCATTGTCTAAGATGGACTGAAACCTGGACAGCATCCTCCTCTCTGCCACACTCATCAGTTTCCAGTTGCTCCCCCACAACATCACCGGCCCTCCTGATCAGTTTGTTCAGTCTGTTGTTGTCAGCGACCCTCAACCCACTGCCCCAGCATGTGAAAGCAAAGAAGAGCGTGCTAGCAACAACTGACTCATACAACATCCTCAGCATCGCCCCACAGATCTTAAAGGACTTAAGCCTCCTCAGGAAGAATAGTCGGTTTTGGCCCCTTTTGTAGACCACCTCGGTGTTTCTAGTCCAGTCCAACTTATTGTTAAAGTACACTCCCAGGTACTTATACTCCTCCACAGTGTCAACAGGAACCCCCTGGATGGAAACAGGGGTTACAGGTGTTTTTGTCCTCCTCAGATCCACTATTAGCTCCTTAGTCTTTGTCACATTGAGCTGTAGGTGGTTCAGCACACGCCAAGTGACAAAGTACCCTCCACAGTCTTTCTTTGGAGAAAACAAAGAACATGATTCTCACAGTGCTTGCCGGCTTGTTCAGATGATTGTAGACTCTGTTTTACTATTGATTGAGGCTCAGCAGTGTCACCACATAGATTTCCAGGGGTGTCAAACGGAAATCATAGAGGGCCAGTGTCATGTAACTTTTAGATATGTTCCTGGTACAAATGACAATAAAGTTTGTCTAAATCAATGTCTTACACATCTGAATCAAAGGAATTTTCCAAGTTCTGTATATGCCTGCTAATGACCTGGTTATTTGATTTGGGTGTGTTATGAAAGGGATACACCTAAAGGTGCAGGATGCTGGTCATCCAGTTTGACACCCCTGCTCCAGACAGTCCTTTCTCAGCAGTCTACAGACAGTTCATTTGACCTCATGCTTGTTGTCTGCTTTCTGACATGCCCTCTGGGACTTCATATAGACGGGTTTGTACTTTCCCTAATTATGTCCAACCAACTGTGAGATTTCACATAAGCTGTAGAAACATCTCTAGATGTTCACCAGAAATAATTTGCCTCTCAGCTTAACTTTGAGTTTTCTGGTAAAGATTGTGAATAATTGTTTAAAATGAATTTGCAACAATCACAAAACAACGTCTAATAAAATACTAAGCAAAGAGTGGAGCTCTGTTGATACTTTCCAGATGTGCTTCATTTACTATGGGAGACTTTACACCTTTATAAAGACATACATTTTTGAGAGATATTTGCAATATATAATTTAAAGACATTTCTGTTTGTCTCAAAATCAAATTAACCCCAAAAAGCCTCTGATGTATTAAAGGTAATGTGTAAAAATATTAAACAATTTGGGAATAAATTAGTGTTGCATCACTACCAATACCAGTATTGTGCGGGCCCCGATCCAGCACTAAAATGGTTGTATCGGTATCAGTGAGTATCAACAAATAGGGCAGCGATACCGTTTGGAGAGCCAAAAGTTTATTTAACTATTTTCACCTATTCCAGGTAGGCAATAAAAAGTTCTACTGGATTCACTTGGTATTAGTCTTTTTCCTACATCATAAAGGTAGGCAGCAGCTTGACAAAGCCATGATGGCAATTATTTTACATCCAAGTAGTATGCAGTTCTTCATATATACACACACACATCAATTTCAAACAGATGGCATCGGTATGATATGGGCAGATTCTGCACAGCCAGGTATCGGTGTTGCGCAACACTAGAATAAATACAATGTACTGTGCTGTGTGAAATAGTATTTATTAAATTAGGATATTTCCTGTTTTTTGCTTCTGCAGTTCAGGTTCAGATGTGTCACTTCTTTACCACGGCTTTGAACGTCTTTGGAAAGCTAAAACTTTCTGTTTTATTTCTTCTGTAATCCTGCATTTTCTTTTTTTTTTTTAACAAGATTTTTTTACCTCTCTAAACCCCATGGCTTCCATTCAGGATATATTTACCTTTTTGTGGGATCACTATGTACCAAATGCTTTTAGTTTCCATTTGAGCACCACAGGATCTGGTGTGACTTGTAAGCTCTTTTGTATGAAGAACAAAGCTGCTAAGGTGCGTCCATTTTAAGGTAAGTCAACCACAGGGCGGATCAATGCATTTTTATCTTCATTACATGTCTATACTATTAGTAAGTCTCTTACAAGTTTTTCGTTATGCCAGCAACATGAATACATCCCTTGATTTGGCTTCTTTTTTTTTAAACTGACCCTTTCAGGAATGCTTCTTTTTTCTTTGCTGATTTGATAAATGCCCAGTTTGGGTATCCACAGGTTTGAAGAGCATTTTTGATGTTTGTGCTTCCCTTCTGTTTTTGTAGGGACATGCTCAGCACGATGTTGTACGGTTCTGATGAGTGAAAGTTTGTGTTCCAGTGGACATAGGAAGTCCACTCACACAGATCAATATCTTCTTTTTGAATCACACCACCCATTGGAACACAAATTTTCAGTCAGGTACCTTTCAGGAAAGGTATTCAAAGAGTATAGACGAGAAAAATCACATGTGGGGTTCCTCAAGGCTCCATTCTGGGGCCCTTCCTATTCACTAATCACATACTCCCCATAGCACATAGGTTATTGCAAACAACAATATCAGTTACTATAACTATGCAGACAACAATCAGCTTACACCACAGTATCACCTGTTGACTATGAACCCGTCAGAGCATTGGTTATATACTTAGAACAGATCAATACTTGAATGTTCCATAATCTGAATAAAAAGAAAACTGAGGTAAAGATAACACTTCTACCAAAGGAGGAGATATCCAGAGTTAGCTCACAGCTTCTGTTACTGCAACTAGAAAACAGTGATTATGGGCGTAGTCTTGGTGTCATGATGGAATCAGACCTGAACCTTCAGAGGCAAACAAATGTAATTACTAAATCAGCCTTTTATCACCTGAAGAGCATCTCCAGGATTAAAGGTCTAATGTCCAAGCAGGATCTAGAAAAACTCATTCATGCATTTATGTTAGGTTTAAACACCAAACACCTTATTCAACCTGCACAAAAGAAAGACACAGAGAATTGAGTATAATTTACTTGCAAGGAGAGGGGATCAGAAACTGCATTCAGTTACAATCTCCAACCCACTCTGAAGCAGTCTCTGCTCTCCAAGCTTTTTATTAAGGAACACCCTGGCTACAATGTGGTTCCGACTGCTAAAAGGGAGGGGGGGTGAACCCAGTCGGAACCAGAATTTCTGTATAACTTCATACAACATCATAAGATAAGGAGAGCTTCCACTCCTTATCCGGTGCTAGTGTGTACAGCTCCCCGTTTTCTCCAGCTTGTGACCTTCAGCATTCTTCTGCACAGACTTAGCAAAACATTAGTACACAGCAAGCAAGTAAAACATTTCAACACTCTGTGTAAGTATAAATGTATAAGTATAATATGATTAAAGGAATATGATTAAAGTAGAATAACTTGTACAATTAATCCAACAATTTATCATTAGTAGAATTACTGCAACAGTATCTTCATAGGTTTGCCTAAAAAATCCATTAGACAGCTGCTGCCGATCCAAAACGCTACGGCCCATGTTCTCACTAGAATTAAGAAAGTAGAACACATCAGCCTGGTTCTAAAGTCCTTCCTCTGGCTCCCTGTAGCTCAGAGAATAGACTTTAAAATCATTCTATTAGTCTATAAATCACTGAATGGATCAGCACTTCATACATAACATATTTGTTGTCAGTGTATCAACATCCCAGACCACTCTGGTTTTCTAGTTCCAGCTTCTCTGTTCACACAGAACTAGAACTAAACATGGAGAAGCGGCATTTAGTTCCTATGTTCCATTGATTTGGAACAGACTCCCAGAAGACTGTAATGATCCTGAAAGCATGAGTTCTTTAAAGTCAAAGTTAAAAACTCTTTTAGAGCTGTGTTTGGCTACTAAAGTTTAACTGTTAATTATTTGTTATCATTAGTAAAACTAATAATGTGAGGTGTTATCAGTTTGTTTGTGGTCTCACTGTTTTGTTTGTTTTACTTCCTTCTTTTATTGTGGTTTTATCTTTATTTGCTTTTATTTTCCTTCTATTTTATTGTTTAATTCATGCCAAGCACTTTGAATCCCCTTTTTTCTGATTTTAGCTATATTTATAAACTTTTCTCCATAAGTGAAAATATATATATATATATATAACATTGAAAGTAATACTGTTTCGCTAAATGCCGTTTCTATAAAAAAAAAAACACAGCTAAACATAAGTAGAACCAAGATTTTCTACTTTCTAAATGTTTTAATCTATTTCTAATTGGACAAGCAGAAGATACACCAATAAAAAAAACAGCTCCATCAACGGGTTCATACCAAGCCAGTAAGTACTTTGAAATAGAACAGATATGATGTGCAATAAAAACGAAAAAAAAAAAATAATAATATAAAGTTAAAAAGAAGTTTAACAAAAAAAAAGAAACTTTTTCATGCTGGGACAAAAGGCCACAAAAAAAGAGTTTTCAGAGCCTTTATGAAATTAAACAGTGAACAATGTCCATTGTGCATTGGCAGTGACTTCCAAAGCCTTTAACCAGCATCAGTAAAAACGCTCTAACCTCTTCACTCTACACAACCAGAACTAGCTAGTCTGTTGACGAGTGAAGGGTAAGGGCAGTATAAATGCAAAAACTTAGAGAGGTAGAACATGGCTAGAAAATGTAAGGTTCTGAATGCAAATAAAAGGACCTTAAAATAAATCCTAACTGAAAAGTGAAATGAAGCTAAATTAAGATTTGTGTGCTCTCTGTTTTGAATCTGTTCAGGAAAAGAGAAACAGAGCAAATAGCAGCAGACACCATGACAAACCACAACAAGTTACGCTTGTATTGTTCTTGCTGTTCCTTTCTAAAAAACAAAAATCATGGATTGGATTCTAACAAATCAGATGTGATAGCAGTAGTTATACATACCATACACCCTCCTGTGCAGTCATGCTTATTTTGGTTCGGCTGTAGCCTTTGCAACTCTATCTAAATTAGTTGAAGCGGTTGTTGGAAAGGATGGATTCTTGTGTGTTTGTGAACGCCCAAATACTCAGAGATTTCAGCTTGCAGGCAAGGTTAAGTAATCAAGTTGAGTTGTGATAAAAGAACAGATTACAGTTTCAAAGTCCTGATTTAAAATTTTTCAGTTTTGCCAATTGATGTACTTGATATAAAAAAATCACCACTGAAGTGATCTAAATGTCATGACTAAAATCACTTTTACTCCAAGCCTGGTGACAGTGGGTTGTATGTACCGCCCCAGAGGGCCTAGCTTTATAAATATACATTAGAATTAAGGATGTGTAGAGTCGTTTTAAGGCTCTAACTTTCTCTTGACACTCAAAGAATGCGTAGAGTAGGTTTCTTCTTTTTTTAAGGGAAAATAAACCAGGCAGTCATTGGTGTAAAAATGAAATGCACAATTGTCTTTCCTGAAAAGTGGAGCTCAAGGAAAGCAGATATTATAAGAAATTAAAAAAGCAAAGGCCCGAGACCCGAGCCTTGTGGTACACCACAGGAAAGAATAAAGAGTGGAGGATGTAACATTTTTTTTTTCATCTAGGGAAATTAACCTGTCAAGGGCACCCCCTTGAAAAGTGTCAAATAGTTTCTAAAAGAATACAATCAAAAACTAAGTTTTCTAATGGTACTGCCACCTGTGGCCTACAAAAGGAGCGGCCAGCTGAATGCTGGCCGCTTCTGAGTATCCACAAAATTCTTCTTGAATTTAAGACTTTTATTATTTGCTAGATTGGGCCTATTTAACGTAAACCCGCTTGATGACATATCAGTAGGAACTTCCGACCTGAAGTAAATTCAGGAAAACAGGATAAAGGCTTATAGATACATTGGTATCAAACTGAGGTCTCAGTCTTGTAATCAAACAATGTTTTAGTCATAAAGGGGTCAAATAAAAAAGATATTTTAAAGATATTTTTCAGTAAAAACTTACACAATATTTCTTAAAAAGGCTTTAGAAATGTTATGTGCCATTAAATAATCCATCAATATAATACATAAACTATACATAAAGACAACTGGGAGAGTATGGAGTCATAAGAAACTGGCCTAGAATTTGACAATACAGTTGGATCTATGCTTAGCTCGAACCAGGAAAAAGACTATAGGCTTAGCACAAATATACAGACCACGAGCATCTTCTATGGAAAAAAAATTAACTGGGAGAACTCAAAGGTAGTGACGGTGGTATTTGCAAATATCTCATTAAAGAGAGCAGCAAGAGAATTCAGCAGAATGGGTAAAGTGGCCGTTAACCGTTAAAGTGTTCCTCTTTTTCCAAAGAATTCTACGACAGAATACCGAAAGGATGCACTAAGTTCAAAAGCAGGCCTGCCTGTTCCTCCCTTTCAATACCCTTAACAAATATGAAGACATGTCAACGCTCACTGTCACATGTGGGAATATATAGGTGGGGATAAGAGAAGGAGCATAATGTTTGATGCAAGTCAGAGCAGGTTGGGTGGGTAATAACAGCAAAGCGCCCTACCTTTTCTGAGACTTCCTCTAATCCCTGTTGACTTTAACACAATTACAAAGTCACGTGTTGCAAGCACAGTTTGCAGCTCATTGCTTCAATGGATAAAAGGACTGTAAACTGTTAATATCATGTAATGATCACTTTCATTCTGAGTTACAATGTTCCATTAAGGATATATTTTTTTTCTTCTTTACATTGCTCACTCATAATTCACAAGAACATGTTTAAAACTCTTTCCAAAAATCATGTGACAGATTCCCCCCTTCACTCGTCTTACATTGTCCTACGTCTTCCACCTAAGTTTCCATCCCACATGCAGCTCTGTGTACCCTAGTGCTGCGCTGACGCACACAGTGTTCAACCCACCGGACAACCTTTGCCTTCCCTGCATAGCATCGAGCTCTCACACTCTCACAACACACCCAGTTGTGCCTTTGCTCTTACACACATAATTAATACAGATTCACTCATACGGAGCTGTGATCCAAACTGGCTTTACGCCATTACTGAACATGCCTTGTTAGCACAAAGTGTTCCAACATGTGAATCCCTCCTCTAATATGAACAGGCATATTTAAGTTATATTATGGAGTGAAGCATCTACTTGGAATGTCTCACTGCACTCGACGGACACAAATAAAATCTATGCCATGTGCTTAGTGGCTTACTTAGCCATTTTGGGGTCCCAGACAAACTTTTATGAAGGTGCCCTCCTCCAGGTATGCCTAATGTCCCAGTAGATCCCTGGGTGTGAAGGACTCTGTAGGGCTGTCACAATATTAATACTAAAATACTGTTAGATAGGTCCTCAGCGTTTTACTCTGTTTCTGCCCTGGACTCCGGAGCTGAAGAATCAGAGGCATGAGTCTATAGTCTTCAGTAATTTGCATATTCTTCTTGAGGTAGCTGTCAGTCAACAGGCTTCCCTCAGCATGCTTTATTCTAAATGAGTGATGTGCCTTTAGTCAGAGAGAGGCCGTCTGTGTAGGAGGTGTGGCTTAGAGCTCCTTCCAGAGGAATGTCGCTTAAAACTTGCTAAATTTGTAAGCCAGAGTTTGACTTATTTTGCTGTCATTTGGGTTCAATTCAATTCAGTTCAGTTTATTTATATAGCACCCATTCACTAAAAGGTCATCTCAAGGCACTTTACATAGACAATTCAACCAGATCATGCAGTCAGATTGATTAAAAGTTTTCTATCTAAGGAAGACATGCTGATTGCATCAACTCGACTCGAAAGCAATCCCTCACACCAAGCATTCTTGTAGCAACAGTTGGGAAGAAAACTCCCTTTTAATTGGAAGTAACCTCCAGCAGAACCAGCTCAGTGTGAGCGGCCAACTGCCGAGGTTGGGTTTAAGGGACAGAAGCAGACATAGAAAAAGAAGTAGAGATACAAAAGGCAACCAGCTCTACATGTGGCCCCCATCCATGAAGCAAACAGCCAGGCAGACAAGCTCCAAGCCAGGCCCCACGCCAGACGACGAAAGAGATCATATACATTTGTCACAGTCAGAGAAACAGGACTACACTGAAAAGCAGACCAACCTCACAGCAGCCAAGCTAATATTTCTCTCCCGGATGGTGTCACAGCCAAACAGGAACTGACCAGATTAAGCTACTAGGATGAGAAAAAGCAAAGAGAGCTTAATGTTAGAGATGAAACTACAAATTCTGCAGAGTGGGAGAATAAAGATTGAATTAAGTAGAATGATGAAAAGGGGTCCCTCTGTCCTCCAGCAGTCTAAGCCTATAGCAGCATAGCTATATAGATAGCTCTAACTATAAGCTTTATCAAAAAGGAAAGTTTAAAGCCTAATCTAAGAGTAGACAGGGTGTCTGCCCAGTTTGTTCAACAGGAGAGGAGCTTGATGACTAAAAGATCTGCCTCCCATTCTACTTTTAGAAATTCTAGGAACCACTAGTAAACCTGTAGATTGAGAGCAAAGTGCTCTGTTAGGAACATAAGGAACAATCAGATCTCTGATATAAGATGGAGCTTGGCCATTTAAGGCTTTATATGTGAGAAGGAGGATTTTAAATTCTATTCTGGATTTAACAGGAAGCCAATGAAGTGAATCCAGGATAGGAGAGATATCTCTCTTCTTAATTTTCATCAGAACTCTGGCTGCAGCATTTTGGATCAGCTGAAGGCTTTTAACTACAGTTTGTGGACTTTCTGACAGTAAAGAATTGCAATAGTCCAGCCTTGATGTTACAAATGCATGGACTAGTTTCTCAGCAGCATCAACCTTGGACAGGAGATATCTAATTTTTGTAACATTTTGGGGAAGAAACGAATGAAGAAAATTGTATGGGATTTAAATGACAGGTCCTGATTAATAATAAAGCTGGCTCCGTCTGAGTTTAATTTAATAACTTCGGCAATCAATCTAGTGAACTTAACCTGATTGGGACCAGGTTTACAGCTTATGTTCATACCGCAAGCCTTAATGCTTAGTCCCAATTGTTTTGTGTTCACATTTCCAAATATATACGATCTCCTGGGGAAACTGCATTCATACGAATGGGTGTCCCCCATGTGCAGTAGAGGACATACTGATGTCACAAGTATTAAGCTTGCTTTGCTTTTATGGAGGTAAACATAGATGTTAGTGCATCTTACAATCTTTAATTTCTTTTCCCACCGTAGCCACCGCATTAACAACCCACCCTTTTCAAGAAGGTCGAAAATAATTACTGTACGCCATGGCTGTGTAGCAATCCTGCCATTCAGAAACAGATCGTATTTGAAAAGATCAGATACGTATCAGATTTAGGACCACATATTCAAATTGCCCAGGTAGTATTTGAGAAATTCAAATCTATATTTTTCAGGCTGTCATGAAAAGATCAGATACAGGTCGCATATTGGCAAAAAAATCAGATTTGGGTCACTTCAGACTGCAGGGTGAACGAAGCATTATGCTGCTTTTAAATAGTACAACAGGTAAGGATGCTTAAGCCAAAGCAGAGGTGCAGAGGTGGTCGACATGATAAATGCTATCTGAATAGTGCTAGAAGTAAGGAAGAAGCAAGAGAGAGGAAGCAGGACCACTCATTTAGCATTGTGACCTCATCTGGCACATAGGAGCAAATGGTACAGCCCAGCCCACCTCACAAAGTTTAACATAAAATACATTATTTCATGACGTAACCTCATCGTGACACATAGTATTCTATGCATTAATATATTAAATGTTTTATAATGGAAAGCCTTAGTCGTTTGCTGCATTTGGTTAACTTCCACTTATACAAGCATCATCCATGTGTGTCTCCGTCATGTAATAACGTCCATAAGAATTAAGGCTGTATTCAACGAGATTCAACACAGCAGTTCGTCCTGTTGACCCAGGGAAAGATGAAGGGATAGGAGCAACTCCAAAAAAAGATAAAAACAAACCAGTGGAATTTGTTTTCCAAGTTTGAGACTTTTGAACTTCGGAAACAAAGTCTATTGGTTTGTTTTTAACTTTTTTTCTTGGAATGACTAGGACCTGGATGACTGAGAATCTTCACCAGCAAGGCAGGAGTTACAATTTTAGGCTTTTGGTATCAAATCTATGAGTCTTAACTGTTGAATTCAGCACCAGGGGGCACCATGCATTGGCCATCACAAATGACCAATGCATTTTATAAGCATTCTATAAGCAAAGTTATAATTTACAGCTTATATAATGGATTTCATGCAATAGAAGATACACACTTTAACTTAAGCAGATTTACACGCAAACATGGAATTTATAAATCATATATACAAAATATCTGAATATTTTCCTGTTTTTGCTTTGTGAAACAAGAACTTTGCCCTGGTCCATAAAACACACCTTTTTTGTGCGCAGAACTATATAATTTCGAAACTGCAAATTTTCATTTACGGTAGTTTGAGTAAATAAGAGAAACAATTAAAACTGCACATGATTAGCTTTGTTCACAAGATTATTCTTGAAAACGATTTTTTTTCCAAATTGCAGTATTCCCATTTTGCTAAATTATTTTCGTTATTGCATTTTACGCAATTTGATGGTAAATTGAGGGACAGCTAGAGGAGGGAGCTGCAGTTTTAAGGAGAGATCTTGGAGTATCCCGTTTTTTCAGGGATCGAAAAAACCCTTTTGCTTTCCATGACCCTTTTCAGCATGGATGTTACTGATTTTTTAAAGAAGAGTTAAGTTATTTGAAGGCCTTAATGGGACCTTAGTTCTCTCGCAACATTTCCAGTCATACACTAACTTCTTCCCAGACACCTTTCAGAGGCCCGTCTTTCTTAGCCTGGGTGCCATTCCGAACTTAGCCCCGCCCACAACGTTTGAGGTCGGGAAGTTTGGTCTGGCATTGCTCAACAGTAGCGCGAGTATGTTCGCGGGCCAATCAAATTGTCAGGGCGGGCTTTATACGATGATGGACAGATGATCAACAGTAATGTAATCAACCACGTCACCAAAGCGCGCTTGGGTGACAACAACAATGGCTGCCGCCGGAGAGTTGAGGTGAGTAGATTCTGCTATTAGGTCTGTTCTAGAAGATATCGACAGCAAATAAATTTTAAAAGAGGAACAGAGAAACGCGATCAAGGCTCATCTTTTTATTCTAGGCGTGCAACTGCACGCTTTGATTTTTGTTGACAACAACTATGCGTCGCTTAACATACGTCACACACTCCGTTGCTCTTATTGGTTGTAGGTCTATCCAATTGAGTGCAGAGGCATTTTTTTCCTTGTTCGTTCGAAACACGCCCCATAATCACAGCTCTATGGAGCAGTATCAGACTCATATTCTGACTAGAATTGAGTAGGACTACGTCAGGCTATGTCTTTCTTGGCCACTAGGGTAAAATCTGGTGAGGGCATCCTTTTTACAGACATCTTAATGTGATCAAACATGTGTTTTTGAACCATTTTTTGTATGGGAAAAATGTATATATTTATCTTTTTTGTTCACTTTTCAGCTCTGCTTCTTATTTTTCTTTTCTCATCTCTCCTGCTTGCTTGGAAAAAAAACTGCAGGTGAGGTGAAACTGATAAGTCCATTTTAGTATATGGGGGAGCAGAAGTGGACAAAGTGCTGTGCTGCATGTTTGTTTCATTGTTTTAATTGCAAATCAAATCTATTTCTTTTTAAACATACCTATATTTTGCATAGGTAATGAGCAGAGCCACTTACTGTTGTGACCCATTCTAGTAGGCAGCCCCAGGTGCTTGCCTTCCTTGCCAGTACGACAGGCTCACCCCAGTCTGTGCTCCAAGTCAGGTTCTGTATCACCAGTTTTCCCTCTGGGATTCATGTCTTTTCCTCTCTGTGTGCCCTATTTTCAGTGTGATTCTAAAAGACCCAGGAGAGATGTTTAAGGTGATCCATGGGAAAGTACAGTGGTGCATTTGGATTAGATCTCTCAGGAAGCTGAGTTCAGAACACAGCCTTTGAGTTTTATCCTAAAAGACAAGGGAGATTAATTTGTAAGTACTTAGGAAGTTGTAAGGAACGGTAAAGGGCTTCACACTTACTTACTTTTAATTATGACCTTTGTGCCTCCACTTGGATGTCCTGATCACCTTTCTCCAGATAACGCAGGTAATCAATTCTATTTTGATTTTAAATTTAAAAAAACCAGCCATAAATCATACTTACTTTCTTCCATCTTATGATGCAAGATTGAGCCTGCCCTCTTCTTCTGCCTTCTAGGCAAACAGTTGTACTTATACATAAATCTGAAAGTATGCATAAACCAGAATGTCTGCCTTGTCTGAAAGGAACTCAAAATTGGGCAGGAACCTTTAGACATGAAGACAGAAGATATTTGCCAAGAAGCTTTTTTATGTACAGTGGATCTCAGTGCGCCTCTGGCTGTTCTATAAAGGTCCCTGAAGTTTGTTGAGGAGTATTAGACAACAAACAACACTATGACGAGTATTTTTAATCAGTTATCTATAAATGGTAAAGGAATGAGGGAATTACATCTACCTCTGCATGGTAGGGATATGTGGATGTAACTTGACAGGCTAAGTAAGATCCACAAATTAGGTTGCAAATTTTCAATTTGGTAATCGCAGCTTCTCCACCAGGTACAGTGCCACTTTACGGGAGACACAAAAAAACCTCTGCCTATCCAGCTCCTGTTCCCCCGTTGGTGAACAAGACCCCAATAAAATTAGGCTCCTCAACTTTGAGCAGGACATCTCCCTCAGCCCTGAGAAGCCACTCTACCTTTTTCAGGCTCAAGAACGTGGATTTGGAGGCGTTGATCTTCATCTCATCTTTTTCATACTCAGCTGCAAACTGCTCCAGCAAAAGCTGTAGACCATGATCTGATCAAGCAAACAAGACCACATCATCCACAAAAAGCAAAGACACATTTCTAAGGCCAGAAAAATTGATCCCCCAAACACCCCACCTTGGCTGCACCTAAAAATTCTGTCCAATAAGTGTTATGAACATAATTGGTGACAAGAGGCATTATTGGAGGAGTCAAGACTTTACCAAAAAGGAGTCCGACTTACAACTAAGCTCAGGCCTTAGACCTAAAGGGACCTAACAGCCTGTATCAAAGGGCCGGACTACCCCTCACAGAATCCCTTGAGGGACAGGATCAAACAAATTTTCCAAGTCCACAAAGCACATGTAGACTGGAAGACCAAACTCTCTAGCACCTTCAAGGACCCTACAGAGCAGGCATCTCCAAAGTCGGTCCTCGGGGCCGCTGTCCTCCTGGTTTTAGAGGTTTTCTTGCTCCAGCACAACTGATTTACATTGTTAGTTGATTAACATTCTTTTGCTGAACTGCAATCATCAGAATCAGCTGTGCTAAAGCAGATAAACCTCTAAAACCTGCAGGACAGCCCTCGAGAACCCACTTTGGTGATGCCTGCTATAGAGGGTGTAGAACTGGTCCTGTTTTTTAAAAAAGAGGATGAAAACCCCACTGCTTTATCTGAATTCAAGGTTCCACGATCTGATGCACCTTCCTCTTCAGAACCTCTGAATAGATCTTATCAAGAGTGTGATCCTAGTGTGGTTGGAGCACACCCTACAATCCTTCTTTATCAGTAGAGGGACCACCATCCCAGTCCATGAGTCATACATGTGAGCTAAAACTATTTAATAGGATACTACACATTAATTGAAGACACAATCTCCACTGTCAAATAAGGTGATGGCAGCATCATGCTGTGGGGAGGATTTTATTTGTCAGTAATGAGTGGGAAGCTGGTTGGAGTTGATTGGGAAAATGGATGGAGGTAAATACTGGTAAACTTGGGAGAATATTTGGGAGGCTTCAAAATGCTTGAGACCAGGATAGAGGACAATGCCAAACAAAGAGCAAAAAAACAGGTTTATATCAAAGCAAATGGGGACATAAATCTACTTAAGAATCTATGGCGAGGCCTAAAAAGAGTTGTCCCTGATGATATTCAGGCATTTGGACTGAGCTTGATTTTATTTGCAAAGGAAATTAGCAAAAACGTTGGTTTCTTTATGTATAAATCCAGAAGACAAACACCCCAAGAATACCTTCCAGCTGTAAATGCAGAGAATGGTGGTTCAACGTGTACAGACTGAGAGAGGCTGAAAAGAAATGTAATCCAAAGATTTTATGGATAAAAGTTGATCACATCTGTTCATTGAAATCAGATTCCTTCTACTTTGCACTACGGTGTATTGATCTATTACATAAGACACTGAATAAAACGAACTGCTCAGTTAGTGGGTATGAATTTTTCAGTGCAGATTGTTCTTCTGGCTGACTTCACCAGCCAAACTTTAATAGCTTTATCTAATCTGCAGAGCATGTTTACACACATTGATCCATCTGTTACAGATGCAAACAACGTGTGCGATTGGGCTGAACTTGACTGTACAGTTGGCAAGTTCAGGGTTCAACGCCCTCAGATCTCCAACAGAGATTTAATAATGCAGTTGGGAAAGCCTCTTTAGGGGTGTGTGTTTGTGTGTGTACACAAACACGACTCCCAGATAAAGCTGCATTCCAAATGTATATTTGAACAGTGGTGAAGCATCAGGGCAGCCTGCTGCGTGAGGTTAGCTTTCCTTAATGAGCTGCTGTGTTTGTCTAGGATGCAACTAGAAAACAAGCCAATTCCCAAACATCTCCTATGAAGCCTATGTTCCTCCCACGAGTACACAAAAGAGTATTCAGACCTGTAGCGGCACGAATGTTGCAGGTTTTATGGAATGTGTACTTAGCTAAACTAGAAGCATTTACAGAACGGTGGAAAATATTTTCCCAGCATAAACATGTCACTGCAACACATTGACAGAATGTTAGAAAGCAATCTCCAGACACCACCTATGATGGAGCTTGTGTACATCCATATATAGCAGCATGGATGAAAGGATGTCAGTGTAAGCTTTGGCTTTATTGATGGTCAGTACAGAGAAAGGTGGTCCTGTTCTGTTTAAACCTGCACCCAGGAAGATCAGCCATGAAGGATGACCATCCAGAAAGGGAAGCAAGCAAACAGACACTCAGATCTGGTATAAACAATTCTACTTAACAGGGGTGGCTCCAGAAAGGTAACCGTAGGGCGGCCAGGTGGGTTTACTTGATGATCTTAGAGTGGCGCTCCAAAACCAAGGGCTCAAGCAGCATGTAAAGAACCTCACCATCTTCTTAGGGCTTTACATGTGGGGAAAGAGCCTAACCTTTATAGGATGGTGTTGCATTTGAACCAAACCCAGGGCCAAGTGTAGGCCTACCCACTGTGAAGGAAGAACAAAAGAAAAACACAGAGGGAACAAAAAGTTAAAGGTTGAAATCCCACCAAAAATTTTCAAAATTCTAAAGTGGTAGAAGGATGTGGCAGCCTATAAGCTTTTAGCATCACAATTACAGAGTTTTCAGGAAAACCTGAGCCACTGTAACTAAAAAATAGGTTTTTAAAACCCTAGGAAAAAAGTAGAAGACGTGTCTGCCTCGTAGACTAGAACTAGAAGTTGGTTAAACAGAACAAGACTCTAATGATGAAAAGCTTTCTATGCTTTAGAAACATTACAATTCAGCAGCAATCGTGCAGTCTGGAAGCAAGATTTTCTCTGTTAGGAACATATAGAAATAGAAAAGCACTCCGAGAGTGCCTCCACAAGGAAGCAAATTTCCCCCAAATTTTGACTTTAACGTAAAGCTAAAACTTGCACATGATCTGAATCATTACCAAGTACTTCAGTACTTTTTCTTGTATTTTATGGGCAAACAACTTTTGATGTTCATTAACTCCATCTTCTGTAATGAAGTGTGGGATAGGAAAGCAGTTCTCCATCCATCCAGCCATCCATTATCTGACACGCTTGTCCCGAGTGGGGTCGCATGGGGTGCTGGTGCCTATCTCCAGCAGTCAATGGGCGAGAGGCGGGGTACACCCTGGACGGGGTCGCCAGTCCATCGCAGGGCAACACGGAGATACAGGACAAGGACAAACAACCATTCACACACACACTCACACCTAAGGAGAATTTAGACAAGTCAATTAACCTAACAGTCATGTTTTTGGACTGTGAGAGGAAGCCTGAGAACCCGGAGAGAACCCACTCATGGTCAGGGAGAACATGCAGACTCCATGCAGAAAGACCCCGGGCCGGGAATCGAACCCAGAACCTTCTTGATGCAAGGCACTAATGCTGGTCCAGTGCTGGACGCTAATATTTAATTGATTTTTCATTTAAAGGAATTTACTGTTCAAAAAGTTTAGCTTTAGACAATCTCTGGTTTTTATAGGCGACTTAATATAATGAATAATTACACGTTCTACAGTTTCTGATTCTCCACAATAGCTACAAAATTTTGTCTTCATTAAAATACGTCCAGACCTTTTGAGTCAGATGCTGAGGCTGTCAATAGACACTGCTGCCACCCTCTGGTTTAGAGAGGAACTGCTTGTTCCGCCAAATATCCAGCAGTGTTAGAGAATTTTTTTTATCCTATATCCAGATTATGATCTGGATCATCACCAACATGTAATGGATTCCTCCTTGGCACGAGGGAATCCTCTGATTTAAAAATTTCATGAAATTCCATCCACACACATAAACTCTCATAAAACCTAACCTCTTTTGCGGATGTAACAATGAGATATTTGATTTATGATGCTTCTAGATATTTAAGACTTTATGCCTGAAAAGTAGAATTACAAATTCTCTCAGTCAATACGGACCCAGTGAGGGAAGCTTAAACAGGTGAAACATGATCTCTTGTGAATTCTTATCACAAATCTTGCTGTAGTGTTTACAATCAACACAAGACCTTGAACTGCATTTTATAGACTTCCTGATAGTAAAGAATTACAATAGATGTGCCTTGAGGTAACTAAAAATGCATAGACTATTTTTAGTGGCACTCTTAGACAGAATATGGGAAATATTCCGTAAGTGAAAGTAGTAAGTCCCATGAACTTTTTATCTATTGGGTTTCGAATATATTTCCTGGAAGAAAAAAAAACGTTAAGTTTCCTTTTTTTTTTGGCTCTGTTGCCCCGTGATGGACTAGTGACACGTACAGCATTTACCCCGCCTTTCACCCTCAGACTGCCTGGAGATCCAAAGATGAAATTGAGCTCTACTTAAGTTAGAAGTAGAATATTTAAAGTTAATGCATGAGGCTTTGTAAAATATTTCTAAAAAAAAAGATCAATATCTTAAGCCAGAAGATCTGTTGCACTATGCTGGGGGAGCATGGAATCCCTCTCCATGGGACTCTGGAGAAAAAAAGTTGCAAGCTCACTCGGACTGGAAAACTATCAAAGAATGGGACTTTGAGAATCTATGGGAGCCATATATGAGGATTGTAGGGACTGAAAGTGGAGCTTATTGATGGAAGTTTTAAATGGATGTCTTGACTACAGTTTTTATTAATATATTGCCCCCTTTTTTCCTATTTTCTTTTTTATGTCTCTGCCTTAATCTAAAGGGCTTTGTATATTTTTTGGAACTATACAACTGCAGGTTTAAATTGTGAATGCAGGAGTGAATATAAGTGTGTATAAGTATATGTTATAATGTTTGTTGTGTCAAAAAAAGAGAAAATTAATTAATCAACAACACTCATTATAATAACTATGAAAAGAAATATTTATATTAATATGATGGAAATAATTATTTTATACAGTAGAACATTATGCCAGTTTTGTTTACATCTGCACATTGAGGAGTGTCTGCAGAAATGAGGATGACTGATCTAATCGGCAGGGGAGTAAAGGGGCGTGGCTTGATGTGGGGTGAAACGTACGAGGGGGCGGGGGAAGAAAAGACTACTTCCACCATCACCACATCCTCCTCTCAATTTTCAAACACGGCGTGTAAAGGGAGGATACAGGCGTGGTAGCTCTGACCATATCTGGAAGACTAGTTTTTAAATCGTGAATTAAACCTAACCGCTTGCTGTTTTTCTTTCCCATTTTGGTTTGCGATGGCCAAAGGAGAAGGAGCTGAGCAATACTCCAACGCTAGTTTATTAAATAAATCGGACAGCTCGGATTCTGTTAAACTCGCAAGAAAGGTAAGATAATTTAAAATACATATATATACTAATATTGCATTGGGGGATGTTGCATGCTTTTTTATAATGTAGTTTTAAATCACCAACAGGTAGAATAAGGCTTGATTTTAGGAGGAAATGTTGAATAGTGGAATGAATGGAGCCCAGCCGGGGAGTGAAATACGTTAGCCGGGTGGGCGCGCGACGTTTACTGACATCTTTCCGGTAAAACCAAATAAATACTGATTTAACCTAAAACTCATGTTTTTGAATTAAACAATATATAAATAACGATGGATATCAAGGGGAGCATCGGTCCGAGCTTCCTCCATTCCGCTTCTTTTCGTTTTTGTTTTGTTCTCCATTTTTTTTAATATGCTAATATAGATGCTAAGATAAGTGACGTTCTAGGACCGTTTTTTGCAGCATGTCGGAGACTATTTATACATCCAAAGATAAGCGAGATGGTTTATAATGTTCATATAAGGTTGAAGAATCTTTGTCTTTTTTTTATTAAATGACCGACCAGAAAATGTAAAAATACATAAATAAAAAGAAAAATGCCGCTCGTGCGGTGCTAATATAAGGAGAATTTGATGTGCAGTTCAGGAAATAAAGGTGACACAATGTTCAGATTAAATTAGCCGCAGGATTTAGCTTTACTGCCAAAAAAAAGGGGTGTGACTAAAGCCTGTTTTTCAATATTTATCTTTTCTTTATATATATAATCTTATCAACAAGCCATTTCCAAGCATTTTTTTTACAATCGTACTCGTATTTCCTATGCCTCTGAATGCAACAGGAAGAACCCGTCAAGGTGACGTGTCAGAGCCAGCTGAAGCAGATAGCAGAGAAGATCCCCACCGTTTCCATCTCTGACCACAACTTAAAAAGATCATAGCAACGTAACCACATATAAATAGCCCCGTTCTTTGCTACTTTGTTTGGGGAAACATCTAATTTTTCCACGAAATCCAGGTTATCAGTGTACAGTAGTAGCTTATAGTAACTGATAGCCCCATGTGAACTGATAGGAATATTTCTAACTTGTGAAACTCATCTCTCTGTCACCTTTTAAATTTAGACTGCATCATTATTTCATTTACAGATATTACTTTCATGTGAGCAGATATTTTCCCTTAATAATCCCTTAATTTTATGTGTTTAAGCCTTTATAAGGCATTCATTGAAATACTTTGAAATTCAAAATTTGAAGCCAAGAATGTCATTAGAGGACAGCACCTTATTACTTTTTTAACATGCAAATAATATATTTTATAGCAAAAGAGAAGCTAAATGTAATAACAAGAAACAACCTAATATGCCCTAATATATGTATATATTTTAAATTGTCCAAAATAAGTTAATGAATTCACTCATACAGTGAAAGAAACACATTTTTTTTGTTACAACATAACCTTAGAGACATTCATTCTGATACAGGCACTTACATTATTTACTCTTTGTTTTTTAACCTTTCAATTAGCCCTTTACTTTTTTTTTTTTTTTATAAACTTTGTAACCTTTTTTCCAACTTAATTTACAGTTGGTAATTAATTGTTCAAGGCCAAATGCAGCAGTATCTTTGCTGAATGGCTTGATATAAATCTGGAGCTCACTAAGGGGATGGGGCGACTCCATTTGTAAGTGATCAAAAACAGTAATTTGCTCTATAAAAGGTTAAGATTAACTGAACCACTTATCGGTATCTACTGGGAAAACTTGTTTGGTAAAAACACTAATGAAAAAATGAATGAAATTAAGAGTCTGTAGTTGGCTTTTAAAACTATCAAAAATTCTTCATTACTGTATAACCCTTCAATGAAACATAAGTTCCACATCCCATAAAGTGTTTTTTTTTCTTTGTATATGCATTGATTTAAATGCGTTACTGGTTCGTTATTAATCTAAAACAAAAACAAAAAATCCCTTCTGCACCTAAGCATTTGCTTTTTAACTTTAAAAAATAAAAAGTATTTGTTAGTTCACCAGAGTTATGTGCTTTTATACAAATTATTTATATGAAAACAAAAACCACACAATATTCTTTATTTTCCCTGCCTTTTAATGATCAGAGCTATTGTAGGAAAAATTGCCTGCTTCTGACCTCTGGATGATTGATCGATTCATCTGGTTAATTTTTAATGTTGGTTGTTTATTTTAACTCGTGGCTATGATGTTGCCATCGCTCCTAGTGTGGAGAGTCAAACATAAACCAGGGTGCTATTAAGTTGGTAACACCCATGCGTACGTGTTGCATGTGATGCCTTTTTAAAAGTAAGTAATCCTTTGCTGACAGGTAGAGCAAGTGTAGAACAACTGAGCAAGGTGGAGAAAGACCAGTTTAGCTGCTACTACTACAACAATGAGAGAGATGTTATGAATTATTCCTGTGTGTCATCACAGATGTGTTTAATGTTCAGCAAGAGTGCATTTGTGGCCTAAACAGACCAGAGTTGAGTGTTTCAACAAGAAATAAACTTGTTTACTCAGAGTCGAAAACTCTGTATTGTTATTTAAGGCAAAGCCAGGTATTGTATGCCAACTAGGACACGTGAAGAAGTACCTTTTGTGGTTCAGGATTATTTTCATACAGGCATGATATCAAACTGGCTTTGTTCTCCCATCACCTGACTAGTTAAAGTGGTTCAGTGGATCCCAGGGCCCTGATTGGTCAGAAGGAGGGTGTGTGTTCTCGCCTCATTTTGGCATCTTTCCCCCTTTCTGGCGGTCATGTCAGTCCAGGGTTCTGTTGCCCTGGCATCCTCTGACATGACCACCCAACACTGCTCCGCCTTGGGTCGTGTGCTGCCATTACTAGGGCTGTTTACAGTCATGTCTGTTGAGGTAATAATTACGTCGACGGTGGGGAGAATGGGGAAGAATTGGCGCCTGTTGGGAGAACCAAAGCTTACTTGTGTCCTCGTGGCCGGCTCCTGCCAAATGCACTGCACCCTGCTTACTGCTGCTGGCAAAGGGGAACCATCTCTTGCTCTTGTGCTTCTAAGACTCAAAGTGATTTGATATTTAGGTCAAATTTCTTATGAGGCTCTTGCAAATCTGCCAAACTGAGCAGAAAGAGGGAGCGAGGCGAGAGGAGCGATTAAGGAGGTGAGACGGAAAGAGAGAAAGTTTCCCAATTAGAAGCTTTGGAAATCAAATTACCTGCTGCCCGGAGGATTAATGCCCTGCTAACAGTTTCCCTTAAAACTCCAGAGCTTTGAACCCTGATCAAAAGTAGGAACTTGTGGCATTTTTAGCATGCAAATCAAATTATTCACAACGCCTTTAGGAAGTATAGAAAAATTCTACTTGGTTTGTGCTCATTTCTGGATGTATAGGGCCTCTCCAACCTGTTGCTGCACACTGACACACAGCTACCCTTGCTTACTAATCAAGTAGATGTTGTTATTTGGAAATGTTTTTCAGTATTTTAGCCACTCGGGTCGCAGACTCCTATAAAATCTTATATCCTGTTATTAAAATAAATAATGAATAAATATTTTACATGGACAATAAAGTAAATAATTATCAATGGCAGTCTTGCTCCATTTATTTTAACAAAACCAATCATAATGTAAAGTAATATATAATTTTACTTTGTTCATTAACACTTTAATAATGTCCATTTTTTTTTTCATCCCAGTCTGAACACAGGCACAGGTTGACCATCTGCAACAAAATCTGCTATGCAATCGGCGGTGCGCCCTACCAGATAACCGGATGTGCTCTGGGCTTCTTCCTTCAGCTCTATCTGCTCGACGTAGCTCAGGTAAGTTTTTCAAACGCCACAGCCACTCATGCAGAGCACTGCAGACGTCAAAGTAAACTATAAAGGTTTGGTTTTGGGTGGTAAACCTTTCTAGCTGACTGAGATGGCGAGCGCTGTGATTAGGCTCCACTGTATCTGAAGGATTCAATCGGGGGGCTTGATTTCAAAATATTTTGGAGGGGAACAATGCCAGCGAAATGAGGAGGGTCTTAGTTTAATAGGCTCTTACATTAATCTGATGGTTTGGGGGTCATATTAGCCCATTAAGCCCGTGGCGTGGCAGGGTAGAGCTTTGTTTGCCTTCCAAGGCTGCTTGTTATGGGGCCCTTTGGGGGACGCAGCATGCCGCAGGTTGTACAGTCAGGATTAAAGCGTTTCATTCAGCCATCACTGCTAAAAGTCCTCTAGTAAAGTTTAAGCTCATATTACCACTGTCACTGCTACTGTTTAACTTTATATTATCAGTTTAAGATGTTTTCACTGTACCTTGAGCTTCGTATGCTCGTTAACCTGTACACTAATTACCCTGATCGTTTAGTATTTTAACCTTTGTCTTTTTCTTTCAGTTGGATCCTTTTTATGCCTCAATCATCCTGTTCTTCGGCCGAGCTTGGGATGCTGTGACCGACCCCACGGTGGGTTTCCTGGTCTCCCGAAGCCCATGGACTCGTTTTGGCCGGATGATGCCATGGTATGTGTTTTTAGTACGGATTCCTCCTCTGCTGTTGAGGCTTAAGTAGCTTTCTGTCAAAGTTGGGACTCTGCCAATTTCCACGACCCTGCTAATGAGGCCCATTTACGTAACTTCCTCAGTTGTTGTCACATATTTGCCATTGAAACAGTGGAATAGAGAGGCAGGGGGGGCTCAGTGCGATAGTGGAAGTTTTCCAGCCGGACTGGTCGTGTCATTGTTTAGGGGTGGAGCTTTTGAAGCCCACGTCACCTTATTCACGAGAAAGGTAACTATGAGGCATACTAGGGTTTGTCTTGTGACTCTGCCTCCTCACCCTCATGTGGATGTGCTCTGTCTCTCTCCCATATGTTTTTTTTTTTCCTGCTAATTCTGTCACTGGACCAGTTACGTGTGAAATGCATTTAGCTGAAAGAGTCCAGAACAGATTTTTTTCAGCTAAAACACTCTACTTTTCCAAACTACAGAGAGCTTTGCACAGCTTTGCTAAATCTAACTCCTACCTGCTACAGAACCGGTTTAGTTTTTTTGTTTTTTTCGGACGTATGCTGCACACTTTTTACATTTTTTGTGTGAAATTTTATTTATCATTAATATGACTTAAGCAATTTTCCCCAATTTTTATGAGCAGATTCATTCATTGGTGAGCCGATGAGTCTTGACGGGGCAGGCTTTACATTTTCCTGATGTATAAGCATTAATAAGGAGGGACATCTGTTTAAAACACCATTTCTCATTAAAAGCCAGGGTTACGGCTTTTAGCGTAACCAGCGTCTGTCCTGAAATGCGCTGAGGAGGGACCCCGGAGGTCAGTCGAAGGACCGGTTCATGAAGAAGGAGAATATCTGCCTGATTTTTTTCAGAGGAACTGTATTTTTTTTTTTTTTTTTAGCTGTGAGGACGCCGTTATGCTAAAATATACGGGCAAGTACCCTGCTTTTAGGGCAGTGCCTAACATCGCAAAATATGGTACTGGCTGCATCATACTGTGGGAATTTCTTTTTTTATTTTTCTATAGCAGAGACAGAGACACGTAACAGTTTAGCTGAGGATAGATAGAATGTATTCTTTCAAATGTCCTGTGTTGGCCAAACCAAAAAAAAAAAAAACATAGAGTAACACTGCAGAGGGGTCCAGAGAAGCCTTTGGCCCACATTTGAGGAGACATATTTGACACACTGACAGGGAGTGTAGGGTGTCAGTGGTGGTTCTGATTATAGAAGACTTCATCCATCTCCTGTCAGCACATCAGTGTCAATTTTAGGGGAGAGGAAATGAGCCAGCTGAGGGAAAAGGTAAAAGGTAGAGCAGGTTCAGGAGGGTGATTTCCACTTGGCAGCTTTTTAATAAACGCTAAAAGGGAGATGCATTATAGTCTCTTTCCCATGCTCTGGTCTCCCTCAGGAGTGCAATGCACAGGAGCTTATACTAATTAATAATGCAATTGGTTCCTCTGAGGCTTGGATGCTGATCTGATTTGTTATGAAATGTAAAGATCGGATGATACAAAGGAAACATAAATCGGATCTATGCGTCTGTTTCTACAATATAAAACAGACCGTCCTAATAAGGTGATGCTTTATGACTCATCAAAATAGTTTTGAATCCAGATGTTTTTTAAAACTGGGTCAGGGTGGGTGCTGACGTGCTGGAAGAGGCGGATTTCCTCCCATTTTTCTTTTATTTCGTCATTGGGGAAAGGGTGTGTGGCTGCAGGCGGAGGAATGGCCGGCATGTGCAGTCACATCAGCTTCAGCTCTCTGGTTAAACGAAGCACATGAGGGCTGAGGAGGGAGTGAGCTGTTCCTTTGTGAGGAGGGGGGGAGGGAGAGAGCCTCTGATTGGTCCAAGCGAGAACACACCACCTATCTGGGCCAATCACGTCTCAGGAAGGAGCCTTGCAGGATTTTTAAAGAGCGGCTGAGGATTCCGGAGGTTACTGCAGTTCACATTTCCCTCACAGAATGAGTCTCTGTGTTGCAGCAGAGCTACAAGTAACTAAATGAAATCTTGAAATTTCTGTCAACATAATCAAACACGGGGCATCTGACCCATCTTAAATGAATCTTAAACTCTGTACAGGGTAAATATGTGGCTTTTCTACCTCACCGCTGAGACGTTTGAGGGAAATGTGTGTGCATTCTGAACATCTCTAAGGTCTAAAATTATTCTATTGCAAAGAGGCCATCCCTTCAGATCCAGAACATATTTCTGCTGGAATCAAGGTTTAAAACCACACCCAAGCCAAGTCATATGCACCTTTATTAAAAAGCTGTTTGCAATAAAACATGTTCTAACAGCTTTGTTAGGGCCAATTAAAAGCTGTCACGTGTTGATTTATACGTCTGAGGTGAAGATCTCTTCCCCTAATCAGCAAAACTATTACGGTAATATGTCCCAGCAGCGGGATCATGTTGGCACTAAACTGGGCTCTGTAGGGCGTCAGCACAGTTCAGCAGGTTTGCAAACAGAAAATTTTATAAGATACACAACGATTTAATTAAAATATTTTTGGATGATTGAGGGAAAAAAGAAAAACATAAGCCGAACGGTTTGAGCCTGTGTGTTTGGGACAAGTGGCACAGAAGATATACGTTCCTGAGAGCTTATCTGCGATAAAACATCCGCTGTAACCGGCTCCGCACTTCACAGCTGCGTGCCGCCTTCCCATGAGGGTACAGTTAATAATATCACATGGACTGTAGAGCACAGCCCCCCCCTCCTGGCCTGGGTGTTACAGTAATAATGGGCTTAATTTGATTAGCAGTGAGGCTGAATTGAGGCAGGGGGGGTTTGTTTGCCTTCCTGCCAGCAACACCATCGGAGGGGGGTGGCTTTTTTTAGGTTATGTACAGTAATGATTGTTGAACATTGTGATTCGTGAATGACTTCATATCCTGTTTTATGGGGCGCTCGGTATTCCCATAAAGAAGTTAAGCATACAGAGTAACAAGCTCATTTCCTCTACTGTTAACCAATCAAATTCACTTTCCAAACACTGTCCGTGGCTAAATCAGAAATTTCTGACATGATTATTGAACTTTATTGATCTCACATTGGAGAAATATACCTCTGCATTTAACCTGTCCCCTATGGGGAGCAGTGGGCTGCCATCGTGGGGCGCCCGGGGAGCAGTGTGAGGTTAAGGGTCTGTCGAACTCAGAACCTCTAGATTCCAAGCTCTATGCCCTAACCACTAAGCCGCCACTCCCCAAAAATCCAACCTGAACAAAGGTTTTGTAAAAGGTGTGTAAAATGTTTTTTCTTTTGTCTATATTTAGCGTCCCTAAGTAGGATATGTCTGGTCACTGATCAATACAGCACATATGTTGTGTAGCTGCATTCTTCTTTTCCTTTCAACCCAATGTAACCTTCAGATCAGGATATACCTGTTGCTGGTTAAGGATCCTACCGCCCCTGTTTATGTAAGACCAACAGGTTAGAGTTTAGTGGCTGAACTCTGAGTTAATGGGAGCTTCAGCCTGCCAGAGGCTGATGTCTCTATAGAAGCACCAAGAGGTGCATTTTTTTAAACGACGGCAAAATAATTTCAATTCTCATTTTGAGTTATTAAGGTCTGCGGCACTAATATCACAAAGGGAATTAATTGTTCTGAGATTTGCTGAAATGATTAGAATTGAATCTAGGAACTGTTGACCCTTCTTGTTATCTGTTGAAAGTGTTGCTCTCTCTCCCTGCCTCACAGCCTGTATGACATCCATTCCCATGCTGAAGTTTTGTCCTTGAACACTTTTAGTGATATTTATCTCTTGTTTTTTTTGTGTTTTTATCATAATTTCCAGTCACTAATTTTGTTGTTGTTCTCTTCATCCACCTGCAGGATCGTACTCTCGACTCCTCTCGCTGTGATGTCATATTTCCTCATATGGTACGTCCCACCCTTTGAAGATGGAAAAGTCGTCTGGTATATTTTCTTCTACTGCATCTTCCAGAGCCTGCAGACCGTAAGTAGCCCACTTCACTCTGAGTCTCTGCTTAACTGCATGCAAGAAGAGCTTATGTAAAAGGGCTTTAATGGCATTATATTTGGCTAAAGACTCACTTGCAAACTTTGCAGCTTTATTTCTTTTCTACTCTGAGGTCAGAATTATAGATGGATAAAAAATGGATAAATGTCTCTCACCAAGTTGCAGAGAAACCGCACTCTTAACGAAACCTTCTGATGTATATAATAGACCATAGTTATCAGAAATGACGAAGTCCACCACTTCCTTCCAGAAACCGAGCTTCTAGTGAATCAATGCTCTATAGGGTTTAGCTTGGGGCCAGTTTATTGCCATTGGAGGGCGTGGAGGAAAGTCTGTGTTTGAGTGGAAGCTTGTAATGCATGACTTTCCTGTTCCGGGATGAACAGTCTGCTTCCTTTTCTTCTGAACAGACAGGTTTAGGACACGGATGTGGCTGAACTCAAGCTCGGTCAGTTTATAAGGAAAGAGTAGAGAAAGCAAAGAATTGTAAACAATTGGAAAATATGCAGTGTTGATTGTTTTAATCTTAAACGTAGCAGGAAATGTTCATTCAGTGAGCTGTACGTACCAGGTTCACAATGTTAGCTTGAATCAGCTATTTTAAAAAGGAGTTTTAAAAGGACGGTGTGTGTGATGTTATCATTTTTTGTCAAGCATTAAACTTTAAGCTTTTTATTTGATGAAAGTGGAGCACTTATCCCACTGGCTTTATGCTATTAGCCACAGTCACATGCGGTAAAACAATCCCATAGCATGATCCTGCTGCCACCATGCATTCACGTTGGTACAATAAAGCTTCAACTGGATGTTAAGGTTTTTATTTCTTCTTGTATCAGCTTTGGTCAATAGACGCATCCAGCAGAAATGCCTTTAGCTCACCTGCGACGCATGCATGGCTGCTCTCTCCATTTGCTATCCATGACTTGTTACTAAATGTTTTATTATTTGCTTAAATTGACTTTAACGTTTGTTATAATTTTGAGCTTTTTAATCATATAAAGGAGGAAGGGAAAAAAAAACATTTCTGTAGTACAAACTAATGTGGTCATGGCATATTACGGAAATTTCATCAGGAGTTTAAACTCGGTTTGAACCCTGATGGAAAGTAGAAATCAGGAGATAACTTTAAAACACAGGAAGTTAGTGTATGCTTTTAAAATTATATTTTACAGCCCAGTTTGTCCCAGCAGATTTCCTGGAAGCTGCTTTTTGGTCATTTCAAACAAATGACTTCTTCATGATGTCAACCTTTTTATGATTCAGTTTGCATAACGAATAACACGGATCCTCTTCTCTCCAACCATCAGTGCTTCCATGTGCCATATTCTGCCCTCACCATGTTCATCACCTCAGAGCAGAAGGAGAGGGACTCTGCTACTGCCTATAGTAAGTCAAAACCAACCATGTTTTAAAGTGAGTTTGCTTTTAAACCCAGGGTTAGACTTCATATGCATTTATCCTGATCTTCATCAGGGATGACGGTGGAGGTTTTGGGCACCGTTGTGGGTACGGCCATCCAGGGGCAGATCGTGGGAATGACTCACGCTCCCTGCCTTCCAGGACCCATGGAGATCCTTGCAGATCCCACCAACAATTACACGTTGATCCCCCACAATGTGTCAGAACACTCTATTTCCCTGCAGTACACGGTAAACAAATGTTTATGGCTTTTTTACCATCTGAATTACTACACAGGAACTGATATGAGAGGTCAAAGGGAAGCTTGGATGGCAGATAGCCTTCTAATTTTCTCTTTTTCCTTTATTTTGCTGTAGAGGAACGCATACATGATTGCATCTGCTGTCATCTGTTCGATCTACATCCTCTGTGCAGTTGTCCTCTGCTTGGGCGTAAGGGAACATGGTGAGTCGTCACTCCACACATTTCCTCTCTCCAGCTTTTACTCAGAACAAATGAAAAGCTCTCAGCCACGTTAGCGGGTCGACTCACGCATGCCTTATGCTGCATCTGCTCTGACATGTCTGTCGACCAATCAGGCGACTCGGATGTGGCATGACTGGGCTGACTGAGTGTGTGAACAAGCCCCAGCTGTGGTTTAAATTGGAAGCCTTGTGACGTGTGTGGAATGGATCTAATAAGGCAGATCTGTGCAGCCGATTGTGGGAAAAATGTGCAAAGAGAATGCAGGAAAAAAATGAAATGTTTGTATGTTTCATAAATGTCTTTTCTGGTTTTAGAGACCATTGGGATCAGGTCCAAGCCTATGCCCTTCTTTCATGGAATTAAGATGGTGATGGGATATGGACCCTATGCCAAGCTGGTCATGGGTTTCCTCTTCACCTCTCTGGCTTTTATGGTATGTATTGATGAACATGCAGTAAAGATAAAGAGCCATGGCGTCACAGAATTCGGGATGTAAGGATCCCAAAATTCCCAAGTCGATATTGATACCCAGGAAAATATTCCAAACTCGATCCAATTATTGTTACCATTAGGATTAAAGATAAAAAAAATCCATTTATTAAAATGAAAGATCGCCTTTTTTATCTCAACATGACACAAGCTTTTATAACAGAATCACTGATTCTTGTTGTGAAATAAATCTGCAAACAAATGCAAAACAAGTAGCCGATTGTAAACACAATGTGACATTATTCTAAGGTTGTTTGGGTTATTAATCTCAAAAATTAACAACAGTAAAAATATGCGAACACTTGTGTTTAGTATTGATACTCTGCCAAATTAGGATTGATCCTGGATACAGCATTTCAGTACCAATACTTCATCAGTACTTTAGACAACTCTACTGTAATTTATTAAATTTGTTCTGCCTTCTATTGAGACCAACAGCTTGAGTAGAAAATGTACTCCAAGTTCAAGTGCATCTGTGTGCAGATGCCCTAAGCTGATGCTGTATTGATCTTGATTTAATTACCTCTGTTTTTATAACAGATTTTCATTTAACTTCGCAATCTTTTGCTTGGATGCGGTCGTCATCGTGCTGAACAACTCTGTTCTTCTGTAGGTTTTGTGTCAGCACTTAGTAGTATTTAGAGCTCCTCATCATTCCTTCCATCTAGACTAAGACCAGCTTAGCAGCCCAAGACATGATCCTGCCACCACCATGCCTCACTGTTTAAATAAAGTGCTTCCAGTTTTTTTTTTTTCTTTGCCAAATGTACTTTTTGTCGCTCCTTAAATATGATTACCGTAATTTACGGACTATAAGCCGCACCTGAATATAAGCCGCAGAAGCTAAATTGCATGATTTGTACATATACGAGCCGCACCGGACTATAAGCCGCAGGTTTTTTATGTTTAATTGACATATGGTTCGTGCACAGAGAGGAATGTCAGGAAAGAGTTTGGGGGAGCTCCTATTTATTAACATTTCAACACAATTTGCATATTTGCATACGTTAACTGTTACAATTTAGTGTAATAGAAGCTCCCATGTATTAACC
This sequence comes from Cyprinodon diabolis, assembly GCA_030533445.1. NCBI lineage: Eukaryota > Metazoa > Chordata > Actinopteri > Cyprinodontiformes > Cyprinodontidae > Cyprinodon > Cyprinodon diabolis. The sequence goes on from CM060074.1 coordinate 13,983,206, forward strand.
GGTACGTTTGTCTTCCATAATGAGGGTGTCACACAAACTGTCTTGCGCTCGCAATGTCCATCTTTCTCACTGTCGTTCTGTCTCGTACCACTCGCGGTAGAAGTCTGCCTCCGGAGAACCTTCGCATTCCTGCACGTGCGGCTACCGTACTTGTGTGTTGAAGCAAATGTGACGTCAACATGCTGGATGGTAAAATCCATAGATTTAGGTATTACCCTAGTGGCCGTTAGCTGTAAAAGTCCGTAGATAAGCCGTATTGTTATATAAGCCGCAAGGTTGAAAAATGGGGAAAAAGTCGCGGCTTATAGTCTGAAAATTACGGTAACTGTTTATAAACTCCAGTTTTAATTAGTCTTAGGGTTTAATTGTGTGATGCCATGCTTGTGTTTACTCATCATGCTAAACTCTTGGCAGCTCTGCTGAGTTTCTCTGTGTGGCTGTTGCCTGATTGAGCCGCTGTGTTTTTTGCTCCTCAGCTCCTGGAGGGAAACTTCGCTCTCTTCTGTAGCTACACACTGGGATTCAGGAAGGACTTCCAGAACATTCTGCTGGTTATCATGGTGAGCATTTGCTTAATGCACAGGTGGCATTTTCAGACTCAAAGAGGCCTTAGACAGAACTCAGAACAGTCCATTTAGGTGGAACAAGGGGAACCTTTAGAAGACAAAAGCGTCCCCTCCCAAGGCGAGCACATAAATTGTCTGCAGAACAAGGAATGCTCTGTGGCGGGTTACAAAGCAGGGCTCCTGTCTGGCTCTCTGTTCCTCAAAGTGCTCTGCCTGAATGCCATACCGTTCCCACAGACGGGGAAGGAGCCTCATTCTTCACTCGTTTTGTTCCATGGTTTGATATAAAACCCAGAATCAGTCTGCAGGTCCCGAAATGTTTTCTAGTCTGCCAACCGAGGCAGCAGAGCTGCTGAGGGGCAAAAGTCCAGGTTAGAGAGGATGAAAAGATTACAGGCTGTAAGCCTTAACTTTATGCAAAGGATTTCAGAGCAAATATGGGCACCTTAATGTAAGTACATTACATTAATGGAATGATTTCTGAGAAAACGTCTCAGATGTGAATTCACATAATTGGCACCAAGACATCCTAATCCTTCCACTCTTTCATTTACTGAAATATCAGGCTAATCTAATAAATCTGACTGGATCAGAATCGGGACTTTCATTCCTTGGAACAGAACTTTTTTTCCCATATTTAATCAGATTACAACCAAAAACGTCAGTAGGTCCCTGAATATTTTAAATTGTAACATCAAAGCCTAATAAGCTTGGATGAAGAGCTTCAGTGAAGATTGACCACAGATTATCACTGGATTATGTTGGGATTTTACTGGTCCCAGCATGATGCCACCACCTCCGTGTCCAAACAAGCATCTTATGTTCAGGTGACGCCAAGCTTCTTGTTTTCCTTGACCTCTTCTACATAAGCTTTACGTTTAGCATTATTTTGTGGAAAAAAGAAAAAGAAATTTCTGCTTCAATAACAATCCCACTAAAACAGACTGAAATTTTATCTTGAGCTTTACTTTGGGAGCCATTTTTTCAGATTACTTTGTCGTTGATATGTTGTTGGGGGGGGGGGGGGATTTAAATGAAAAATTCGATGTTAGTTGCGTTTAGATTCACTGATGAAAACACTAGTGGCTGAATGTAAGGAGAAGAGCTCAGGGAGCAGCGGCTGGCAGAGCCTTGTATGCTTAATGACAATCTGAGGCATGCAGCAGATTCTTCATGGAAGGAGGGGCCGTATCAGCTGTTTCTCGTTCTGCTGCGATCGATGAGTTTGCTAGTGCTCGGATGTGTTCTGATTCCTTCCAGAAGAAGCTGATGAAGCTCCAGGCTGGTGTGGTTGCAGCAGTTTGACGGCTCAGAGGATACTAACTAACGCAGCTGCTGAAAAGACTTGAAAAGGAATCAGAAATAGCTTCACAGATGACCTGGAGAGAGAGAGGGAGTCACATGTGGGCGGCTAAACTTTCAGATATGCTCCTATCTGAAGGAAAGGGTGGAAAAATACAGTCAGTCGTTGGTATAGATGTCAGAGGCCAAACTATTCAGATACCCCCCCCTCCCCCACTGAGAACAGCAGTTACCTGTTTAGATTTCTACAAACATGAAGCTCAGATTTGCTTAGTTTGGATTTGGATGAGGCCTTATTATATTCCACTATTTGGATGTTTAAGAGCTGCAGGCAAACAGAAAGTCTTTTGTTGGATTCATGAGATCTTCTTTGTTTTACCTTTGCAGCTTTCTGCTACTCTAGCCATCCCGGTCTGGCAGTGGTTCCTGACTCGCTTCGGGAAGAAAATGGCGGCGTATGTCGGCTCCTTGGTAAAAATATACTCTCCAAATCTGCTGTCACATGTTAAGAGTGTCGGATCATGGTAGTAAGCATCATTCTCCTGTGGTTTTTTTCTTTCCAGTCTGCCGTTCCCTTCATGATCCTGGTGGTTTGCATAAAGAGCAACCTCATTGTCACCTACGTCGTTGCTTTTGCTTCTGGTGTGGCGGTGGCTGCAGCATTCCTGCTGCCCTGGTAAGGACCCACGCTACGCGCCCTTCTGGATTGGATTTTAATTTGTCTTGTTCGTGCACTTCTAAGAAGCTTTTTTTTTTCTCCACCTCAGGTCCATGCTGCCCGACGTGGTCGACGATTTCCAAGTTCGTAACCCAGAATCCACTGGGCACGAAGCCATCTTCTATTCCTTCTACGTGTTCTTCACCAAGTTTGCATCTGGCATTTCCCTGGGCGTCTCTACGCTGAGCTTAGAGTAAGAGCTGCTCCCCATCTGTGATTTGGAGCATCTATTTAAATTCTCAAGTCCTCCACCTTTCTGCAGAATCAGAAGCGCCTTTAGCGTTGTGTGGTTTCATTTTGTTGCTACAAGATTTAATCTAGAAAAGCGATTCAGGGAAGTCAAGTTGAAGGAGCCCAGCATGTTATTCCTCATATCAAGTCTTTTCAGGGCAGATTTGTTGGTCTCTCATCAAATGTTTAAATCCAGAGCCTGGGTTCACTAAAAAGCCCAAAAATGAATGAATCACATCTCCTAAATCCCACATCAAAGCAGGAATTCCTCCACTCATTAGGGGCTGTACAGTAAAGCGTTTTTTTTGTAGGAGTCAGATGACTGACTGCCGCTGAGCACCGATGTTCTACTGTCCACATCAAAGCGCCGCCATCTAACTCCGTTTACGCTGCCTTCTTTTCAGCTTTGCTGGCTACATCAGCAGAGGCTGCTCCCAGCCTGAGGAGGTGGATTTGACGTTGAAGCTGTTGGTCTCAGCCGCCCCCATAGTCCTCATCTTCATCGGCCTGGGAATCCTGTACACGTATCCCATCGACGAGGAGAGGAGGCAGGGCAACCGCAAGTACCTACAAGACTTGAGGTAAGGCCTTTGGAGCTAAACGGCCATCAAAGATATTGTGTAGGTTGGCGTTTAAACTGAAACCAGTGTGACACTTAAAATTATTCCTCAAACGCTCCATTTGATCACAGTGAAGGGCGGTGAATATAATGAGTGGCTTGTTCAGCCATTAATGAGTACCAAGTACTAAATGGAGCTGTTAACTCTGAAAGAGGTTTACAAACTGCGTCTGTCCTCTTGTGGTGGAAAAGTAGCCCGGTTTGCATTAGCATCCAAGTTAAAGAAAGCTCCACATTAGCTTAGTGCTAGTGGCTAACTCTTTAGCTGCTTATAGTTAGCTGCTTCTTGAAAATAAACATTTAACCTCAAGCGTATACAGAAGAACAGTTTTTCTCTCTGCATTTAAACACTCATTGACCTGATTGTTTTTTCCACAATGAATAGTTGGTACAAGTTTTCCTTTTTCAGTCAGATTTCTTACACTGAATTTACTCTTTTTAGATAAAAAAGGTGAACATACCAGGATACCGTCTCATCCTGCTATGTATTTGTAAAAATAGTGATTTAATGCATTAAAATAAAAGTAAGGTGGTGTTGGAAACATGAGATATAATGGAGATAAAATGCAAAAATTTAACTGTATCTGTTTTTTAATATGCATGAAAGAGAATGAAATATTGAATATTTGAGTAAGCAAAACTAAAAAGATGAAGATATTTTGGCAAACTGATGATGGATATGAAGCTAAAATCTCTTCTTCTGCTTTCAGGGATGAGGAGGATTCAGAGACGGACTCCAGAGAAATGGCCGACATGATCTAGGGTGTTTTTTTTATTTTTTTTTTATTTAGAAGCTCTTCTGGACCAATCTGTTAAGCTGGCATTTTGCACTGGGCGGGACCAACGGACCTGGACCTGGACTTGGATCCAGGTCTGTCGGAGCGCTGACACCGCCTCGTCCTGCCAAGGCTGCTTCTGCTGCTGTTCTGAATAGAAACTGTGTGAGCCACGCTGAGGCCTTCCTGAAGACATCCTGCTCCTCCTTTTTTCTATTTATGATGTTTTCCTGGCGCCTCACTGAGCCTTACCTTTTTTTGTACAACATACTACTATTAGGTACAACACAACAGAGATTTTCTTTTCTCAATTGAAATTGCACAAAAAGGGTGAATTTGCATTATTGGTGCTTTTGGATGGAGCTGGGCAGAATCTCCTCTTTTCTACATGCATTACTGAACGTTAGCGACCATTAGCACTGCGCTGGAAGGATCTTCACAGACCTGAGAGACAGCGGCAATGCCTTAATCTCTGTCACATTTCAGAGGAGACATTTCAGAAATGGATAAAGTGACATAAAAGTCTAACATCTCATCTTAGTTTACAAAACAACAATGTGGTGTGCCAGGTTGTTTGCTCATCATTCCCATCACACTGGCTCTCCTGGGAAGCGGTGATTACGTAACATGGTGCCAAGAGCCGCTACAGTTTTGAACACAGTGAGTTTGCACAAAAAAAAACTGCCAACTTATCAAGTCAACTGTTTTTTTTTTTTTTTTTATATATATATATATATATATATATATATATATATATATATATATATATATATATATATATATATATATATATATATATATATATATATATATATATATATATATATATATATATATATATATATATATATATATAAAACAGCTACTGAAGACAACATTGTCTCTTAATGCTTTAATTTATTAAAACAGTGAAGCGGTGACTACAGCTGGAAAATGTCTGAATATTATTTAAATATTTATCAGTTTGGTTTTACAGTCCTCCTCCTTGCAGTATTTAAACCTATTTAAGGCCTGTACAGTTGTTCTAACAGAAGCTGCAAAGCTTTTCGTTTTATATAACCCGTGTAATTCTTGATGCATGTTGTCATTACTACAATCTTACAGAAGACTTTGAAAGTTTACACGCCCCTATTAGAAAGACCAGGTTTTTGGGGTGCCAAATATTTAGATCTCGGATGAATGATTTCAGAACTTTTTCCAACCTTTAATATAAACGTAAATCTAATTAGTTATGGAGGGGGTTGTGGAGATCTGCTGGTTGTTTTTAGTTGGTTTTAGTTTTGCCCGTTTCTGCTTTAATTGTTCTTTTATTAACGAAAAGAAAAATGACACTCTTTGGGCAGATAAGTTAAAACTGGCTGCTACTGATATCCCTTACCTTACCATCTGTAAATGAGTGATCCCAGAGCATGATGCTGCCACCACCATGTTTCTCTGTAGGGATGGTCTTATTTCAGTGATCCGTTTATGACCAGTCCGGCCATTTGGAACGGTGATTTAGTAACAACACAGCTGCTCCACTTGTTGAAAACTTTATTTTCTTTTCTTTGCTGGAAGCACATAAAGATTTAGATTTATTTTATCTTGGCAGTATTTTGTCTAGTAAGATCTTTTAGACCATTTCTGCAAACCATAGCTTTACATTAAGTGCTGGAGAAGGATTAAGAAATCCTCATAAAATAGATGAACTTTATTTACATTTGAACATCTACTCTATAACTGATAGGAGGTCCAAACTCAGGACTCAAGGTTAGAGTATTATTTTTAGGTTTTTCCCTCTTATAGATCCACATTTTTTTTTTCTTCAAATCTATTCTTAAGTATTTCTCAGATATTTTGAAATGATTCATCCTGCCCTTGCAGCCTAAAAACCTGCTGTCCTAACAGGAGTGTGAATGTTTTTTTTGTTGTTTTTTTTTTTACCTCTGCTGCAGCACTGTAAGCACAGAAAAGGGAAAGCACACTTTTTGGTTGGAAAGATGAATTCACATTTCATTTTTCTTGTTTATTGAAACCATCCAAACACTTTGTTTTGTTTTTTGTTTTTTTTTTCCAGGACTGAGATGATCACAAAGGACTTGCATGTTTCATATCTGTTGATATGGAGATGTGTATATGTAGTGTCATATGTTATACATACTGTTACATCATGAACGTGACAACTAAGTTGCCATAGTGATTCTGTTTTAATACATTAACCTTGTTTTCTCCTCCCTTCATCTGAATGATACTGTATGTGCCAACATCACTCACTGATCTTGTAGTTTTTGTAAATCTTGTAAATGTTTTGGTTTCTCGTCGTCCTATAGTGTGTTTTTTTTTTTTTTTTTTTTCCACATGCACGTCTCTCACGAGGCTGTTGACAAATATGAGCTTTAATCCTATGGACACACAAGCCTTGTAGACCTGCCTCCTGTGCATATGTAAATATTGTATATAAAGCTGTAAATGGATCCGATGCGTGTGTCTGCAAGTGAATGGACTCCTGTACTGTAGTTATTAAAAATGAAAACTGTGGAAGATAATAAAAATTATTTAAATGGACTGGAAATGACTTTTATTGAGATATATAGTGTAAATGCACCAAACAGAATCCCTCCACGCAGTATCCACACAAAACAAGGAAGGAAACATACATGATGTATAATATATAACCTTTTTTATGCAGCTTACAACAAAAATAACATTAAAATTTCAATTAAATCTAAATATTTTTGAGGAAAACATCAATATCAGTCATATGACAAACTAACATGAACCTCTTCATATTAATACTGACTAATTAACACTGTTTATACATAAATAGACAAATGTTTTTACAACCTATTAGATCTCCATGAAGTGAATTCCAGTTTTACCTCAATAACCAAAGGACACATGTTTAAGTGATATATGATCAAAATCGTGTTTGAAATATTTTCTCCTTCTAAATGAATATGTATTTCGTTCTAAAAAAGAACTATTACATATTCCTTTAAACTTCAATATTCTGGATTTAACAAATTAACTGTTTTCATGAATCTTTCTGTATAACTCTTACAGCTCTCTTATTCTGTAATATAATGGTTTTATATTTAAATTATGTTTCCCCATATTTCTACATAGTAGTTCATGGTATTTTGAGCTAACTATAGAATATTTTAATTGTTTCATGATTTAAAACTTTCTACACTTTTTAACAAATTTTCAGATTTAATGAAAACTTGGTGGAAAATTAAGTGGAAGGAAAACATTTACTAGAAGAGGCAATCTTGAAAGGACTCTGTAGATGGGAAAGTTTCTATTTTGCTTTAAATTCAATTCAATTCAGTTTATTTATATAGCGCCAAATTCACAACACATGTCATCTCAAGGCACTTTACAGTTCAACCAGATCATACAGTCAAATTGATACAAAGTTTTCTATCTAAGGAAACCAGTTGATTGCATTGACTCATTGACTCAAATACAATCCCTCACACTAAGCATGCTTGCAGCGACAGTGGAGAGGAAAAACTCCCTTTTAACAGGAAGAAACCTCCAGCAGAACCAGGCTCAGTGTGAGCGGCCATCTGCCGAGGCCGACTAGGGTTCAAGGAGACAGAAGCAGAGATACAAAAAGCAGCTGTAAAAGGCGGCCCCGTCCAGGAAACACACAGCCAGGCAGACGAGCTCCAAGGCAGCTCCCATGCCAGAGGATGAAGAGAGCACATCCACCCAGCCACGGCCAGAGAAACAGGACCACACTGGAAAACAGGCCAATCTCCAACATCTACAAACAAGGGTGTTGATGGAAGCAGCACAGCTGATGTTTCTTTCCTGGATGACGTCACAGCCAAACAGGAACAGACGAGGCAAAGCTACTCTGAGGAAAAGCAGAGAGAGCAGAACGTTAGAGATTGAACTAACAGATTCTGCAGAATAGGAGAACAGAGAGAGAATGAAGCAGAAAGATGAAATGGGGGTCCCTGTGTCCTCCAAAAGTCTAAGCCTATAGCAGCAGAACTTTAAAGACAGTTCAGGATAACCTGAGCCACCCTAACTATAAGCTTTATCAAAAAGGAAAGTTTTAAGCCTAGTCTTAAAAGTAGACAGAGTGTCTGCCTCACGGACTAAAACTGGTAGTTGGTTCCACAGGAGAGGAGCCTGATAACTAAAAGATCTGCCTCCCATTCTACTTTTAGAAATTCTAGGAACCACTAGTAAACCTGCAGATTGAGAGCGAAGTGCTCTGTTAGGAACATAAGGAACAATCAGATCTCTGATATAAGATGGAGCTTGGCCATTTAAGGCTTTATATGTGAGAAGGAGGATTTTAAATTCAATTCTTGATTTAACAGGAAGCCAATGAAGAGAAGCCAGGATAGGAGAGATATGATCTCTCTTTTTAATTTTCATCAGAACTCTGGCTGCAGCATTTTGGATCAGCTGAAGGCTTTTAACTACAGTTTGTGGACTTCCTGATAGTAAAGAATTACAATAGTCCAGCCTTGAAGTAACAAATGCATGGACTAGTTTCTCAGCATCACCCCTGGACAGGAGATTTCTAATTTTTGCAATATTCCTCAGATGAAAGAAGGAAATTCTAGAAACATCTTTGATATGGGATTTAAATGACAGGTCCTGATCAAAAATAACACCAAGATTTTTTACTTTATTATCTGAAATCAGTTTAATCCCATCCAAATGAAGTGACTGGCTAATCAGCTTCTTTTTCAGAGACTCTGGTCCAAAGACTATAACTTCTGTTTTGTCTGCATTCAGAAGCAGAAAGTTAAGAGTCATCCAGGTTTTTATGTCTTCAAGACATGCCTGTAATCTATGTAATGGGTTAGCTTCATCTGGATTTATAGACAGATATAGCTGGGTATCATCAGCATAACAGTGGAAATTAATCCCATGCTGTCTAATAACTCTACCAATTGGGAGCATGTATAAAGTAAAGAGAATTGGTCCTAGCACTGATCCCTGTGGTACTCCACAGGTAACCTTTGAGCGTGTTGAAGATCTATCATTAACATAAACAAACTGAATTCGATCAGATAGATAAGATTTAAACCAGTCTAGTGCTGTTCCTTTAATTCCAACAAAAATATTCAAGTCTTTCTAAAAGAATATTATGGTCAACTGTATCAAATGCAGCACTAAGATCCAACAGGACGAGCACAGATACGAGTCCATTATCTGAGGCCATGAGAATATCATTAGTGACTTTCACCAGAGCTGTTTCAGTGCTATGATGAGCTCTAAAGCCAGACTGAAACTCTTCAAAAAGTTCATTATGGTGTAAGTGAAGGTGTGTGTTTTATATGTGAAACATTTAGTAAAAAACAAGCACAATATCTTATAAAAGTGGGAACACCCCTCACAGTTTTGTAAGTTTAATTTTGTATTATAAAACTGAATATCTGAGATGCTGGGCCTGGTCTGCTGAGATCCCAAATAAGGAGTGTGTGAAATGAGTAGTAAAAGCTGAACAGACTAATCTACAGCAACAGATAAGAGACTATCTGCCTTGTCACTCTTCATAGAGTGATATAGCTCTACACAGGATTGCCTCTTAATGTTTTTTCATGAGCTACAGATCCACCTGCTGGTGAAGGTGGGGTAATATCCTTTTCACTTAATATTAGCTTCTATATTTTTCACATCTATCTTTCTTGCATGTTTGCTGAAGTAACATTTGAACTAAAATAGTGTTTCTTAACTAAATGTAGCTTAGTGCATCATCTAAAACATGCAGACACTATGCAGTGTTTTAGTAAAGCATCTGATTCCTGTGTTTGCTTATTTATTTATTTTCTACGGGCATGTCTTTGGAAAGCCTAAGAATTAAAACTTAGCTGAGATCAACTCAGCTGTCTAAAATTCTGGCTTACAGGCTGTAGTATACTATCCACTTGAAGTTCGTAAATGAATCCTTTAACAACACGATGCTGATGTTGTGGGGAGGCAGAATCAGTGTGGTTCACAGTGGGGTTTTACCTGGCAGGAGAAAAAATGTTTAACATCCAGATATTTAGCCAACTATTAAACCTCCAATTATGTTTAACTTCAGAACCTTAATTAAGTTCAGAGTTGATTGCCTTATGGACTGGAATGGCAAGGTGGAGAAATTATCCTTTGAATTCCAGGCAATCAATAATAACAACAATAATAGCAATAGACCTGTCCAGGATGTATATCGTGAAAGCCCTTTGGGAAACTTTGGGAAACTCCTCCAACTCCCATTGTCATTGTGACACAGCACACACAAGTGAACACTGCACACCATGAAATGCATTTATGCCTCACCCGTGCAAGGGGGCAGCCCTCAATGGCGCCCCAAGGGAGCAGTGTGGCGGGACGGTACCATGCTCAGGGTACCTCAGTCATGGAGGAGGATGGGGGAGAGCTGGTTAATTACTCCCCCCACCAACCTGGCGGGTCGGGAGTCAAACCGGTAACCTTTGGGATCCAAGTCTGACACCCTAACCGCTCACCCACGACTGCCCCTCAAAGTACTATAAACATTTTATAAATTAATACCTGCTTAGGTAATTTTACATTTATACAAGCTGAACAGTGATTACAGTGTGTCATAGTATCATCTGTCTCTCTCTCTCTCTCTCTCTCTCTCTCTCTCTCTCTCTCTATATATATATATATATATATATATATATATATATATATATATATATATATATATATATATATATATATAGTGTCCATTCATCCATCCATCCATTACTGCTTATGCAGGGAAAACATGCAAACACAGAAACCCACTGGGCTGAGGTATATATAGTGTGACCCCATGAAAAAAGCACATTTATAAAAATCTGAGGGTTGTACTTCCTGCTCTGGACTGTTAAATGTTTGCATCAGCTGGGTTACAATCTACAATCATCTGATTCTGTTGATAACAGGAACCAGCCTGCTCAAAACATCTGGCATCTCCGAGCCGGAGAGTTCATGTTATTCTTCTACTGTTTTAAAACACAACTTGTTATAAAACTGATTTAAATAATTAATAATTGTGCAGTTTTCTTTTATTTAATATAAAATAAATCTTGTGTGCTGATTAACAAAAGAGCATTTTGCACACCCTTTAATGTGCTTTATATCAATTCCGGTAACGCTTTTTTAAATGTATCGTCAATGTATTTTTTTGTAACTGTGGAAATTATCTTTTTTATGGTAAATCAAAAAGGGTGTTAGAAACACAAACATTGCACCATAATGATAACAGTCATGATAATACACGATATGTTGTACTGGAAAGTTGAAAATATAATATTAGTAGTAATTTTAATGGTAGATTAGAAAATTTTGTTAAAAAATCTCACTTAAGCAAATAAAAACCTTTTATATAAGCTATATTACAACCGATTGACTTAATCTTTAGTTATTAATGAGCGCACTGAAAAGCTGGCTTTTATTGTGAAAATCTGCTCTTAAACAGGAAGTCTTTACGTCCTGTTAAAAAAAAAAAAAAAAAAAAAAAAACCTCCGAAACCCCAAAGCTCCAAGAAGTATTTACTAAATTGAACATGTAAAAGTAAAAGCATCCCTCCGGAATTTATACCGCGACCAAAGGACGCGTTAAAAGCAACTTTATCCTCGTAAGCTCCATCCGTCGGTTGTTATTAAGCCGTAATGGCTGCCACCCCTCCCGGACAAGGCTTCCCGAACAAGACTCGTGTGGCCATCTTGGCAGAGCTGGACAAGGAGAAGAGGCGGCTGATGCAGAGCCAGTCCATGAACAATCCCGGAGCCAACATCCCCATGTCGGCCCGGAGCAGCCTGAAGGAGGCCAGGGACAGCGCGGAGCAGCAGCACATCGCTGCCCAGCAGAAGGCCGCCCTGCAGCACGCCCACATCCACTCCTCCGGCTTCTTCATCACCCAGGACTCCTCGTTCGGGAACCTCATCCTCCCGGTACTCCCCAGGCTGGAGCCCGATCTCTGACTCCTCATCCTCCCGGTGCTCCCCAGGCTGGAGCCCGACCTCTGACTCCTCATCCTCCCAGTGCTCCCCAGGCTAGAGCCCGACCTCTGACTCCTCATCCTCCTGGTGCTCCCCAGACTGGAGCCCGATCTCTGACTCCTCATCCTCCCGGTGCTCCCCAGGCTGGAGCCCGACCTCTGACTCCTCATGCTCCTGGTGCATCCAAGGCTGGAGCCCAACCTCTGACTCCTCACCCTCCCGACCTCTGACTCCTCATCCTCCCGGTGCTCCCCAGGCTGGAGCCTGACCTCTGACTCCTCATACTCCTGGTGCTTCCCAGGCTGGAGCCCAACCTCTCACTCCTCATCCTCAAAACCTCTGACTCCTCATCCTCCCGGCGCTCCCCAGGCTGGAGCCCGACCTCTGACTCCTCATCCTCCCGACCTCTTACTCCTCATCCTCCCGGTGCTTCTCAGGCTGGAGCCCGACCTCTGACTCCTCATCCTCCCGACCTCTTACTCCTCATCCTCCCGGTGCTTCTCAGGCTGGAGCCCGACCTCTGACTCCTCATCCTCCCGACCTCTTACTCCTCATCCTCCCGGTTCTTCTCAGGCTGGAGCCCGACCTCTGACTCCTCATTTTCTAAGATTTCAATTTTTTTCTTTTTAAAGCTGCCACCACTGAAGTAAATAAATTATTTTTATTAGTATAAATCTACATTTTGTTGAAAATATTTTTTTATGATGTTTATAAAATAATCCTAAATTTGACTCCTTTGAATCTACAGCATAAGTAAAATAAACTGTGGATCAGGGACTTTTTAAGCATTGTTTTTTTTTCCTTTTTATGTGAGTTACTAAGCCATATCAGGATATAGTTTAAAGTTTTAAGATTGACTTACTTTACTATAGGTTCAGCTTTAAAGTCATAGGGAAGTCATATTTAGTTTTTTAATTATTCTAGCTTAAACATATATATATAAATGTACTCTTTATCAGACCATATTGTCCCAAAAGTAAAAAAAAATCCTGTCTTAAAATCTGTGTTTTCTTCCATTATCTTATGCAGGCCAGTTAGTTATACGTCAGCTTGTACACCTAAATTCGGCCGATCATATATCAACAGTCATCTGTCAATCAAATTTTTTCGATTATAGCATCTTGATTCATATGTCGCAGCTAATATACTCAACGGTTGAAATAAGAATCAATTCCTTTACCATTGAGTTCCGTCCCAGTGTTCACGGGGATGGATGTCTGTGTCATCAGCAGGCGTAGAGCTAACAGAACTGGCAGCGTTGCGAGGCAAGGGCTCAAACATGTACAGCTGTAAGCCTTCTAAACCAAACCAAGCTTCTGCCGCCCTGGCGTCCTCTTCCACAACATCTTAGTCCCCGCTTTCCTCCTCTAAATAAAAAATGTATGACAGAGGAGACTCATCCATGACCTCCTATTATTACCTCTAACAAGTTTCCTAAGATACTTCTTAAATAAAAACATAAGCTACTGTTATTTGGAAAGATATTTAAGAAAAACCTTGAGAGAAAAAATAAAACTAAATGAAAACTTCAGTTTTTGGAGTAACTTATATTTATTGTGATGTGAATAAGTCAACAAAAATGCAAATAGGTGTTCAGACACAAAGACAAAACAAAATGTGCTAAAATATTAAAGCAACAGGGCACAGCTTTTTAACCCAACTATTAGCTTCATTTGACCTGATATGTTTTCATGTCAATATGCAGTGCTTGGCACTAGGGCTAAACAATTAATCAGATTCATCATGATTAGTCGATTATTGACAAAATCATTAACTAATTTAGTAATCGATTAATTGTTAACTGGAATATAGAGACTATAATAGGCCTTAAGCTGATGGAGCGACCCACTTAGAGTAGTAATTATATCAAAATTGTAAAAAAAAAATAAAAATACAAATATTTAGCATTGACTTAGACTCAACTTTATTCGGTTACTCCTTCAGGGAAATTCTGGAATTTAAGATAAAAAAAAAACATTTTGTCAATGTGCTCAATCCAGAATTCTGAATGAGAAAGTTTGATTTTTTTCGTAAAAATGTCTTTCAGGGATCTTTGGCTTTCTGATTTTTTATTTAAAAAATGATCGAGAGAATAATCGATTTGCAAAATAATCATTAGTTGCAACCCTTCTTGGCACATTGAGATGTTGCCAAGAATCGTTGGTTCTGATGTAGTCAAGGGGATAAATGTGGCCCTAAATTTGCATATAACTCCACAACTTCTCAATCTGCTTTCCCATAGATGTCTTCTGTCAGATTCCAAATCTCTCAAGATGCAAACGGTTAAATCCTGCGACAGTAAACTCGTTACTTAAACCTCTGGTAAAGTTAAAAGTTACACAGTGTTGCTTGAACAAGCATGAAAAGAATGAGCGTTTCCATAACTGGTGTGAAAGTAGGGAACATTAAATGTCAAAGCTGTTTAAGAAAAGGCTCAAACTTTTTCTTAAAAAGATATGAGATGGAAGAAGGGCGGCGAACTTTAATAGGTGCTCTAAGTCCCAGTAAATGGCTGCATAGCTATATATTTTTGCAATGGTTGTGGTCGTGTGGGCTATGGGTATAATTGCATGAATGATGTGTAAACACCTGGAAATTAATATGTGTTTGTTCATATTCACACAAATTATTGTGTTTTCTTACTTTAATAGACTTTGGAAGTATGGACTCATAAGTAAAGTAGGAATCAGGGAGATTGTTGATGTTAAAGACCAAAGGAAGGAGAAGAGTTACTGTATGACTGAAAAAGATTAATTTCATTATAGCCCCTTTCAGACATAAGCACTCAGTTCTACATCATATGTAATAAATATATTATTAACTGTACATAATTTTTGTATGTGTTAGATTTGTAGCTTTACTGTGTGGTCGAAAATAATTCATTCATTTGTGCCTTAATTCAATGACAAAAAAGAATAAATAAAAAATATGGTAAAATAAAGAGAAAAAAAGGAAAAGGCACTAACATTATTGGTAATAATAATGATATTATTAGTAAAATAAAAGAAGAAATTATGTCAATAGTATGGAGAGCCATTTCAGCCAAAATTAAATAAATAAATAAATGGATGAAATAAATTAAAAATGAGTAAAATAAATAAAAAAATGAAGAAAATGAGAGAAATAAATAACAAATGTGTTAAATAAATAATTTAGCTTTGTCCAATTTTTAATTTATTTATTTTTCATATTATCAATTTCACAATTTCTCTTTTTCATTTATCTATTTGTTATTTATCCCTTTATCCATTTACCCATTTTTCATTAATCTAATTTTCATTTAACCACTTTTGAATTTCCCTTTTTCATTAAGTCAATTTTTTTATTTATTTATTTTTCAGATTATCTATTTCTCAATTTCTGTTTTATCTATTTTTCATTTATCTATTTTTCATTTGTCCATTTTTCATTTATCCCTTTATTTATTTACCCATTTTTCATTAATCTATTTTTTAATTTAACCATTTTTCATTTTCCTTTTTCCATTAACCTGATTTTCTATTTCCCGGTTTCATTAATCAATTTCTCATATATCCCTTTTTTAATTACCCATTTTTCATTAATCTCTTTTTCTATTTACCCATTTTTCATTAATCTATCTTTTAATTTAACCACTGTTCAATTTCCTTTTTCCATTAACCCAATTTCCTATTTCCCGGTTTCATTAATCAATTTCTCATATATCCCTTTTTTATTTACCAATTTTTCTTTTATCTATTTTTCATTTACCATTTGTTTGAAACATTTTTAATTTTCCCATTTTCCAATTTCCCTTATTCATTAAGTATTTCCTTATTTTTTAATTTATCACATTCTATTTTCCCCTCTTCGCTTCTGCTTTAATATGATAATGAGGGGCGGTGTCTTCAGGCTACAATGGCAGCCTATTGGTTGGTTAGATGCAACTGCAGCGCTCATTTCCTGTTCAGTACCAGTCGAAGTTGAAACTGTTTTTTCAAAAGTCAAAGGACCATAAAACACGTCGGATATTAAACTTACAGCGTTCTAGTTCATCTATTCGATCGGCAGCTTCCCTAAGAAGAACCGATACTGTGGACTTTCCCTCCGAAAAGCAGTCTAGAAATGGCGAACACAGAGGGTGCAGCACGTTCTGTATCGGTTCTTCTTAGGGAAGCTGCCGATCGAATAGACGAACTAGAATTCTGTAAGTTTAATACCCGACGTGTTTTATGGTCCTTTGAGTTTTGTTTAACTTTTACTTTTGAAAAAACAGCTTCAACTTGGACTGCTACTGAACAGGAAATGAGCGCTGCAGTTGCATCTAACCAACCAATAGGCTGCCATTGTAGCCTGAAGACACCGCCCCTCATTATCATATTAAAGCAGAAGCGAAGAGGGGAAAATAGAATGTGATAAATTAAAAAATAAGGAAATACTTAATGAATAAGGGAAATTGGAAAATGGGAAAATTAAAATTTTTTCAAACAAATGGTAAATGAAAAATAGATAAAAGAAAAATTGGTAAATTAAAAAAGGGATATATGAGAAATTGATTAATGAAACCGGGAAATAGAAAATCAGGTTAATGGAAAAAGGAAATTGAAAAATGGTTAAATTAAAAAATAGATGAATGAAAAAGGGGTAAATAAATAAAGGGATAAATGAAAAATGGACAAATGAAAAATAGATAAATGAAAAATAGATAAAACAGAAATGGAGAAATAGATAATCTGAAAAATAAATAAATAAAAAAATTGGCTTAATGAAAAAGGGAAATTCAAAAGTGGTTAAATGAAAATTAGATTAATGAAAAATGGATAAAGGGATAAATGACAAATAGATAAATGAAAAAGAGAAATTGGGAAATTGATAATATGAAAAATAAATAAATTAAAAATTGGACAAAGCTAAATTATTTATTTAACAAATTTGTTATTTATTTCTCTCATTTTTTGATTTATTTTACTCATTTTTTTATTTATTTCACCCATTTATTTACTTATTTAATTTTGGCTGAAATGGCTCTCCATACAATACAGGGTTAATTGATAATAACAATGGCAGTAAGATGATGATATGCAGTGTAATGATATCAAGAAACTAAATATCCGTTCCTTTTTATTAGTTTTGCACCGATACCAGTACCAGGCAGGGCCCCGATACAGCACTAAATTGGTAGTATCGGTATCGGCGGGTACCAACAAATAGGGCACCGACACCATTTTGTCAGAATTCTGAGATTACAATCAGAATTCCGCGAAAAAAGTCAGAATTCTGACAAAAGAAGTCAGAATTGTGAGATTTAAGTCAGAATTCTGAGATTATATTCAGAATTCCGCGAAAAAAGTCAGAATTCTGACAAAAGAAGTCAGAATTGTGAGATTTAAGTCAGAATTCTGAGATTATATTCAGAATTCTGAGATTAAAGTCAGAATTGTGAGGGGAAGAAAAGTCAGAATTCTGATTGTTTTCTTATATAATACAGAAATAAAATTTAAAAATCAGTTAACTCTTTTCATTTTTTTCAGTGGCCGTAATCCTCTTCCGTATTTTCCATGATCCCTTCAATTTGTTGAATTTCGTTGGTTCTACACCTCCAGCCCGGTAGGTGGCGGTAAATGCCACTATAGTTGGTTTGCAAACCTCTGAGTTAATACTAAAGAAAAAAACACTCTGCACTCGATTGCTCTCCCCTTCCCTGGAGCGGATGCCAGAGCCAGGGTTGACGCTGATGCAACCTGCTGACAGGTCCGCTCTCAGCCGGCTGCTTCTCTTCTCCACCATTCATTTCAAGACCACAGACTTATAGGTAAGCTGTCAAAATGTTGTTTTAAAGAAAACCGATTGGAATATTTGAAAGGTGAAGCTAACGTTAGCCGAACAAATAGCGAGTTTCTGTCACCGTTTCGGTATTGTTAGCTGCACATGGTTTTGCTGCTAACTAGCTGAAGTCTTGTCTTTTCCACATTCATGCATCATTTTACCGACTTGTGTTCTTTTTCAAAGTGGAGGCAGTTAAACAAACAAAGTCTAATAAAGTATAAAACAAAAAAGATAATTTAGTGTTGATTCATAGCTAAATGTTTAAGGTGTGCGTCATCATTCTCTGTTTAATCCTGCTGTTACTACAGTAAGATCAGGATCAGGCTGTTTTAATGTAGTAAACAGAGAGAGCTGTCGTTTTAAATGATTTATTACCAGACCAGATGAAAATTAACTTCTAAACCATCTTTCTGATCAGAGATTCCAGAACCATGGCTGATCAGCTGAGTCCAGAGGAGAAGTTCACCCTCATCACCAGGAACCTGCAGGTGAGCCCTCCCCCTCATCATGTGTCTGCATCCATCGGTCAGTGTCTTCATGCTGGGGCTGGTGGATGTTGCAGGAGGTCCTCGGTGAGGAGAAGCTGAAGCAGGTTCTTCAGGAGAGGGAGCTGAAGGTGTACTGGGGTACAGCGACCACCGGCAAACCGCATGTGGCTTACTTTGTCCCCATGTCCAAGATAGCAGATTTCCTGAGGGCCGGATGTGAGGTGAGAGCAAAGTATTGGACAAATACAGTACACCTTATCCTTTTTTATTTCTCATGTAAAAAAAACAAAAAGAAAAAAAGGAGAATTTTCTGGGGATTTTATGTGATGGACCATTAAAGGGAACATATTTCTGCAGGAGGAGCTCCATATCTTTCAGGGTGTGTCTCTTTCAGTCTTATACTTCTAGATGGATTTGTTTTTTCCCACATTCTGCTTTACAAAAAGGCTCAACCTTATTTAACCTTGGTGTGAAGTGTCTATCAGCATAGTTTATAAAAACATTCCCACAGCATGATGCTGCCACTCCCACGTTTCCCATTGAGTGTTGGTATGTACAGGAGCATTGTTTGAAGCGTGGAATAATTTTGAAATTTTTTTTATTTTGACTGCTGATTTTCAATTTTATTAAATTTTTTTTGTTTTAAGTATTTTTTAGCTAGTTTAGTTTTTATAATATATAGCCTAGTAAACTAGCCCCACCCGCCAGCGGCCAAAATAATTTTTTCCTGCGAGTGGTCTAGCCAAGATAAATACCCCAGGCCCTAAAACTGGCGGGCCAATCACAACGCAGAGATGTTCTGAATTTTTGGATGCAAAGTGGGCGGGGTTTTAAGGGCGACAAAGCAGCGTGGCGCTGGAGAAAGCACAACAAGGAAGATGGCAACAGCTATTGAACGGTTCTCGTTTGACTCGGCTTTGGAATCAGTTTTGGAAGGATTAGACTTGGGGTTTTCGTTGAAACGTCACTCATTTATTTTTAAGAAGGAAGTATTGGCCGTTTTACCGACAGGCTGTTTGTTTACACTCCCCCACCAGCTTTCTGTCGCGCTCACTGGTCAGAGCGTTGGCCAATAGGCACAGTCATGGTTTGATAAACATCGGGTTGTTCTCCTCAACAATCTTCCGATGTCTCATTTATCAGGGCGGACTAAATTACACATTTAATCTCACTTTTATTCTGGTTTATTAGGCTATATAATGTATATAAAAAATAATAAAATCTCTAATGAAGACAGAGCGCTGCAGTAATTCGAATTACCTGACTGCTTTACCTGCCTGTAGTGGCGTAAAGCAGTACAGCAAAAGAAAGCGAAAACGGCAACCAGAAACTGGACCTCATATTAATGCATTATGATAAAGAAACAAACTAAAAACATTCTATCAGTTAGTTTAAATACATTTTTTCAACTTTGTTACAGTTTCTATTAGGAGTGGGTGATATGTAGAATATACTAAATTTTCCCCACAAACTTCTGAATGAACCCCTCCTCCAAACAGGATTATTTTCTGCCTAGCACGCACACTACGGCAACCAGCAAACACAATATGGTGACAGCAGGTCACAGGAGATTTTCCTGCTACTGTTTGGAGAAACTTCTAAGGTGGTTTTACTAAATAAAACCTCAAAATCATGTTTCAATAGATCCTAATATTTTATTAGATAAAAACTACATGTGGTTACCAGCTAATCAGGGGCCACATTAGTTTCTTATCAGTTTGAGTTTCAAGTCTTTTAACCACATAATAATACGATAAATACACAGATCAGGTATGCTTCTGTATTTATTTATTAAAAAAGAAATGAGAAATTACATAAAAAGATAGTGCTGACATCGATTACGGTTGTTAACCATAAAAATAAGTCATTCATCCATGGTATTTCATGTTTTTTTCAAAGATTATATTTTCTATAAGATTATATTAAAATCATAGCAGGTCCACATAAAAAACAAACTAATGAATAAATATTAAAAAAGGATCAGTGGAAATGAAGCTGCTTTTCAACAGATGGGAAGACAGATGCTGTCGGATCAAAACGCCATGGATCTAATTTGATCATAATGTCGTGCTGACCGCACAATAACACAGACGCACATATGTACACAATAAAAGATCCACAGCACTCTGGTTACAATATTTCAGTCCAAGATGAGTTACAAGTCTCTTTACATTTCGTTGAGTCTAACGTCATCAATTCATGATTCAAGTCTGAGTCTAGTCCAAGTTATGCGACTTTAGTCCACACCTCTGGTAATAACATATTCTAGGAGCTTCAGCAGCAGAACCGTCATCATGAATATCAGACTTATAGTCCCCACACTGCACAGATATAAGAATCTGTGCTTAAATGTCAGCCTAAACCATTTGCACAGGGACCGATAAAACTTATCAATAAATCATCCGCTGTGTATCTGACTCAATAACCTCTTAAAAGACAATTTTCATTAATTTCAGAGGAAACTATTCACACACTTGCATTATAATAAATTGCATTTCCAAATGTCACCACTGTTCGGCGCCATTAACCTTTTTCCTCTGAGCACGGAGCAGTCGGCTTGCAATGAATCATGGGATACCCAAGACTACGTAGGATACAGCGTTCCCGTACTTCAAAAATGGAGGCTGCATTCGTCGGTAGCATAACGAGGAGTCTTCCGATCTGAACAGGCCTCTGTGCCACACTATGATGTAATCGGCCGACGAATCTAATCTTAGAGGACGCTGCCGCTGAATTCGAACTCTGCAGGAGTCGGCGTGTAGCCTAATGAACCGAGAATAAACCCATACCCAGAATGCAAAGCTTGCCAAAAAAGGTAGGCTAGGGGGTCGTTAAAGGTCCAAAACAAAAGAACATCCTGCCAGCTGCAGAGCTGCAAAACCGGCAAAATAAATCCTACACAGACTCATCACAAAAAGCTGCTTTTGAAATTGGAAGCATGCAGTTCATGTCTTTGGAGGAATATAGTCCTTTACTGTTGGTTCATTAGCTGTTAGCCGACCTTGGCGTGTGCTAAGGACAGATTCATGATTGAAGGTGACTGAAGATGATACTGTAGATACTGAGGTTTTGTTTCTTCCTACTGCCAACTTTTATTTTGAAAGCTCTTCACTAGCCTCTATGAGGTCATAGGTTTTCCATCCGCTCCCTCGTTAAGCACTACTCTATGTTGATATGGAGCATAAAATGACAGTAAAGTATCTGTAAGGTTTGTGGCTGTAAAAAGGCGTAATATTAGTTTCAGGAGCTTCTATCCTGTGATTTGATCTCATGTTTGTAACCATAGTAACTGTCTCTTCCTGTTTTGCCTTCTCCTCCAATCCTCAGGTAACCATCCTGTTTGCAGACTTGCATGCTTACCTGGACAACATGAAGGCTCCCTGGGAGCTGCTGGAGCTCCGGGTGAAGTACTACGAGCAGGTGATCAAGGCCATGTTGGAGAGCATCGGCGTTCCTCTGGAGAAGCTGCGTTTCATCAAAGGCACTGATTATCAGCTCAGCCGGTCAGTCAACACAACACACTTGGATAAAGCTGGGTTTTAGCCCCGTATGCTAACTATGCCTGCCTCCTTTAACGTTGGACAGAGAATACACCCTCGATGTGTACCGTCTATCCTCCATGGTGACGGAGCACGACGCTAAGAAGGCTGGAGCTGAGGTCGTGAAGCAGGTGGAGCATCCTCTGCTTAGCGGTCTGCTCTACCCTGGACTACAGGTAAAGATGCCTCTGAACATCTAATATTTTAGAGTCTCTTTACTCCAATTACGATTAACTGATTACTGAATTATTTGAGGTTTATTTCAATAATGGATTAATCTGATGGTTTCAGCCCTGAATGATATGATGTATCCCAATATAAGAAAATCTCTCCTAATACGTTTTAAATGGTGGATAAATCGATTACAGAATTATTATAACACATCTCAGGCATTTAAATACAAGCAACATTTTTCTTGATTTAAAAAAAAAAAGTTAGAAAACCTTCTATCCTCTGATGTATGGTTAGACCCCTGCTGTCACTCAGTAAGGAAAGGCAAGTTTCTTTATAAAGCACATTCAGTTGCATGAATGTTCAAAGTGCTGAAATGAAAACCCACAGGAAAAAGACCATAAAATAAGAAATTGTTTAATAATTAAATAGGAGGAAGCTGATATTCAAAATAAAAGTCAGAATGTTTAGAGCAGTCTTAATTCCATGCTAAACAAGTTGATTTTTAATCTGGATTTTAAACAGTTGAGGGCTTTAGTGCTTTTATAGTTCTATGAGTTTATTCCAGATTAGCGGAGCTTTTAGCAGTAGCTAAATCTGCTTCTCCATGTTTGGTTCTGCCAAGCAGATTTGAGAAGCCTGGGCAGCGTCTGAAGTGCATTTAGTGATTTATAGGCTAACAGAAGTGTTTTAAAATCTGTTCTTGGCTGATGTTTAAGTGAGGGCTCTAGCAGCAGCGTTCTGGATCAGCTGCAGCTGTGAAGACAGATGTTCTGTTAATAGAAGGACAACTTTGTCTCGGTCTTAATGGAGAGTGGTCTGGCTGCAGAGCTGCACTGTGAGGTCTCCTGGTCTGTTTCGAACCAGAAGTTTATTCAAAGACTTTCAAAGTAAAAGCAAAGTTGATTCGAAGCCTTTCTAAAGTAGAAGCTATCTTCCATAAACTTCCTGGGAAGCTAGCTTCCTTTTACAAACAAGTATTGTTCTGCTGGAAACTTATTTATACATACAATTTTACTCCCCACCAAACTTCTATCTGGAATAATAGATATGTGCTACATAGAAATAAGTCTCTGTGTTTGGATTGCTGAATGGAAAAGGGTCTATAAGACATTTTCTAAACGACTGGAGGCCGGCTGCACTATGAGGATTTTTGCTTACTGTATAATAAATAACCTGCTGCTATGCTCAGATTAACACTGTAATAAACTGTAATCCACATGCTGTGCGCTAATCCAGAAGGCTTCGAATTAGGGCTGCAACTAACGATTATTTTAAAAATCGATGAATCTGCCGATTATTTTTTCGATTAATCGATGAATCGGACAAAAAATATTTTTTATATTAACCTCTTTATTCCAAAATAAACATTTTTAGACAGAACAAACAAGCACACAAGTACAGGTTGCTCATTAACTGTACTGGTGCAATATGAAAAATAAATGTTTGTGTTAAAACTACGCAAACCTACATGAGAAATGTAGCTGTACATCCACAAAACATAGGGTACTTTGTTTCATAAAGCGAAAAAAAAGACAGGTAGTTTTGTTTTTAAAAGCGTCTAAGGGGTTCAAACAATAGGTCCCCCCATTTCAACAAATGAGTTTTTTTAGACTAGAAGAGTTCTGCCTTTTAAAGTTGCAACTTGAGAGAATACTGAACCATAGAGATAAAAATAGCCTGTGATTCAAATTATAAATTGTATTTGGAATAAAAATGAGAGAACTAGGGGTGCTAAAAAACACATCCTCCAAAGACAGATATTTACATGGGAATGTGGCATATAATTAATTGACATATTACTGATCTTGCTGGATTTTATTCGGCTTTACTCCCATAAATTGCAGGATCTTTTTTACTTTATCTTTGCGGGAAGATTTAAACTTTAAAAGCCTTGCCCTCATAATTTGCAAGTTAATTATTTATAAAGAAAATATAAACGCTGCTTAAGCTAATTCAAATGAAATTAAAAGTAAAATAAGTAGCCAACCTTATCACTGTCTATAACCAACTAACAAGGTAAGGAAAGCATCAGATGAGCTACCTGAGAAACTAACGTTATATTTCCCCACTTTAAAATGAAACAAACATGGTTACTCATCCTGCTGATCAGCTCTCTTCACTGCCATCGAAGGCTCCAACGTGTTTTCATTTCAGGTGCTGCATCATAACAATGGTACTTCCGCGCCATGTTCATTTGTTTTTACAAAAGTTGCATGTTACGACTTTTTTCACTTTACAAAGCGCAGGCTATTTTAATTATTGTGATCAATTTGCGACGTCAATCCCGGCGCATGCGCGCTTCATTTGCAGTCTGGACGCTGAAGGTAACATCCTGCTGCTCTGACTGCAGCGCTGAGAGGGACTCCTGCGGGAGCGTGAGAACTGGGTTGGGATGGGGGAGGCGTCCCATGGCAGCAGCTGCCGAAGGCGGCGGATGACGCATTAATCGCGCGACACAACTAATCGATGATGAAATTTGTTGCCAACGCTTTTAAAAGTCGATTTTTATCGATTTTATCGATTCGTTGTTGCAGCCCTACTTCGAATACAGCTTTCGGAATAGACTTCCGGTCCTGACGGTGCGGGCCTGTGTCCTTCCTGACGGTGCGGGCCTGTGTCCTTCCTGACGGTGCGGGCCTGGGTCCTTCCTGACGGTGCGGGCCTGGGTCCTTCCTGACGGTGCGGGCCTGTGTCCTTCCTGACGGTGCGGGCCTGTGTCCTTCCTGACGGTGCGGGCCTGGGTCCTTCCTGACGGTGCGGGCCTGGGTCCTTCCTGACGGTGTGGGACAGTGCGGGCCTGGGTCCTTCCTGACGGTGCGGGCCTGGGTCCTTCCTGACGGTGCGGGCCTGGGTCCTTCCTGACGGTGTGGGACAGTGCGGGCCTATGTCCTGACGGTGTGGGACAGTGCGGGCCTGTGCGGGCCTATGTCCTGACGGTGTGGGACAGTGCGGGCCTATGTCCGGGCCTATGTCCTGACGGTGTGGGACAGTGCGGGCCTATGTCCTGACGGTGCGGGCCTGGGTCCTTCCTGACGGTGCGGGCCTGGGTCCTTCCTGACGGTGTGGGACAGTGCGGGCCTATGTCCTGATGGTGCGGGCCTGGGTCCTTCCTGACGGTGCGGGCCTGGGTCCTTCCTGACGGTGTGGGCCTGGGTCCTTCCTGACGGTGTGGGACAGTGCGGGCCTATGTCCTGACGGTGTGGGACAGTGCGGGCCTGTGCAGGCCTATGTCCTGACGGTGTGGGACAGTGCGGGCCTATGTCCGGGCCTATGTCCTGACGGTGTGGGACAGTGCGGGCCTATGTCCGGGCCTATGTCCTGACGGTGTGGGACAGTGCGGGCCTATGTCCTGACGGTGCGGGCCTGGGTCCTTCCTGACGGTGCGGGCCTGGGTCCTTCCTGACGGTGCGGGCCTGGGTCCTTCCTGACGGTGCGGGCCTGGGTCCTTCCTGACGGTGTGGGACAGTGCGGGCCTATGTCCTGATGGTGCGGGCCTATGTCCTGACGGTGCTGGCCTGGGTCCTTCCTGACGGTACGGGCCTGGGTCCTTCCTGACGGTGTGGGCCTGGATCCTTCCTGACGGTGCGGGCCTGGATCCTTCCTGACGGTGCGGGCCGGGGTCGGGGTCCTTCCTGACTGTGTGGGCCTGGGTCCTTCCTGGCTGTGTGGGCCTGGGTCCTTCCTGGCTGTGTGGGCCTGGGTCCTTCCTGGCGGTGCGGGCCTGGGTCCTTCCTGGCGGTGCGGGCCTGGGTCCTTCCTGGCGGTGCGGGCGTGGGTCCTGGCGGTGCGGGCGTGGGTCCTGGCGGTGCGGGCGTGAGTCCTGGCGGTGCAGGTCTGCAGCCAGACTCTCTTGTCTTAATGAGCCTCTGAATCTTGGAACCTGATTGGTGGGTTTTAGCTGCAACACAGAAGCTGTGTTCTAACTTTTAAAAGCTCTTCCTTTAGTCCAAAAAAGTATTTCTGTAGTACTAATCAAGGCTGAAGTATATAGGAGTAGTTTGTTAAAACATTGACCACCTCTGTTTTCTTAGGCTTTGGACGAGGAGTACCTGAAGGTTGATGCCCAGTTTGGAGGCGTCGACCAGAGGAAGATTTTCACCCTGGCAGAGAAGGTAAAAGCCTCATCGATCTGGTTTCAATAGGTAAACTCTCCCCTGGGTGGCTTTAAGCTGTAAAACATTAAGCCGACACCGTTGGTTCCCCTCTTTCCAGTACCTCCCCTCCCTGGGCTATGCGAAACGAGCACATCTGATGAACCCAATGGTTCCAGGACTGACGGGAGCTAAAATGAGCTCCTCTGAAGAAGTAAGGCGTTAGTGAAAGAGCCTAATGAAATGTTTCTAAACATTCAGGGCCAGCACTGATGCTTTGATTTATTTATGTAGGAGTCAAAGATCGACCTTCTGGACTCCAAAGAAGATGTGAAAAAGAAGCTGAAGAAGGCTTTCTGTGAGCCAGGAAACATCCAGAACAACGGCGTTCTCTCTTTTGTTAAATACGTTCTCTTCCCTCTACGAGGAGGTAAAGCACTACCCCCCCCCCCCCCCCCCCCTTCATTTGTTTCTTAATTATGTTTTGTTTTACTTCTATAACCAGACTTGACTCTTGTACTTATGTTTCAGAGTTCTGCATCAAACGGGACCCTAAATGGGGGGGAGATAAGGTGTATACCGGGTTTGAGGAGGTGGAGAAGGATTTTGCAGAGGAGGTGTGTGAAGCTGCACTAAATGCTGCTTTTTTTTCCTTCAATTTTTAGAAATGCTTTCCTCGTATTTTTAGTTAATCCATCCTGGAGACTTGAAGGCCTCGGTGGAAGTCGCCCTAAATCAGCTCCTGGATCCAATCAGAAAGAAGTTTGAGTCTCCTGAGCTCAGGAAACTCACTAACTCTGCTTATCCAGATCCATCCAAGACAAGTCAGCGTTCGACTGATATAAAACGTTAACTCTCCTCCTGCCTGCTCTAAACGGAGCCTGTTTCTACCTGGTTGTTAACAGAAGCAGGAAAAGGAGCTAAAAGCGCCGCAGGAAGTGAAGACGATGAGCTGCTGCCCTCCAGGCTGGACATCAGGGTGGGGAAGATCGTCAGCGTGGAGAAGGTCAGCAGCTTAGCTGGTCTAGGAATGCTGTAAGGGGGGGGTCTTTTATAGCGCTGACGTTGCATGTGGAACCTGCAGCATCCAGACGCCAACTCGCTGTACCTGGAGAAGATCGATGTGGGCGAGCCGGAGCCGCGGACGGTGGTGAGCGGACTGGTTGCTTACGTGTCCCAGGAGGAGCTGCAGGACAGAGAGGTGTTGGTCCTGTGCAACCTAAAGCCACAGAAGATGCGAGGGATCGAGTCTCAAGCCATGCTGCTATGTGCCTCAATGTAAGCTACACTTTTAAAGATAAAACAAACTAATATCTCTGTCTTAAAATCCATAGAATAAATAATTGAGATGATTGCATCTGTCAGGTTTGCTTTTAAGCTACCAGTCGTAGCTTAAATGAAGCATAGGGGAGGATCTGTGATGCTGTGGGTCTGTTTCCCTGAGACATCATAGATTATTGAAAAGGAAAATGTCTTGTCTTCTTTCCAGAGAAGGTGAGCCCAGGCGGGTGGAGCCTCTCGACCCACCAGAAGGTTCTTCGCCAGGGGAGCGGGTCTTTGTGGAAGGCTACGAGTCCGGGAAGCCGGACGACAGATTGAACCCGAAGAAGAAAGTGTGGGAGAAGCTGCAGGTGTGTTCCCGACCTCGTTCTGTTCAGCACTCCGACGCAGGAAGGAATGACGTGGTGTGTTCTGTTCCAGGTGGACCTGAAGATCTCGGACGAGTGTGTGGCTCAGTGGAAAGACAAAAGGCTGCTGACCAAACTGGGACAGATCACATGTAAGACGCTGAAAGGGGGAAACATCAGTTAGATCCAGAAACCAGACTCCCATCCGTCGCCGGAGCCGCTCCAGAGATCACCATGGCGACATTAAGCTTCATCTGGATGTTTCTGGAAGGACGCTTCTGACAACATAGACCAACCGTTTTCATACTGTAATCCTGACTGAGATCAAGAATCTTTAACAAAACAATACGTGTTAAAGTTTGTTACTTATGCAGCTAAATGCAAACAACAGTACATATTTAAGAATGGAGATAAGGAAGTCTGATCTGTTTGCTCTTCTCTAGGTCTAGCTGATAATATCTCAGGGTTCTGAGAGGGGCTTCTAATGTTTGGGGACTTTTTTCAGGTTTAAAAGTGTGGAGTCGGTGGTCCGGCTGCCATATATGATTGAAAAGGAATGCTTTGAAAGTTTCATCCCATGTATGTAAAGTCAGTATTCCTCAATCTGTCAGACGGTTTTAATTTGAGTGCTGCCCAGAAGTCTTATCATCATGTTGGAATAAACAAACACATCTGTAAATTGAAATAAACATTGAATCTGAGGGTGACGACTGCGTCGTAACGTGGATGGAGATAAATGTGTGCGCTCCATTAGAAAAGGTTATTTATTCAATTGAAAACAGGAAACCTCTCCAGTATATTTTCATGAATAAAGCCAGTGATCGTTCTGGATCACATTTAGCAGGGCGGGGACAGAAAAAAAATGAAAGAATTGACAGCAATTTTTCTTATTTAAAATATATTCAGTGCACTCCTGAACTCTGTGCAGAGCCTGCACGGATTGTAGGGGAAATTTGGACGTCATTTACTTTAAGTCATGTATCATGGGAGGAAAAGGCAACTGAAATAATTTAGATAAATAAGATAATAAAATATTAAATTCAAAGGGTAATAGTGTCACAGGACCACATGATGTCACTCACCAGTTGGTGAATGTGACCTTGATCGCTCAACATTGGGCCATAAGTGCAACGCCATGAGAACATTTTTGTTGCGAAAAATAATAGTTAAATGTTAAACAGGATAGTAAATTGGTATTAAAGTTAAAAAATGACTGACATATCTTCCTACATTAAAAAAGTATAAAAAAAACAACACTTTGTTTTCCAAATTTGAAGACGTTTCACTTCCCAACCAGAACACTTTCTGAATTGAAAATGTCTGAAATAGGGTTGAGTTCCAGGCTTATAGATTGGCACAAAGAAATGTCTTGTTATGACTAAGAAAACATGCAAATTGAACCAAAAAACAGGTGAGATGCTCTGGTCCCCTGCATGACGATGAGGATTATGAAAGTGGGAAAGAATCAACTTTATCGCTGCATTTTATATTTTTGAGAGCAGGAACCCCCTCTCTTTAAGGTTAGTTTTTCTCTCTTAACATAAATGGCTTCCTTCACACCCCTTTCAAACCACCGGTCTTCTTTGTCCAAAATGTGGACATTCTGGTCCTCAAGCGAATGTCAATTCAATTTAGATTCAGTTTATTAACACATGTCATCTCAAGGCACTTTACAGTTCAACCAGATCATGCAGTCAAATTGATTCAAAGTTTCTATCTAAGGAAAGCCAGTTAATTGCATCGACTCGAATGCAATCCCTCACACTAAGCATGCTTGTAGCGACAGTGGAGAGGAAAAACTCCCTTTAAACAGGAAGAAACCTCCAGCAGAACCTTGCTGGAGGTTTCTTCCTGGAGGAACCTTTGTCCTTAAGGTGTAGGTGGACAGCAGAGTCTTGTCTGGAGTAGGTAGCCCGTGTTGAGCCATGTGGTTGGTTGTGCCGCTCTACAAGCCTGGAGCTCGAACCTGACTCCAGACTTTTGAATTGAGAAAGCGTCCTGGATGGGAAACAAAACTTATTCAAACTTGGAAAACAAAGTCCAATGGATTGCTAACTTTTTATATTTTGTTGGAATGACTATGACCTGAAGGACTGAGAATCTTCACCAGCATACAGTCAGAAATATCTAATTGAATTAAACTTTAAAAGCTGTGAGCTATCATATTATGAGAAGCAATTAAGTCTTGAAGTAAAAATCTTTTTTTTTTAATTGCCAATAAAGTTGGAACAACATGACCTATGGGGTTTTAAAAAGGTTTTTATTCTTTATGGAGTAAAAAATAAAGATAAAATGAAACTATTACACTACGGTGTTAAATATAACTACTCCGATAACCTTTGGTCCCACTACAATTTAGTATGAAAATTACTCTATAGCCAGTGTCAACTTTTCTTAGCTAATTTTACTCATTTTAGTGTAAAAATCAGGAAGAACTCTCAGACTGGTGGATAATCAACACCAAATAGTGTAAAAGTTACACTGCATGACTGTCGAATCTTTCACTAACTATTAACTCTGAATTTGACCAGATTTACTCTCGGTATAGTTGCAAATAGAGTAAAATAAGTTCACTGAATTTTTACTATGTTCTAGAATTATGTTAATTTGCGTTCATAATTCACGACTATCTCATATTTCACTTATTTTAAATGCAAATCTGTTTTAATCAAATCAGAATTAAAACTTAATAAAACTGATACATTTAGCTAATTGATTTTTTTGAAGTTGCCTAAGTTACATTTAGCAGATAAAAACTGGGATCCTATTTTAATATAACACAAACTGTCATTTTATATGTAAAATCATAATTTAAACAGAATAAAAAGGGTCCAAAGGCTCCATCAGAGACTAGTAGTGATGAGTTGATGAGGCGTAATGAAGCGTTTGATACCAGGTGACTCAATACTGCCTTTAAAATCCATACAGGGAGCCTCTTTGACAGACAACTGACTCTGTTTGACCTATAAAATAAACATCATTTTGTGTTATATCGTATTATTTCATATCTTGGCTTGAATTGAAAATATCTGTGATATTTTCAGATGCAGTCAAATAATGTGAACATGTGAATGAGGATTATTGAGGACTAGGCTTTTTTCTTTATTTTAAAGAAGTACATTAAGAACAATCAGGTAACAGTCCGTTTGAAATCTATTTAAATTCAGATAAGTCCAGTGAGACAGAAATAAAAACAAACTAAAATCAATATGAGATCAAAATGGTCCCACACAGCAGCAGGCTGCTCCATATTTCTTAATGTATTAGAGGAACTGCAAAAGATTTGAAATTTTTTTTGTTGCAAATGCAGATTAGATTTGCATCTCATCCGGATTCACTAATGAACACAGTTTCTTGTGTCAGAATCGGATGGAAACAGCCGCTGTGTGTGTGTGATTTTGTTGAAATGCATGACAGGGAGGTTTTCAGGTGGTCCTTTTGGTCTTTTTTTTTTTAGCAGCTTGTCTGCCTGTTTGTGAAAATGTCACATTAAACCTAAAGCTATGAGGATTCTGATTTGCTTAAATCTTCTCTGGGACCTTCAATGAATTCATTCAATGAATGCAATTTATATTTTACCTGAAACAGCCAGCTTACTGCTAATTTGTCTCACTTGCTCAGGTGAGGCTCCTTTGAAGCATCACCTCAACCTTTTCAGCAGTTGAACAAAGAAAAGCAAAAGCAGGGAAAGTAAATATTTCAATAAATCTCCCTTAAAAAATATTATCTTGAACTGCTTATTCTTTTGTTTAACAGAATTCAAGATTGCTGTCAATAAATAAATACATGAAAAACAAACAAAAATTGTCCAGCTGTAATTACACTGTTCCACCCCTAGGGGGCCTAGGAACAATTTAGTAGCTTTGGCTGTTAACTGTTATAATCGAGCATTTAAGACTTTCTGGGTGTTTTTGTCTTAGTTTTAACTCCAGGTTTCTACTCTGATCACTTCAGAGTTTGTTTTTACGGTTTCTTCATATTAAATTGATTCATTTGTGTTGAGTTTCCTATCCCTTGTGTTCTGCTCCCTGTGCATTTGATCTTTGATCTTTCATGTTTATGTTATATTTTGGTTTGTAGACCATCTCTGTGCTAGGTAGCCTCTTCCCTTCTCCTCCATTTTGATCAGACTCACCTGGTTTCATTTGTTTCTCCTTCTCTTCAGTAATTCCCTGGTTTTTATTGTTCTCTGGTGCATCTTCCATGGTCCTTAACTCTGTTCCAAGGTTATATTTTTATCATCATGCTGTCCATCTCGCAAACCATTACCTTCTTTATTTCCCTTCTGCAATTTGGACCCAACAAAAACTAATGGCAGATTTCCCTGTTTTGACAACACTTCTTCCAGGAAATCTGTGTCACTGTGTGTGAAATGCATGTGTAGTTTTTGAAGGTAGTACTTATAATATTTCAGTGATGATCTAAACTTCTGACGCACACCTGTGAGCACAGCAATAGACTGAGTAGTCTCTAAAGAAAGTCTCTTCTTTCTTTCTAATTGGAACCAGCAGACAGTCACTGACAGTACATTCCTTCTTGCAGGGCTGCCGCCGGGCAGCAACAAGGTTCCAGGTTCGATTCCTGGCCTGGTGCCTTTCTGTATGGAGTTTGCATTTTCTCCCTGTGCATGTGTGGGTTCTCTCTGGGTACTCTGGCTTCCTCCCACAATCCAAAAACATGACTGTTAAGTTAATTGGCATCTCTAAATTGTCCTTAAGTGTGAGTGTGTGCGTGAGCCACACTATATATATATATATATATATATATATATATATATATATATATATATATATATATATATATATATTATTACTATAAACCTTTACTTAAAAAGCGTCAAATCTATTCTATTCCCAGAATCCAGAGAAGTTTTTCATTTTGAAAGAATGATTGCAAGAGCCAACAGTTGAAGCAAGTATGTTTTATTAATAGTAGTAATACCTGTACATGATTTTTT
This sequence comes from Cyprinodon diabolis, assembly GCA_030533445.1. NCBI lineage: Eukaryota > Metazoa > Chordata > Actinopteri > Cyprinodontiformes > Cyprinodontidae > Cyprinodon > Cyprinodon diabolis. Next base: position 14,016,026 of record CM060074.1, read on the forward strand.
TTCCGTTTATAATCACCAAAATGGAGATAAAAAAAAAAAAACTCTTTGCAAAGAGTCAAGAAGAGACTTTGTATGATTCCACTGGGGAAGAACAGTTTTGTGCAAACAGTGATGAGCTTCATTCTTTGTACTAAAAGCTCAAGTCCAAGATTTAGAAACACATTTTTTTAATAAAAATATCGAACCAGCTCCAGTGTATTAATTTCCAAGGTAAATCACTAGGTCTTCAATATTTAATATTTGATAGGGAAAGGTGACCTACAGTGCTATTAGTGGATTAAACCCACACTAATTGTTGAACTGCTTTAAACATTGCTGTAGAACAGTATCTGCTCCCCACAGAACTGCTTTCGCTTTTTATTTTTGTCACTCTTATTTATACTTATAAAAGAAATGGTTTATATTAGCAAAGACAACCTGAGTAAATAATTCAAAAGGATTTCATTTATTAAGATAAAAGCTACTCAAACCAACCTGGGTCTATATAAAAAATATCAATGACAATATTTTCCAATGGGATCAAGTTTGTATTATATGATTTATCTAACTGGTTCAATTTCTCTAAGCCTCTTTACTCCTTCACTAAAATGGAACCTGTCTGACAACAGGAAGTAGGCTAAAAGATCTCTAATATCAACACATCACTGCCGATAGAAAACACATGGGACATCTATCAGTCTGCAAAGGGTTGCAAATAAAAGGAAATCTTTAAAGCTTTAGAAAACCACATCCAGATCCATTAAGCACCAATGGAGAAAACATTAAACAGCAACTCATCCTGGACAATCCAGAAGAACCCACAGCTGCATTTAAAGTTCAAATATCTCTTGACTCAGTTAAGATTAGTGTTTAAGAATCAAAAATAAAAACAAAACTTGACAAAAAGTGCTTTTATGGGGACAAAAGATAAACTGTTTGACGTAAATGTCTTGCCATCATATAGAACTATGAATTCTTGCAAGTCTTCAAATATAAGACAATAGAGCAAAATGAGAAAATATCTAGATTTAAATACGATTTAGGATGTTACTATGTTACATAAGTCAATAATAATAATAATAATAAAAATAATAATAATAACAGAACTTAATTAAAAATTTCCACTTTGTATTTATTCGGGTTGTCTTTGTCCGATATTGTGATTTTTACCCCATGATGTTTACGCTCACCTGCAGATACTTGTAGCAGATACTGATTCTAAAGGTATTTTGCAGCTGTTTGACAAATTATCATCTGTAGCTTTACAAAAGTAATTCTCTCCTAACTGATAAAAAATCCTATAGGATCAATCATCATCCCTTTTTCTTTAATACTTTTACACACAGTGAAAAGCAGGACTCAAACTAATTTGGGTCATTTCTGTACACACCTGGAGGTATAATCCAGGAGACAATGTCTCACCCTGGCATTGCTTGGATAATCTGTCAATCCCAATGAGATTTATTACTACGCATTACGTTTTACTACAGCATGGGGTTAAAAATATACAATAAACCCCTCTCTGTAACATTTCCTCTGAGGATGCACCACTTTGTTCAGCCTCCGGGAGGCGACCAACACAAAACAAACTGAGACACTTCTGTTAATGTGCATCACTCCTACCTGAAGGGTCCTCATTTTAGATTATTTAGAAAAATACTTTAGAATAAAGCTTTGTTATGAATTTGAGAGTTTTCGCGTGATATATATGTATTTTTTTGCATAAATATAGGAAGGCCATTACAGGCTAAGGCGTTTGGAAAAAGAAAAACACACAACTACAAGCTGAGATTAATATCCATCAGTAATGTTACAAATCCCCTGTTGTGATTCATCCTTTCCTTTGCTTGCAGTCTTGTTCCGTTCCTCCTGCAACTATCACTCGATCAAAACAGTGTTTCTATCGTGTCCGCCGTCACTCTGGTAGCTGTAGGCAGATGATGAGAAGAGGATGTATGCCATTAGTACAATACAGTTACAGGAACACAGCTAATGAATATTCTGTCCTAATCTTATTGAATTATTGAAACATGATCATGAGATTCAGGTTATGGCTGATTAAAGCATGTACTTGACTGGAAGAAAGCTGCAGGCGAGTCAGCAGCATCTGTGTTTTGCATGAGGAGGCCAGGGTAGAGCTTGTTAGATCAGTTGCATACTTGTGGGTACGTTGAGCACACATTATAAGGTAAGATTAAAATTGCTTTGCTGCTTAACTCAGTGCCGTGCAAGAATTAGCATTGTGTTTTCTCATGGGTATAATTTTGTAATCTAAGGATAACTAGAAGCTCTAACTCTCCAGGAAGTTACAGAATAAGCAGCAACATACAAATGCTTGTCACTAATACTTTCACCGAAGCTTGAAAAAGTTCAGTTTAGGCAACTGGACGGGACATTTTCTAGAAGACTTTTCATCTCTCATCCAAGAGACTTCTGCAGTTTTAACTAGTGGTGGGGAGCACTGAGATTAATATATTGTAGGTGCATTGGCCAAGGAGGTCACATGGGGGGTGCTTATGGTCGTTAGGAGGCTCTGATCGGTTGTTACCTCCATCGTCAGGGTGGTTTCAGTCACATCCTTCATTGAATGTGAGTCAAGTAAGGGCTGGTGGGAGGTGAATCTTCTGGGTATTGTTCCTAAAAGTGCTTTGTAGGTGGTTGAAAGATTATGTCTAAGGCCCCGTCCACACAAAGTCAAAACGAACACGAAACGCTAATATTTTCCAGAACGTTTGTCGTAAAGACGGAGACGTAAAATAAATGTGATCGTCCACACGAATGCATGAAAACGCTGCAAAATGTATGCAAGGCCAGTAAGTGGCGCTGTCGTGCCAAAGCAAAAATAGGCGACGAAATGTTGGGCATGCGCACTAATATTTATACATGGTTGCCCTGCGGGTCCATTTTCGTGGTTCAGTCAAATTCAGGTGCTGAACTATGTCGTCGATATTGCTCTGTTCTTCCTGGAGATATTCCAGAAGAAGAAGATTCTGTTGTAAGCCCGACAGCAGGGTGAGTAGCATGAGCAGCAACCATTCAACACAGTACGGCGCCATTGTTGTTGTGATACTGTGTCGCGCATGCGTGTTTAGAGGCGACGCTATGACGCATGCGTGTAAAAAAAAAATGCGGTTAGAGCTTAAAGATGGAAATGCGAAAACGGCGTTTCAAAACCTTCCCACTCTGAAGGCTGAATAAAAAAAAGATCGTTTACAGACCCCTGAAACGCCGGCTTCGTATGGATGAGAGGCTGGTTTGGTGAAAAATTTGTGCGTTTAGGCCAGGGTTTGGCTTCGTGTGGACGGGGCCTAAGACCGCCTCCTCTGAGGAGGGATGGTTTTTCCAGGTTAACAAAGATGGCTTCCCTAACACCTCCTTTAGCCTTCAGGTGTAAATGAACAGCTGAGTCCTGTTCTGAGGAGTTGCCCTCCTGTATTTAGCCCTGCACCCATGTAGCGGTTGCTTAGTCTCTCCAATGTACAGGCCTTAGCACTCTTCACTACACTGAAAGTCTTCTTTAAGCCTAGACTAATCTTTTTCATGACCTGGATGACTGAAAATCTTCACAGATACTTTCACAGAAGCCCTTTTCAGATCCTTACTCTGCAATAAATTTATAAAACTACCCTTTAAGACTTCAGTGTGCTTAAAGAGCTTGCAGCATGGATGAAAAAACAATATGGAATGCATGTAAGAATTAAGGTTACTGTCAGTCAAGGTAGAATTAATACTACGGGAGAGGCTGGATGTTCTCCTCTCTTTACATCCCATTACTGAGCTGCCTGATACATCATACCTTGAGAGGGAAGTCCACCTTAACTCTCCCCGATTCATATTGGTACATTTCTATTGATCATGAGGCAAAAAGAATGCATTTGGATTGTGGATTCAAGGTATAAGGTGAAACAGACAATGAGAGGAGACTATTGTTCCACTTACTTGTTATAGGTGGTGCTACAGGTTGTGCTGCTCCTGGAGCTGTGTCTTCCTCAACCCTGACCTCCGTCTTGGCTAAACAGCTCTGGGAAATCACCATGGGACTCGTACTACCAGGAGTTGGTTTCTTTGCTATTGGTGGAGGAATTCTGTCACTCCTAACTCTGCCGTTGGAGAGAGCACCAGCCTTTGATTGTTCAGAGACCTGCTTGAGCTCAGCTGCCAAGCTTTGCTTCAGACTTTCTTGAGCCTCTGAGGAGGAGGGAGTTACAGGCTCAATTATGACCCTTTTTGTACTCCTAGAGAAGATAAAGCTAGCTGTAGATACAGGGGATTTATGCATATCACACCCTTCAAGTGTTTTTAAAGACTGCACTCCTGGTTCGCCGATGCAGCCAGAACTGGGGGATTTCACGCCCAGTCTGTGTGGGAGACAGTCTCTGGAAGACATGGCTGCAGTTTTCATACGAATGGCCTCCTGCAGGCGCACCGAAGGAGAACTCATTGTCACCGAAGATGCTTTTACAATCTGAGGGGGAGATTTCACTGATAAAGACTTGCGAATAGGCTTTGGAGGAATGTTTTGAGATCCTTGGCTTGGGACACTATTCTCCAGAACTTCAGTTCCCTCATGTGTGGCTTCTTCAGGTTGAGGTTGATCCTCAGTTGCGCTGACCGTCCTGAGACGAACCATCTGCAGGAGCGAGGGAGTTACCAGCGGTATGTTTGCATCCTCTTTAGGTATTGGTGCACTTTTGTGGCGAGACAGGAGCTCCTTGCTTCTGGAGTCTCTGCATGCTCCACTGGGCTGCCTCCTGAAATTAACCCCGGGGGTTACATTTTCGATTGGTAGAGGAGGTGCTTTTGCCACAGATGTTGGTGTTGACAGCTGAGGACTGTCTGGAATTGAAGAGGGAGGCTGGTCCTCAAGTTTTAGAGAGTTTTGCTTCATAGAACTGCTGGAGGGAACCGCTGTCTGCACTGACACTGGGCTCTCTGCTCTAGTAAGTGGTGGTACAGGAAGCAATTCCACAGATGAGAGAGAAACTGTGTCTTTAGCACATGGAGTATCCTGGGAAGAAGACTCAGTAGAAGGGTCAACTTTTACAACTTGTTCATTATCCACCGGTTTGTTGTCAACTAAAGGTAAAAATGAAATGGTTGGTGTTTGCTCTATCAGATCTGTTACATCATCTCTTATTAATGGGGGAGGTGGGGGGAAATCTAACTCATCTCCCCCATCAAAGACAACTTCCCCCTCTAAAGGAGGAGGTGGAGGTGGCCAACAGGAGTCTACAGCATTTGACATGTCATGTTCCTTCCTCAATGGAGGTGGCGTCGGTTGGTAAGCTGGAGGAGGTGTATGTGGCGGTGAGAGCTTACTCACTTTGGAGACATCTACTGTAAGTCTCTGCATAGATGGAACATCACTCGTTTTTAATTCGCTCTTATCGCCTGGAACCATTTCAGCATTTTGGGATTTTGCCGTATGATCCTCAACAGACAAACAAATGTCTATTGCAGTGCTGCAACTCAGCTTCCTTTCTTGTGGCTCTAATGGTTGCTCTGTTTCATCTCTTAACAATATTCTTATTGGCTTCTTCATAACTGGAGGGGGTTCTTTCTTTGGCGTCGTCTCTTGACTGTCTGGCTTCTTTAAAACACAGATACTACTTGATTCTCTGGTCTTAGCTACCGTATCATCCTTCTCACTTTTCTCTTCCTTTTTTTTGTCTGAGCATTCTCCAGCATTTAGTTCACTGCCTCCATCTTCAGGATCTTTTATGCCAAGGTTTTCTACATGTCCTGATATTTCTATGATAGGATTTTTCTGGGTTGTCTGGTTATCAGGTGTAACTGGAGCATCTGCACCGGGTTCTCTTTGGGGTTCTACTTGATTTTCCCTGCAGTCTTTAATCTGTACTGGTTTAAAGGGAGTTTTGCTTATATTATGAGATGATCGACACAGGAGATCGACAGTGCGTCGGCTGTGGGCCCATGTCTCCGGAGGGGGTGGGGGAGGGGCTTTGACTTTAGGAGGAGGAGGGATGTTAAACAGTTCTTGTACTTCTGCTCTTAAAGATTCGGACTTGCTACTTGGAGAAACTTCTTTTGTTGGAGAGGAATCCTGGGGAGGCAGAGTTAAGCTGCATGTGGTAACATCTGCATTTGTAGGCTCAGATGTACCTGAAGATAAGGAAGTTAGTGAGGACGATGGAGAAGCTGTGGAGGAAGAAGCCCGAGACGCAGACCTCTCTGGTTTGATGGGTTTCTTTTTCTGTTCATCTGAAGAGTTTGGGGATATTTCTTTTGGGGAAAGTGTTGGAGTGCCACTCTGACTAGAATAGCCACTGGAAGGAGAAATTGTCCGTTCAAATTTTCCACCATCTGAAGTTGTTTTCTGTGGGGAGGAAGGATCGGATTCTTTTTGCAACGCTGGTGCTTCTTCAGGCTGGGAAGAGGAGTCCTCTGAAGGGGTTAAAGGCATGGAGGATGAGATTGTCAAGCTTTCCCCATCAGAGTTTGTCAGTGGTTTTTGGCTCAAATGGGGATTTATAGGAACCGACTCAATTTCGTTACCTGTTTCTGTTTTTTCAGAGGAACCTTTCCCTTCTACTGAACTTGAATTACTAAGAGGTTCAAACTCCGCCAGGACCTTGAATTCACTTTTTATCTTTTTACCATGCAGAGAGTTTGTTCTTCGTGGAGGTGCTGGAGGCTGTTTGGTCTTTGTGACTGAAAGACTATGTATGCAATTGCGTTTGCTCTTTGTTTGTTCCCCGGCAGCCAATGACTGTGTTGCCCCATGCCCAGACTCTATTTCTGGTGTGTTTGCTTCTACCTTGTTCAGGCTACTGTTTGCATTACCTGAGTTACAAAGGCTAGTTAGGTCCTGGCCATTACAAGACTCCTCTATCTGCTTTTGTTGCAAAATACACCCTGCTCTGTCAGAAGAAGGAACTGTGGAATCTGAAATAATTGTCTTAGAGGACTGGGATTCACTCCAGTTTGAACCTGAGGCTGAGCGGGACATTAATGCTGAGTCGTAGTTGGAACTATTTGTCTGGGAACCATCACCGTTCATTCTTCTGGACAAAGTCGGACTAACTGCTGATTCCTCAGATGTCAAGCTGCTTTTGCTGACAGCACAAACGCTGGTTCCGTGATTGACACTGCTGCCACGAGTCCGGCTGTTGCTGCGGTCAATCTCAATTACTTCAACCGAAGCAGGTAAAACAGCATTAGGGATGATTGTAGACAAGTAAGTGGCCTGAGGCGAAATAGACATCACTGGACCCTATAAGGAATCAGAAGTAGGTGTTAAACATCTTGATATCATGAATACTCAAAATACATTGAGGCACTCAACTCAAACCCTAATAGAATTCTTACCTGAGGCTCCTGGAGGAAGTTAAATGTCGAGGGAGAGAGTGAAAAGGATGTTGTCATTGTAGGAACCGCAAGAGACTTGGGTCTCATTGTGGATGTTGGGCAGATATGCATCTCATCATTCTGGTACACTGCATACAGTTGCTTTGTAGACGCCTGTTCATCCCTGAAGACCTGTTACAGAATTAACAGACAACCGTAACAGACGTTTCCAATTAGAGCTTAGTCTGTAATTCGAGCCATTTACCTCTAGTTCTGATAGATGGACCCTTGCTCCCTCTTTTTTTCCAAACGGAGTCCCTCCATCCATTGTTGGAATGATAACAACACTTGGCTGGATGTTACCATCAGGGGTTTCATGACTGGGGAGCTGAGTCGGAAGGGGCTGAAAGGTGGAACTTCTGTTTAGAGCTGTAGAGAATATCAGCCATGTTAATAGACAGATTACTAATGAAGGCCAACCAAATGTTTTCCAATTAAGAAAGGAATAGGGACAGAGACATACCAAGCTCTTTCTGAACCTGGTTGGGAATGCCCATAATGGTGGTCCTCCTGTTCCTCTTCTTGCCCCTTTCTTGTCTTTTCATTGGATTCAGTGGCTTGAATGTGGAGCCTGAAAGGAAGCCAAAAACATTTTGATTTTCTAACAATAAAATCCTAAATCCAGTTGGTCTTAAGATAAATATTGATAATTTTAGTCATCCATTTTAGCAAACTCATGTGTCTACCTCTACATTTTGAGTTTGGATTTCACCTTCCAATTACCTTGATACAGATGCTTTACTGGACTATTCCAACACAGAAATATACTTTGATCTAAACCAGAGCTTGTCAAACACACAAAATGCTACCAGAGTCGACTCATGACCCAAACTATTGCTTGAGTAAAACGTTTCTACAAAACCAGTTAACCACAGTGTAAATGATATCACAGACAGCATCATGAACCAAAGTATTTGGTTTTGTTTTCATATCTATAGTGGATCTCAACAAACATTACTGGTAGGCAGAGACCTTAACTCTCTAGCTGTAGATTTATATTTATTGTCCTGTTAGAAGAGAAATCAGCTTTCTAATGCCAGAGCTGCCCTGTATGTAGCCCAAAATATTTCAGAATCAAATCTGAGCATTTCTTGAAAACCATGAAAGAAAATAATCTCAACATAATAATCCTACTACTGTCCTTTTTTACAGCGAAGAGGATGGTGCATTTGGTGCCTTGCAGTGTTTAATTGTGGTTATATCTTGTAATCTTTGCTTTGCCCAGTAAATATCTTACCTATATCTTGTCTAAGTCCAAATAACCTTGTAAGGCACTTCTGGTTTATCAGCTAAAAAAACAAAAATAAAACCTCACAGATGAAAAACTCAACAATGTGCATAGAGTACATGCTTTTTTTTAATCAAAAAGAATATGATCAGAATCAGATATGATTCGAATACCAATGGCAATCACTGCGTGGGCACATGCAGCCTTTATCTCTCACTCTTGATAATGCTGACAGACAGACTCAGCCTTCCAGCTGTGATATGAAGCCACATAGCTGTCTGACATGCTCAGAACTTCTAAGACCAACCTAAAAAAAAATCCCTCCTCGGTTCGGTATATGAGTGTGTGTGTCAAGTTTCTCTGCCTTTGATTTCAAACCAAAACTGCAGAGGCACCAAGCGGTGGGGAATGAGTCATGCATTTTAAGTAAGTACCCAACTCCAACTTTGTTAAGCAGTGAAAAAAAAATCTAACTTGCCCCATTGCTGCTATAATTAGCTCCTTTTAAGATGCAAAAGATATAGAGGATTCCCTCTCAAGTGCTTGTGTGCAGAGCACGCTCACATGAAATGCTTACCTTGGTGAGTAAGCCCAGGTCTGTCCAACACAGCGGAAGTTGCAGTGGTATCATTATAGGAGTTGGGACTTGTCTCCATAGAGTCACCTCTATCCTTGGAGCTGGTGTCCTGCTCAGGGCAGATGGTATCTGTGAACTAAAGGTTTCACAAACACAAATACAATAGTAAGCTACACAGTATTCTAATATTGTGCAAGAAATGGATAAAAATGTATCTACAAATTAGTGTTACTTACAGCAATGCTTTCATTGTCAGCATAGTTTATTCCGTTCTTGTGCTCTGTGTGGAAAAAAACAACAACCCAACAACAAATAAATTAGTAACCAAAATTACGCGATATCTGATGATATGGTAAACGTCTGTGGCTCCATGTAGCAAGCCGCTCTGAATGCCTCACCTTCCTGCTGCTGTATCTTGAGCCCCTCCTGAGCTTCGGTGTGTAAGTCTTCCAGGTACTGAGATCTGCTCCCTTCAATGAAAACATTCTCCTGGTAGTGCTGGGAGGCCGTGTAGTGAACCGTCAGCCTCTTCTGGCTTTCATTTCCCTTTGGGCAAGCTTCTTGATGAAGTATGAAAGAAAGAAAAAAAAAACAAATACATTTTATATTATAAAATATGGCCAGAATCGGATAATAAGAAGCTAAAATAAATCAAATCCTTTTACAATATGGGGATTCGCCTACACTGAGTGCTGTCAGAGCACACAGACAAGAATACTCCTCAGTGATCATGTTTTTTTGATAGAGAAGGCTCAGAGTCAGCTGTATGTTTATAAAGAAATTTGTGAAAATATTATAAAAGGAACTTTATTTTTACAGCTTTTTAAGACATGTCTGTACTTCATTTTGGAAGCTAGGGTAATGAGAGTGCAAGAGTTTGAGCAGAAAACAGGAAGGCTTACTGAACATAGAGCAATGAAACATGTTGGTTAGTGGCCTTTTGGAAATCTTTCAATATAGGCATCCATTTTTTAATCTATAGAATATACATGGAGACTGCTTAAAGTGACAGTTAAACATGTCAACCTTGAAAACATTTTATTACAGTTAAGAAATTGTCCTTAATAATCGTATGCTATGATTTCTAAATATAGCAACAAAATTGAAATTATCATTCCAAATTCTGATTCTTTATTTCTTCAGTTCTTAATTTTGACAGGTGTGAAGGCTGAAACGTTGATCTACGTCACACCAGGTCCTCTGTTGGACTTGAACCTTTTGACACAGCTCACTCAGTAATTTAGAGGACAGATGTCCCAGTGTGGCTGAGGCTTTTAACGGCACGACCATGACCCGGCTAATCTCCTGCTGTATATCTTAAGGCTTCGCTAGTCCCTGCAGGGTAAGATAATCTGGCTTCTCCGTCTGATAAGATTCTATACACCCCAACACTGTGAGGCCTCCTCTGTGGGAAATTGAACAGATTCTCATGCAGGACCAGTAAACAAAATGAAGATGAAAACATAATAGAGATAACATTTAAACTAAACATGTAGACGATTCATAATGGAGCCTGATTTGCCTTCATTTAGCTTCAGTTGATCATTGGGAGAAATGTAAGAAAAACATTAATTTAGTTTTAGGTTTGTGGGTTTCAATCGTTTTTATTGATTAAAGCTTAGTTCTGGGCCAGTTTGTATGTTTTCAATGACGCTTTCACAAAGCGTCAGCATAATGCGATGTAGAGCAAAGCACAGCTGACACACGGCAATATAGGATTAGCCCCACATGGGACTATAGTCACTGTAAACAAACTATTTTATTTTCATTTGTTTATGTTGTTACATATTTCAGTGATTTAAGGATTAAATAATTAGACTAAATGCTGAAATCTTTGATTACTTTAATAAAAGAATTCTATTTTACAGCTAAATTTAATTCCCTTTGGCTCTAATCATTTGGGCCTACCAACTTTTAGGAAATATGATGGATATGACCACTAATTGAACCAAGATATTATAAATATACTATTTATAGATGGTAGAAAGCTACTTAAAAAACTGTTGTGGAAGAAAAACATCACACTTAGGATGTTTCCATGTCATGAACTAAAAGTCTGGTCAAAAACCAAGAAAACAGAATGTACCAAATGACAAAGGGGGGGAATAATTGTAACCATGAGAACTTAACATACTGGCTAAACATTTTATTTGTGGTGTAAAAGTGTTTTACTACTTTAAAAATGTTCCAACCCAATCTTGTTTTTGTTTTATGTATGGAAAAATATAGAAAAAATAAACAGTATAGTACAATATTTACATTTTGGCTGCTGATTTGCACCCCAACATCCTTTTCCTCTGTAGATGATGTGCAGATTACTACTGTACACCTCCTGTACTAATGTAAATATGGCCAAGTTTAGATTAGCCACCATAATTTATGAAGATTTACTCAGTGCTCACTAATCTCGACTCAAAAAGTAGTACTTATACTAGGTTTGAAGGCTTTTTGGTTCACCAGAAAAATCTAGTATTAAATATAAAATAATTAACATTGCAAACTGGTTGGGTTGCATTGTTAGAGGCGCTATAAAGTTTTCTGAGGGTGAATTAGTAATAAATCTGATTTATGGAGGGGTTTGTTTTCATAGTTTACATGATTTGTCATTCATCTTAATCTAGAGCTTATAAAAACAGTAGAGGACCCTATATGTAATACATAAATATAATATATATAGATATATGAATGATGAATTGTTTTATTTCACCATTTATTTCTAAAAAGTAAATGTGTATGCCCAATTTTGCCCTCTATTTAGATTGTGATAGTTAAAATGCATCAGCAAAGATTTCCGTAAAAGTTCAAAAAATATCCACTGGACTTGGTTTCCAAGATTTGAAGACGTTTCGCCACCTCTCCAGGAAGCTTTCTCAATTCAAATGTCTGGAACCGCAGTGAGTTTGAGTCTTATATAGACAAAGCCTTGTATCGCTTGGAAACATGCAAATGGTAACCGATGAATGGGTCGTTTGGTTCCATTGTTAGCCTGTAATATCGGAAACCTGTCTATGATTCTGAAGGTCGGTCATTAAAGGGGGGTTGGTTGCCGTTAAGGGGGGGATTGTCTCCTGTAATACCTGAAACCTGTCTATGATTGTTAAGGGTCGGTCGTGATTGAGAAAGCTTCCTGGAGACGCGGCGAAACGTCTTCAAATCTTGGAAACCAAGTCCAGTGGATATTTTTTGAACTTTTACGGAATGACTATGACCTGGATGATTGAGAATCTTCATCAGTGCATCAGCAAAGAGCTTAATTGGATGTTGTGTTGCAAGTTTGAGAGGAAATTAAATGAAGCCAAGGGGCTAAAAGTGTAGCTAAACAAGGCTCAATGTGAGGTGTCCTCTTTCCCTCCTTTTGTCACGTTCAACACCGCTTCTCAGTCGTACCTGATTAGGTAACACAGTGAGTGTGTGTATTCACTTTGTATATGTGTGTGTGGACAGTGTCGCCCCTATCCTCAAGTATTCCTACTGCTGACACAACCCAGTATTTCTGGGAAAATATTTTCCTTGGTCATATGAAAAACAACAACAGCAAAAATAATTTTAAGTAAATCATGTAATTTAAGCGCATTCATTAAAATAAGAAGCTTACCCAAGACTGTGCCAAGACAGACCCCTGCAGAAGGTTTAGGGATTTCTTTTGGTTGATTAAGATGATCAATAAAAAAACGTCAGTTAAGCTCCTTTATCTCATTAAAGCAAACCCCTGGCTGCTCTTTAAAGCTAATTATGTTTGTGTTCATGTAATCATAAGGCAGACATCTTCAGATCTTTAGCCAAACTCTACAAGATATTCACCCCCAGCCTTCTGTGCAAACCAGGCACTCACCCTTCTTTTTGAAGACAGACAGCAGAGAGTGGATGCTCTTCCTCAAGTAGACAACCATGCCTACGCCAGCATCGTAGCACACACTAAATCCAAATATGGTGCTGAATCAAAGCAATCTGACAAGTTTTAAATTCAATGATAAGATCCAGATCCTCTGACTTTTTTAGGAAGAAAAAAAAAACAAAACAACAAAAAAAGAAGAAATCCCCCCCGACTGCAGCTTGGCTCCTGTTAAACATAGATGCTTCTGCAGAGTGTCTTGAGAGAGACAAGTGCACAATGAGATCAGCTCCCAGCCAAAGCTTCCCCGTCCCAGCTGCCTTATCCTCTGGCTCTGATACCCAGCTCTTCTCTCCTCCCCTCCCCTCCCCCTCTGATGGCTCCTTCACCCCCCTCTCTATTGTCAAAATAAAGTCCCCCCATTCTCCATCCCCTCCTGCTTAAAAAGGCTGTCAAAGTTTAGCTTTCGGGAGGCAGCCACCCCCCACTTTTCAGACACGTGCTGGGTTGTCTGTAAACACCCTCAGGAAGTTCAACCCATCTAATATGGAGGAGCTCGTATACATTTAAGAGCTTTGAAATACAAAAAAAGGATTCATTTTGTTTGTTTTAATTTTAAAGAGTAATGTGGTTTTGGTTTATCCCGGGATAAGTGATATAATTAAGAGTTGTGAAGTCCTATTTATTGTTCTCCTAATGAGGGCCTTCAGCAAAGTGCATCTGTCAGTCTCTGTGTCTCATTATATGAGGGGCTTGAGGGGCTTCCTTTTACAGCAGAGGTTGTATCCTCACCGTGGAACACTGAGCAACTCTTAACCGCACTTTCTTTTCCTTCTCCTCTCCTTTTGTCTGACATCCTTCACATCTTTCTCTGCCATTCTCCGTCAGTCTGCCCCTTATGCAGCCTCATCACCATCAGAGGTTATAAATAGCCACTGCAGCCTCAGTGACCCATCTGGAACGGTCCCCGTATGACGATGAGCTTTTTTTCTACAGCTGCTAATATTTCCTGATAAACTGCAAAAAATGCACCCCTTTGTGAAATTAATAAAGCCTTATGTTAGAAAAACAAACTTAAATTCTTTTTGAGATTTTTGGGGATTCGATGCTTGACTTAAGTTGCACCTAAAGGTATAGTGGAGGATGTTCTTTTTCCATGTGGATCATCAAAATAAGTGGTCCTCCTAATTGTGAATCATTCTGGTGATATGTTTATGTAAGGCCGCCCTATGTGCTCGTCCCCATTCACTTACCGGTTGTGAGACATAGAGGAAAAAATTGCAAATCTTTTTTTGGAAAGTAAGCTTGTCTGAGCGATGCAAACAGAAACTTTTAAACAAAGCGTGCACGAGGAGAAATGGGCTTGTGCACGCTCTTGTAAGTTTTTAACAGGCGCTTCCTCTCAGGTGCAGGTACAGGGTTGTGCATGTGCATTTTTTTTTAAAGTGGAGAGGGTGGGTATTTTTAAGATTTTGTGAAAATCCTCCAATATACCTTTAATTATTAAGGATTGTAAAAAATAACAACCTTTTGAACAGATTTCCTCGGAAGGGGACTAATTTTAAAACAGTCCACCTTTGTCTAGTTTAATCTTAGTACAAATCTAGCTGTTCTGCAAAGGCCTTTTCTGTTAAACAAGTCCAAAATGTGAACTTTTTTGCTTATATGTAAAATGTAACATACAGTCAAAGACAAACCTTACTCATATGCAGTTCCAAATATTGGGGATGGCAGCATCATTTATTTATTTTTTTCATTTAGTTGTATGTTTTTTTTTTTTGCAAAGCCCCCAATGGACTGTGTTGAAGATTAGCACATGTACTAACACAATTAAGCACTGTATCGTTGTTGTTTTTTTCCCTAATGTATATGTGCTGCCCATATTACGGTAAGTAAATAAATAACTGCTGTGGCAAAGCCTTTCTTCTGCAGGGATGGAGAAGCTGCATAGAGTATATGGGATAAATGATGGAAGTAAATATAGAATAATCCTTAAAAAGAAAGAAATCTGTTGGAGGCGGTCAAGCCTTTGAGTGAAAAGGCCCCGAACATACAGTCAGAGGTAGAGTGATCAACACAAAGTCTTATGTTAGAATGGCCCAGAATGATTAAAGGCTTAAACTGAATAAATGATTCATTGACAAAACTTGAAAACTGATGTTTACAGATGATCTTCGTCCAATTTACTCATTATTTTGAGAAGGAGACCCGAAAACCCTTCAGGTGTAATAGAAGTACTGGTTGGGAGTGACTGAAAACGAATCAATGGTGCATGTTCTGATTTTTATCTGGGAAATTAAGAACAAATATTTCTTTGACTTTCTATAGGGCACTACTTAGTTTGGTCTTAGCAACAAATCCCAAAACAGCAGTGTCTTTAGAGAGACTATACAGTTGCAAAGAAGTGTGTGAAATAAAAAACAGCTGCATAAAGAAGAATATCAACACAAAAAAAAGATGAATTATTGAATCCACTTGCATTTTAAATTGATGCATATTTCCAATTATTTTTCCCTGCAGGGGTCTACAGCTGGGCCACACCAGCTGGAGGACAGAACCCCTCATCCATTCAAATATTCTTTCCCCCGCTCAGGGGTGCAACTCTGGAGTGAAAAGCCCTGAGTGAAACTTGGGGGGGGGGGGGGGGGGGGGGGGTTCACTCTCAAGGTGGAGCTGGAGTAACAGAGATGTTCAGGACGGCAGCTGTAGACCTGGGAGCCACGCCAAAAGATTAACTGTCACCTGCTTCATCTGTCCATCTCTTACCCTACACTCCTTTACACCTTACATTTGTTTTTCTCCAATTTGTTCTTAGTTTATTATACATCTCTGCAGTTTTGTTCTGCATATAACATAATTAGGCTTAAAGAAGCATTTTTTCCAGTGCAATGGGGAGCATAGTGTCCGAACTCTTCTTTTTAAACCCCCCTCCCCACCCTATCAACAGGCCATTTACTTTTTGTGCCAGTTTTGGGGGGTTTTGGCCCAACCAGGGTCCCTCCCTGTTGTTTACCAAGACCCCTTGTATCAATATTCATAAGAGGACCTGATGAGACACCATCTGCTCCTGGGGTAGAGGGCAAGGGGGAGAGAGGGGAGCCACATGCCTTTGATTCACTGCACAAAACCCACCATTCCCCTGCACGAGCCAGCAAAACCACTTTACAACAGAGGGCGGGTATTATTTTTATTTTTGCAAAACCACAGTCTAACAATAATTATATGCATGCAACTTCACAGCACAGCTAAATAAGCCAGTGTTGAATTTTCAGGAGTAACTGGAAGCTACTTTAAAAACTTTCTCTGTGAAGCATGAACATAAGAACAACTATAAATCACTGAGGCTGGGCTGATAGAGTAGTTAACAGGTCAAATATTCTGGATGAGAGCAACACTTAAATACACATGTTGAATAGAAGGTCAGAGACCATTAAAACCTCATGAAAGCTTGAATTACAGCAAGATTTCATTTAAAAAAGTCCCACTTGGCATTCTCCATTGATTTATATCTCACATTTAAAATTCCTGGCATCTGATAAGAGGGTAAAAATAAACCGCCTCTGACATTTTAGCCTTTTCATGTGTAAAACAGAAAATATGTGAAGGAATACAGTAATGTATTTTTGTTTCATTGCTGGAGCTGTGCTTATGGGTCCTGCAATGCAAACATTTTGGGAATCTTTTTAGGTCTTAAGTGCTAGATTGGAAAGTCAGGAGGTTCCAATGCTAAGAACTATTGCTAGAATGCATCCTGCTTCCTTTTCCTGCTTCCTTCTTTACTGCCAGCACTATTCAGACAGCATTTATCATGGCGACTGCTAGTCACCTCTAGGGCTTTAGTGTCCTTTTAAATCTGCTGTCTGATTCAGACTGAGCCCCAGCTGCAGGGATACACCTAATACATGCAGTATAGCAGGTCGTTTTGTTACATCAGTGGGGTCTGCTCAAAGTAAAGCATAGGGCAGTGGTTCCCAACCTTTTTTGATTTGCGTACCCCCTTGGCCATTTTATCATAATTTTATGTATTTTCTAAACATAGAAAGTACAACTGATTACAATAATGAAAAATATTTCTATAATCTCCATTTGATCATTTAATGCTCAGACATGTAATCTTCTCAATTAGAATAAAAAAAAAAACATAAATATGTTGCCCAGAAAGTGAATAAGTACTGTAAACCTTTAAGAGCAAAACCCATCCCAGCCCTAATTTATTCTATTTTATTTATCTGGGAAGTGAAATATTAAATGTTTTGACGTACCCTATAACGCATTGGCGGACCACTACGGGTACTAGTACCCCTAGACGGTAGAGGGTATCACTGCAATTGTGCCAATGCTGGTGATGTGAAGAAAAATCTCCCCACTGGATAAATATAGCTTCGATTAAAAGAGGGATTTCTTTTGCAGAGTTTGAAATCATTATACTTGACAATAAACACACCTATTTAATGCACTGTGTAATTGTGGGAGTTATGACATTTGTAGCGCTGTTGCCTTTCAGCAAAAAGCACTTAGGCATACGTTTTGAGCTGGGGTCTTTCTGCATGTCGTCCCACCAAAAACAAGACTACCGTGGTTACCCTGTTAGAGGTAAAATGTAGCCTCCTGATATCTTGCAAGGATTAATTTGGATCAGTTAATAAAAGAATTGTACTGCATCTTATTAGACCCATAGACAGCTTTGTGCATGAACATGTTCAATGAACAACATTCACTCAATACGTTCATATTTTTAGTGAACGGTGAACTGAACGGATCAGTTTTGAATCAATGAATGCGAAAAAGAGTGAAGTTCACTCTGAGAATAATAAGCAACACACATCTCATGTTCGTGTTCAATTGTTTAATTGGTAACGACTCTTTTCATTGGATAACGTCAGGTTCTATGGCATTTATTACGCCAAACAGCACATCAGACCAGCATGTCTTCTATTAGTACTATTCTGCACGATTCAGACTCATCCACTGGTATTCCTGATACCAGTTCTGCAGAGCGCTTGCCAAAGTTTGGTGAACTAACAAAAGAAAAATAAATAAATAAATGCCTTCGTGCAAACTGTGCACACTGGGACTGTACATCAGCCACATCCACATCAAATTTAAAGCGACACATCGAGTTAAAGCATCCAAGCTATCTTAGGAAATATCTTCTACTGAATGAGGAACTTAAGAAATGATTTTTGATCCAGATCTTTTTAGCAGAACCTGAATGTTCCTCAATGTTTCTGAAGTTCTGTGTAATTTGGCTAAATGAAGGCTTTACTGCACATCCAGTATACCTTGACTGGATCAATTATTTTCCATTTCTTTCGATATATCATGATCACACATCTAAAGGGTGAAATAAGAGGTTCTTTTGTGTAGGATTGTGGCTTATTTTACCAAATAAACTTGAACTAGTTCATTTATAGGTTTGTGAACCTAAGATAGTTAATTTTTAGCTGTGTGATTTGAACTTTGAGCTTGTTCTTTTTAACTTTAAACTGGCAAAACATTGATGTTGGTATGGTCAAAGGAAAAATGTGGTGAAACTTTTCAATCTTTTCCATTCCGTTTACTCTTGGATATGCCATATCTTCCTCCACACAAAGCATTTCTGTCTACTATTGCACTTTTCTTAAAGCTGTTAGGTCTCTTTGTAAGTCCAAAGAAAATACCGACTATTGTGACTTTTAACTGCCATGTTTACTACACTTAGGCGGCCCATTTTTATCGCAACTTTGTGGTTCAAATGAGCCAATAAATAAGTGGAGTCAATATCGAAAAGACTAATTGCTTCAGTGTGTTTTTCATAAGCGGCTGATAGCATCAGCAGGGTTCGTTTCATTCTAATTTCAAAGAAACAGCGTTTAAAAGCCACATTAGGGACTTTAAAAGCTTTTATGGGATAAACTGCTGTGCTAAACAGTCAAGAATAGAAAACATTTTATGACCTCTGCAAATGCAATATATCAAAGCAGTTGACAAAATCAGACAGATACTGAAGGAAGGCTCTGAAAATAACAACATACAGTAGGATTAATTAACAGTTAGCAGCATATTAAATCCCATCCGACAAATAAAACCATGATTAATTTACTTAAAAAGAAATTCTCCTTGTTTTGCCAGAGCAGAGTTTAAATTATCTCTTCAGACAAGCTGCTGTGCATCACTCCTTTAACATGACCATGTAGTTTCACGCTCCACTACAGAGTGCTAAATCAGCTCAGACTAGGCTTAAACCAACACCATGAGATTGCAAAAGCAGCAAAACATTTGATGAGGCTGTTTACTGGAGATTCACATGGTCAGTTTGTATTGATGATGAACAGAGAGCTGCCAAATGTGAAATACGACTCCTAGGGGGCTGACCAATGAGGTTACTGCACACACCCACACACACATACTGGAAAATGTAATTTGTTGACCACATGGAGTGCATTAGTTCATGTAGTGTCCTTAGCTCACCCTCCCATTGCAGACCAACAAAAGGTAGAATAAAAAGAAGATGCATGTGCTGCCTTTGTGATAGTGAGAGTATCAAGTTAGCATTCAGGGGAGTCTGTCATGGAAAGGCAGAGAAGTCTCACCTCATTCCCCTTTTCAGGTCTGAGGTTTAGTGGATCTAAAATTCAAGGGCTTGAAGACAGTGTTGTTTAGTAACGAAGTAAAAATACTTCACTACTGTACTTAAGTATATTTTGGAGTACTTTATACTTTCCAAGAGTATACATTTTTTTGAGAACTTTCACTTTTACTTCACTACATTTACGAACTTAATTGCATACTTTTACTCCGATACATTTTCAATGTTTGGTTTAGTTACTAAGTAAAAAAAAAAAAAAAGTGTTTTGACCCCACCTATTGACTACAAAGTCGGGTCATGCCTGGGCTTTTTCATCAACACCAATAGGAAACGCCTGTTTCGCAAAGCCAGTCTAAATTTATCCTACACTTGGTTGTTTATATCATTTAAAGTGAATTTAAGCTTCAAAATGTAAAAAAAATGTCATTCAAACTGCACCTACTTTTTACTTATACTTTTCACTACATTACTTGAATACATCTCTTTTTACAGTAATTCTTATACTTAAGTACAAGCCATTTCAGATACTTTAAGACTTTTACTCAAGTAACATTTCAGTCAGTGACTTGGACTTTTACCAAAGTCATATTTTGGAGAGGTACTTATTCTTTTACTTGACTCCGAGATTTCAGTACTTTATACAACACTGGTTGAAGATGACCTATGTGTTAATTTTACTAGCTTGTCTGGATTCTTGAAACAAATACCATCAAAATGTTCATCGGATGAGCTTGGATTCCAAGAAACACAACTTGTATTTGGCTATCAGTTTTTTGTTTCATTTAATTTGTCTTAACTCAACTTCTGTCTTGCTCGCTGCACCGAATGTCCCTAAAGAGTTTAGAAAATATGGTAAATCTAGCCTGAAACCTTCAGCAGAGACACCAGAACAATAAGCGCAGTGTCTCCCTGGACATTTTTAAGAAACTCGATGAGTTAGAGACAGAGGGAGCTGTTTTGTCCTTTTTTTTCCCGTTAAAAGAGCTTGATATGTACAGTAAGCTCAGAGCAGAGAATTACCATGCTGCAACATTTCCCCTCAAAGTAGGTATTTCTCATGAGGCCTGGCTTAGTTCCTCTTCAGTCCAAGCTATTTTAAAGGGCCTGGATACTTTTTTGAGTTATTTAAACTTTAGTGTCTGTTTTTGATTAAAAATATATAATTTTTCAACTTTCAGCTAATAAATCCAATGGTTTGAACTTACAGACAAAAGTGCTTTCTGGAAGTGTTTTGGTAGAAAAATATTAAACACTGACAGAAAAGAGGCTCTGTGAAAATAAACACAACTGGCTGTTAGCCACTAACGACTTTAAAGTTGCTATCTGCTTCCTATAAGCTTTAACCACAGGGGTGTTTCATTGTTTTTAAGGAATGTTGACCTAATTTATGAATCCTTTGATTAAATCTGTAGTTAGCATATCTTATAGGAAGATTTTATTTGAACTATTGTACCTTTTGTAAATGGGCTGGATTTATATTGCATTATATGACACAGTCATACTGACTATTTGAAGTGCTTTAGAGCTACAATGACATAAATACACACACAAATGCACAAAAATCATCTAGAGATCAGCAGAATAATAGGCAACAAGTGCCTTGCTTAGGGGCATAATGAAATATGGCAGAGGGAAACTGGAAGGGAACCCAAAACCTTTAAAATGAAACACAATTATTGTCCTTCCAAAGATCCACAGAAGCACTTTTGTCCCTGGCCCTTTGTTTTTTTTTGTTTTTTGTTATTATTTTCTACTTTTTGTCAATTGAAATTTATTCTATTCTATAAAGAAACTGAAAGTCTCCAAACTGATATAATCTGTCTGTCACTTTAAGGATATCATGTTGTATTTATGAGGAAAAAATATAGAAGTTTTTTTCAGCATCTATCTATCTATCTATCTATCTATCTATCTATCTATCTATCTATCTATCTATCTATCTATCTATCTATCTATCTATCTATCTATCTATCTATCTATCTATCTATCTATCTATCTATCTATCTATCTATCTATCTATCTATCTATCTATCTATCTATCTATCTATCTATCTATCTATCTATCTATCTATCTATCTATCTATCTATCTATCTATCTATCTATCTATCTATCTATCATTTACTCTACCCTGTTGAAACCGTGCCGAGAATAGTATTAGTTCAACAGTAGGGCATGGCGTGGTTCAGTTTTGGCTCAGTTCTCTGATAACAAAGAGCGCATGAGCAAACCGGATCATCTCTTACAGTTAGCTGACTCCTTCCGTGTCCAACATTGTAGTTCACAGATCTCTTCACCTGTTCATAACATGAACCTCTTCTCTGCCTATTAACAATAAATGGCATTAAAACAGCATGGTGTGACCATGGATGATGAAGAGGCCGAGGAAATTTGGGCGGGGGATGCTATCCAGGCACATAAGTTCCTGAATATTATGGCCGCTGCCCTTCTTCTTTGCGTAATTCCCACCTTGAGAGCTGTAGTATCGTGGACCACCAATAGGAGGTGAGGAACCCTACCAGCGGGATGATTAAATGGTCATTAGAACCGAGCTCGGTCCGAACTATGCATGGATCAGTTTCAGAGGGCTAGTGTAAATGGACCATATCACTGTCTCTTTATCTGCTATAGTTGGTTAAAACTGGACAGTGTACCTTGATAGCAAAAGAATATGATTGTCACTGATGCTAATATTAAACATTCTGTGGTCTGTTCCTCTAGTTTTCTTTTCTTTTCTTCTTTATGCCCCCACCCAGAGGAAATCAGAAGTTCAGGTGGGTAATTCCTGGTGACAGTCAGTGTAGGCAGTGATTTATGTGCTGTCCTCCAGGCTCCCTTACTTTGCCTCACCTTGTGTTGATCTCACTCCTTTTCATCTCCTCAACTTCTCCTTCCATCAGTACCTCCCTCTTTTCTCTGTTCACCCAGTGAGGTACGGACTCAATCTAAAAACTTAGGTACCATTTGGAGCAGACTGCCTTTACAGGCTAAATTTTCATAGCTAAATTCTCCCTGATGTGCTAACGAGAGGAGGAATTACTTTAGCTCTCCTTCTCTTTGGTTAATACTAAACCTTTCAATCTGCTGTTCCACAGCAGCCACTGAATACAAATCAGGGTTACAGCCGTGAACTGAGTAATGGCACTTGTGTGTGTGATTGGACGACTAGTGCTGGTAACATTTTAACAGCTGCAGTATAAAATAAGGCAGCTGGAGGGAACTGTAGCCCATTTATTTTAAATTTTTTGACGTGTTAATGAAGCAACTATTTCATGTTTGCACTGTAGTATAGTAGAGCTATTTCCCTGCTTAAAGGTAAATGTGCATCTAAGTTTTCAAACTTTTGCATCCTCCAAAAGATTATCTTGTAGCGTCTCTCTTTACTTTTCTCCATTTATTTTCCTTTAGTCTCTAACAGCTACTTAAGAAGGTGTGCATTTTTGCATCCTCTTAAGCATATTTAGTTGCTTAAACACAACTGTTTCACGTTAGTAGGGTAAGACATGAAACAATTGTGTTAAAGTAACTAAATACGCTTAAGCAGATGCAAAAATGCATGAATAATTTTTTTCTGTGCCCTTGCTGCATTGCAAAGCATTCCCACGGCATGATGCTACCATTGCATTGTGTGAACATGGGGATGACTACAGTGTATTTTTTTGCGTGCATAGTTTTGCTCTCGCTGCTTCTTGCACGTGTGTACGATGTATCCCTACATGGGTCACTAATGCAGATCAGATATATTATTGCTTTCTTCTAACAGGGCATTCTTTCCCCCCCACATTAACAAAAGTCCAGATTATAGACAACAGGGAAGTTAGTTAAGCTATTCTCCAATCCAAGTGGGTATCTGCAGCTCTTCGATAGCTTAAAATGGCCATCGAATGTTCTGGTCTGGTTAATTGCTATTTTTGCCTTTAAGGTTTTAATGCTTTGGGACAGAATAGTATTTCCCAGCTTTGAACTTTAACCAATCTGGTGTGGTTTATAGTCTTCAAGACGTTGAATTTTCTCCAATAAACCTCTGAGGTCATCACAGAACCATTGTATTTAAATAGAGATTAAATTACACATGAACTTGTAATGAACTGACGCCTCACTGGGATTTAAACGGGATTTATTATGTTAACTTAGGCTAAACACACAAGCAAGGAAGACTTTTCAGACTTCTTTTATTCTACATATCATGCAAAGCATCTTTGATTTTCATCCAACGAGTTAACCCGATGAAGTCACAGTAAACCCTGTGGCCTGTTTATAATAGCCAGGGCAATGTTGTTTCTTTTAGTGCAAAGAGTCATATCAAAAGCATTTTTGGGGGGATTTTTAAGCTGCACTGGAGGAAAACAGCAGGACTTTATTTCTAAACTCATAATTTTGACCCACTGTATAAACACATGTAGTACTAAGATATTAAACCAACCAAGAAGTAGTAAAGCTAAAGGAAAAACAGTTATTGACAACTATTTCTTTCAACTCAAAATCAGTAAGCTATGGGCGAAAAGTCATAAAAGTCATTTTTAACCACTGATGCCTTGACTGTCAATATATATATATATATATATATACATATATATATATATATATATATATATATGTATATATATATATATATGTATATATATTACAGCAGATCGGTGAAGCTGAGCGGAAGAAATATGGTGGAACGTAGAGCGGTTTTCAATTCAAAGGCTCCAGTTCGCTCCGATGCGCTCACGTCAATTAAAAATGTTGGTTTATAAAATTTCTAAAATAACATTTATTTGATTCAAGTGTGTTTTTTTTTTTGAGAATTAATAATTAAATAGGAAACGCAGGGCAACATGAATGGAGCAAGGTGTTACATTCACAGCTGGGAAACAACACGATAACTTAACAGCCGGTTAAATAAGACAATACACTTGTATGGGTCACATCATTAAATCAAATGCCGTGTGTCCCAGGGCCCTGGCATAATTAGATGAAGGTCAAATGTCAGAAAATGCCTTGTCCTGAACATTTGAGTGAGCAGCGGAGTCAATGAGCGAACATCCTCCTGAGTGGAGAACGGGAATTGCACGGCGGGAATTGCACGGGAATTGTACGGCGCACCCCTCCGTTCACATGCTCGGATATATATATATATATATATATATATATATATATATATATATATATATATATATATATATATATATATAAGGCATACATGGAGCGCCATAACCAAGTGGCTGAAATAGTATACAGGAACATCTGTGCAGAGTATGGGCTGGAAACCCCAAGATCAAAGTGGGAAACACCTCCAAAGATGGTAGACGATGACCAAGCCAAGATCCTTTGGGACTTCCAGATACAGATGAACCGAATGGTAATGGCAAACCAACCAGAGATTGCGGTGGTAGACAGAAAGCAGAGGAAAGCCATTGTATTGACATAGCAATACCAAGTGACTGCAACATCAGGAAAAAGGAACATCAAAAACTAGGGAAATACTAGCGGCTCAGAGAAGAGCTGGAGAAAACCTGGAAGGTCAAGGTATCAGTGGTGCCCGTGGTCATTGGGGCACTCGGGGCAGTGACCCCCAAACTTGAAGAGTAGTTACAGCAGATCCCTGGAAATGCATCAGACATTTTGGTCCAGAAGAGCGCAAAGAAACTGCGCAGAACCCTGAAGCTCCCAGGCCTCTGGTAGAGGACCCAAGCTTGGAGGGAAAAAAGGGGGGAAGACCGCCTTTTAGGAAGAGTTAAGTGTTCAACTTAGCTCCACTATAGCCATTTATAAATAGTGCCATTCTTTTTGAAAATATCTTTCTCTACTTTTAAGCTCTCTCTCTTTCATAATTTTCTTTCCCTCTAAAACTGATAAAGGGATTTTAGGGGAATTTTCCACAGCAGCTTGGGCTCCCCTATCACTTGTAATTCAAACTAAAAAGCTTTTTAGGATCAAAACTAAAAGCTCTACAAACACTGATACTGACAATAATGACTCAGAGCAGAGGAACGTTTCCCCCTATGTCAAATGCCGTCATCTATGGACCCAAAACAAGATAATAAATGTGGTTTGTTGCTAAGTGGTGTGTGGGAGGGAGCGCAGGAGTCCCTAGGGTGACCCTGGAAAATGAGAGAATATTAGTGATGCAATAGTTTCTAGAAGACACCACCCTGAAAGGAGACAGACAGCCGATTGTCCATTGGTGACGCAGAGACTGAAGCCAAATGTTGCAAAATTGGATTAAAATTTTGACTGCAGTCATAAAATATATCAATTTTAAGACAATTGGTGGAGAAATAACCTTTCTATGTGGAGAAAATATAGGCTGATAAGCTGATGCTGGTTATGAGTAAATTCACATAAAAATAATACAAATCAACCAAACTAACCAATGAAGCACT
This sequence comes from Cyprinodon diabolis, assembly GCA_030533445.1. Lineage (NCBI taxonomy): Eukaryota > Metazoa > Chordata > Actinopteri > Cyprinodontiformes > Cyprinodontidae > Cyprinodon > Cyprinodon diabolis. Next base: position 14,041,947 of record CM060074.1, read on the forward strand.
CCTTAATAGGTCTTTTTTCTGAGCAAGATATTTATTCTTTATAAATAAAACATAAATGGAGAGAGGTAATAATGGCCCCAGAGAACAAGCTCATCACCTGTTGTTGTAAAAATGGTCTGATGGGCCACCGTTAAGAACAGAAATAATTTGCTCACCTGCAGAAAACTAATGAAGCAGTAGGCGTATCAGATAATGTTAGCTTAAACACTTAGCTTTGTCAATGAATGTCAAAACATGAACATAAACAACACTTTCACATGGGAAAGTCAAACAGTTTCCAGGGGTCACCTTAAATTTAGACACACTGTTGTCAATCCCATGAAACCCATGTTGCAAAGAGCAACAATGGAGGTCTAAATCTGACCAATCATGAGAGAATAAAAAAAAATTTGCAAAAGAGAGAGGTGCTGATGATCAGATTAATAAACTTTCTGAAATTCTTGTTCATAAAATACAGCAAAAATACTAAAAAAAAAATAAAATTTCCCACATTTATCTTAGAAGCTCTAAGGAAAGCACAAGTCACAAGCCAGAGTTGATCAAATTTCAGAAAAATCTCCTACAATAATAGAAAAGTCCACCTTAAATTGGTTGAATTTAAAATAGGTTTAAAATAGACTTTAAACCTTGTCTCTTTATTATAACCCATTAACGATTTTTTTTCTCCTGGTGCAGCAGAAAATCTCCTCTTGGTATACAGTAATAAACCGTCTGAAATACTTTCCTTTCATAATAGTAAAACTGGGGCATATTAAGCAGAAGCTCCAAATGTCACAATCTGCAGAGTCTCATCATTGAATGAAAAAAATGTCAACATTTAAACTCAGTAGTCACATAAAAAAGTGAATGAAAAACAATAATCCTTTAGTTATTTTTGTGTAGAGACCAAAGTTAAAACAAACACTTTAAGGTATAAAGTTGTGTCTTAATGGAGCTAGGGCAGAGGAAAGCTACACAGAGAGAACATAAAAACTTCACATGCACGGAAATATTTGTGAATATTTAGGAATCTAATAGAAAAATGTTTTGAATCTTAAAGGAAATCTATGATACAAAATAAGTTGTTTAAACTTGGCCTCCTTAGGGACTATTGTCTAAATCACCAACCCCGCACATATGACCTAAACAGACTGACTCTGTTTTTCAGTATTCACACTGGCTGTAGTAGTACTGACTGCAGTTTCAGAACAACAATATGCATGTGTCTGAGAGAGGCAGAGGAACACGTTTTTTTATGTTGAGTGGCAAACAAACAGCAACTCCCTCTGCGAACTGTGAGACTTCATTAATGCTGCTGGAAAGTAATTCTTCCTCATCAATCTTCTCCACTAGCATCCCAACACGTAAAGCAAACAGAGGAAGTCTCCCTTTTATCAACAAGTTTGGGGGATTTGGACACAATCCGACATCCTTCAGTTATATATCTGTGTAAAAAGGCGGCGATTGAACCTGCCTCCAAATGCCACAGCACAAAAAAACAAACAGGATAGTGTCTGTGCCAACCCTATGGTGTGGGAAATATCTTTCTATGCTAGGTATTTGCTCAGGATAAAAGGAATGCGCTTTGACTTACAAAAAATTATAAAATTTTTGGTCCTAAACAGTAAATAAAACGTCAATATTAGTGGATATTTGTTGAGGACCCAGATGCAGAGGCAGAGATGATTTCTTGCGAAATTTATTAAAGTAAAAACACAGAAAGGTAATGTGTGGCATAATCCAGAACCGTTCGACAAGAAACTCGGGAACCAAAAACTATGAGACAATAGGGGAATACACCTAAGGAATTAGGTAATGAAGAGAATCCAGCAACGAGGAACTGTATACTAGGTGTACATATGGGAGAAAGAACAAAGAATGGGCTAATCAGCTGATGGAGAGCATGTGTGGATAGAAGCATCTAGAAGGGAGCTGGGGGAAAGGAGACTGCTTTGAACCATGCTGTCACAGTCTTGGTTCTTTTAAGTTTTCTTTTGAATATTTTACTTTGCTCCATGTTTTTTAGTTTTATTGGTTTAATTCCTATTTTGTTTTGTTTTCTGTATATATTTGAGTTCTTAGGTTTTTATTTGTTGCCCTCTGTTGCCCTCTTGTGGTGGTATCCTTTTCCCTTGCTCCTTTCTAGACTCCTCTCTTCACACCTGATCCCAATCAGCTCATTAGTCCTGTCTCTCTCCTTGTGTAGTTCCTCAGTGCTGGTTCCTCTGGTTTGTGTTACGTTTTAAGTTGGATTCCAGCCTCTTTTAACTTTTATCATTGATTAAAACTGCAAGAACTCACCTCTGCCTCCCATCCTCTCCATTTGGGTCCAAAACCACAACCTAACCCTAACACATGCGGCTTTTAAGACGGTGCAGCTTTTCTGTAGATTTTTCCTGACCACTAGAGGGGGAAGTCAAAGTTGGAAATGAAAGAATAATTGTCATGGTTGGTTTGAGGTTTTGAGGACCCAAATGCAGAGATCAGGGGGCAGAATTGAATCTGGAACATTTAATAAGTTAATTGAGGCAAAGAACCAAAAACCGGAAAACTACCATGAGGAGCCAGTAAAAGACGAGGAACCAGCACTGATCTGCACAAGGAGAGTATATGTAGGAGACAGAACAAAGACTGAACAAATTAGTTGACAAGGAACATGTGTGGATGGAAGCATCTAGAAGGAAGCCAAGGGAAAAGGACACAAACACAAGGGGGCAACAGAGAGTAACTCAGGGACAACACACTGCTTGAAAACAACTACAAATACAAATAAACTAAAACAGGACAGAACCCTGACATTTAGGGGCTAATTTTTATTTAGCAGAAGAACGGGCTAGCAGCAGGCACAGAGGAAAACAAATGTCCTGAATTCACACAATTTGACATTCATTTGCTGCATTAAAGCTGCCGAAGCAATTAAGAAACTGGGCTCAGCTCCTGTAGAGCTGAAATAAAGAGCTAACAAAGCTCTTACTGCTGTGAGCCAAAAAGCAAACCGAAGGGAGACAATTTACTAGATATCAGCGGCTTATAGCCCTGAGTGGCTTATTTTTGTACGTTTTCAGTTCTTTCACAAAATTTAGTGAGCGTAGCTTATAGTGAGTGCGCTCTATGGCCCGGAAAATACGGTAAACAAGAGACGCAGAAGTGCTCAAGTACAGACAGAAAACCACAAGGATGACACAAAATTGAAATGAAACCAAAGACCCAGAAAACACAGAAGGACATAAATCAAAAGGTGACTGAAAAGTCAAAAAGAAAATTTAAACAGAACCAGAAAGTACATGATATAAAGTGATTTAAAAAAAAAAAAAAGCCCTGAAAGGTGAGCATCATTTTATTTTGTTAAAAACATATTGTTCACACAATAATAAAATATGACTAATAAACCTGTATTTACATGTGTATCAGTGGTGGGGTGTATTCTGTTGCTTGTACTTTTTAGTAAAAATGCCAAATGTTATCTCATTGATTGATCAAAATCACTGTCTTCAGGTCTAAGCATTAAAATATAGGAGAAATATATTTTGAAAAAATAGAAATAAGCCGAAATGAAAACCTAAGATTGCACCAGGTTATATTATTTTCAGGGGCAAATAACAGCGGCTTAAATTTGAAAAATGTGTCAAATATTTATATAATTACGGGAGCAGACAAGTTTGTAGCCAGATTCCACATATTAGGTAAATGTAAGAAAGAAAAAGCAGGAATTTATTAATAAAATACACAAAAATCATTTACTTCACCACCGACATTTACCATTTTTACATTTGAACCTGAAAGTGGTAAATATTTTTAAGTCTATTTTTCTTTTCTACATCTAAAATCAAACTCATTTCAACTATTTTTCTTAATTTTTCTTTTTTATTCTTTAAATTGTACAACAAGCACGATTCATTTCAAGCATCTTACAGGTAAAAATACGTTTTATTGCTGATAATAGGATTTCAGTGATGTTTAATCTTGGGGTTATGTTGTTGGTTTCTACATCAGCAGGACAGAACATACTGTAACAACAGAAAATTTAGATCAAGCACTGGACACTGTGACCCAGTTAGGTAAGGAAAATAGAAAGCCAAAGTCCATCATAGTCTGTTTAACTTCAAAGTAAGAATAATGACCACTGCGGTTCGGTAGGTTGTTTTTTTCCCTGTGTGCAATATTTCAAAGCTTAGATTGATATTTTAATTTAATTATATTGTAACACAGGAAGCCAGAGGCTGATACTCATTAAGCTGTCTTAGTTCTTCCTTTCACGAGGCCGAGCTGCAACAAATCTTCCATCTTAGCAGAAACACGAAAGGTTAAATGTCACTGCTTTTCTGGATTTTTCATCTTCTCTATCTCATAAACCACCCAAGATAACTAATTTAACATCAGTGCATGTTAAAGGGAGTTTTAAAGCTAGGTTTTGTGAAGTTTCACCCTTTAATAGTTTCATTATCTCTAATTAAATATGATGCATGAGGGTGGGTTTTATTAAGATTCTCAGAGTGGTCATATGCCAACGGCCTGCTGTTCTGTGGCACACAGTGCTACATTACTAATTATTAAATAGCTACACCTTAACAAGAGACAATTTGTGTCTTTGTTACTACTGTCTACAGAAGCACCATAGAGAGCCTTCTGACCAGCTGTTTCACTGTGTGGTGTGGAGGCTGCAGCTCCTCAGTCTGGAAGAAGGTGAGAAGAGTACTGGGAACTGTAGAGACGATCATCAGGGCTCCTCTTCCCTCCATAAAATAAATTTCATCCATATCAATGTGTTTTTTTTGCAGCATGTTTTTTTCTCCCACACTGTTTACATACTTTAAAAAAATGGAAGTCATGACAGCTGTAAAAAAAATGATTTCATCCCAGTGCTTTGTCCTGAGCCCATAACGAAGCATCCAATGCATAACCAGCAGGTTCTTTAACAGCTTTTTCCCTGCTGCCATAAGACTGTTGAACTGTTGAAAACTTTAATAAGTCACAAATCAAGACTCTGCTTCACATTGATCACATCATATTTACACTACATGGTGAGAAACTGTGGGAACAATTTATTGACGTATTAATAGCATTGTAGGTGCAGCTCATTCAAATATTAGGCCATGCGGGCCGAGAAGTGTAATAATTAACATAAAAAAAAAAAAAAATACAGATATGCAAAAGAGCAACCAGGTGGGATTCAAACTCCAAATCTGATAGTTAAAAGGCATTCGTGTTAACCCTAGCCTTGTAAACTATCCCCAACCGCCAGCGGCTAAAATAATTTTTGCCTGCGAGTGGTCTAGCCTCGATCAATGCCCCAGGCCCTAGAACTGGCGGGCCAATAACAAAGCAGAGATGTGTTTTGAATTTTTGGATGCAAAGCGGGCGGGGTTTTTAGGGTGTGACGACAAAGCTGCGCGATGCTCGAGAAAGCACAACAAGGAAGATGGCAACAACTATTGAACAAGAGCATGCACTGCGGCAGCAGCTTTCAATGGAGTGCTCCAAAGTTCTCTTTTCTGTTTCTGTTGTTCAGTAAAAGTATGTTTTAAGATCATTTGAGGTGAGAATATTACACGTAAAAGCATCACTATATGGTCCATTTCCTGATTTAATATGTAATTAAAAAAACAGTTTCTCAAGTTGAGAGGACCTCCCAGGGGACCTCGGAGGCTCACGGCAGCCAGGGCTAACCGCAGCCTGTTTGCAGCGGCCCTTTCTCGGCATAGTCGTGTGTGAAGGACCGCTGGCTCTGATGCCGATTTTTGACTCAGCTTTGGAATCAGTTTTGGAAGGATTAGACTTGGGGCTTTCATTGAAACGTGAGCAGGAAGAGGCTCTACGCTCATTCATTTTTAAGAAGGATGTATTCTCCGTTTTACCGACAGGCTGTTTGTTTACACTCCCCCACCAGCTTTCTGTTGAGCTTACTACGTCACAGTCAGTTGCGCTCATTGGTCAGAGCGTTGGCCAATAGGCACAGACATGGTTTGAAAAACAACGGGTTGTTCTCATCAACAATCTTCCAATGTCTCATTCATCGGGGCCAGACAAAATTACACATTTAATCTCACATTTAATCTGGTTTATCAGGCTATGTTAACCCATCAGCAAAAGAGATGCATACACAACTTGGAAACCAGGATGGATTAGAATTCGGAGCCATAGTTACCGCACTGTCACATAGCTGTTATGCATTAGAAGGACTGTTTATCATATTGCATTTCACAGTTTTTTGTATTATTTATTTATATAATCATTATCAATACTATTATTATGGAACAAACGAGTCCAGCTGTGAAATAATGAAGACATTACGATACCCGCTCAATTGTAGTTCTGATAGGGTTCTATCCAGCAGAAGCCGCCATTCTAAACTGTATCAAATGTATTGAGCTTGGTTTTGGCCAATTGTGTCAAATGGGTTAATTGGTTCATGGGTCTTCGAAATTGCCATCGTTAGGAATTTGTGACAAGAATGCAATAGGGATGTTATTTCCCTGTGTTTATTGACGTCCAATACCTGTTTTTAATGTTCAGTTAAAAATTTAAAAAATAGATCCTTTAAAAGGATGGCCACCATAGAGATTGCCTTCTATCCAATTTTTTTTCTCCTACAAACCTACTTGCATTCTGACAATTTTTAGCTGCGGTTGTCGTAAAGTCAAACTTCAAGACTTCAACTCTAAAATACGCAACCATAAAAAAACAAATGCAACAGAAAAACGCTGCAATTACTAAAAACAATCAACAAAGCAAATGCCTGGGGATGTTTCTGCTCAGTTTTCTTCCACCGTCCAGCATGACTGTTGGTTGCTGGTGTTTTCTTTTTATTCCCCCTATCTGTCTTTGTGTTCCCCTGTGATGGAGAGGTGAACTGTCCAGGGAGTACGCTGCCTCTCGTCAAATGAGCGCTGAGGATAGACCCCACTGGCCCTGGGACATTGCAAGGACAAGCGGGTGGAAGCAGTCGATGCATGTTAGACCAGAAACAGTTCTCTGAAGGTAACACTTCTCCTGGCAATGCAAATAATGTTGTTCCTTTCTACATTTACATTCAGATCTTTCATATATCCTCAGCTTTTTCATTTTACCATAAAAGAATGAAAACAAAGCATTAATATCAAAATATTCGGTTTTTAGTCTCCAATTCTATGTTTTCAGAGTCCAATGTTTCCAATGAATCATTTTATAAATGTCCAAACAGCATATTAAAAAATTACCTTAACAAAAAAAAACGAAAACACTGCATGAGACCATGCTAAATAATTTCATTTTTTTACACCTTTACTATATACTCCTTCAATTTTGAACTAGGAATTAAACAAAGGTGTAGCAAATATAATATTATTGCAAAGTTATCATATTAACAACATGGCCAATAGGAGACATTTATTTATAAAATATATGTCTAACTACAGCGAAAGGCAGTAATTATGTTACTCTGAAGGAGCTGCATGAATTTCCGGTTAATAATAGTTGTTTTCTAAAAGGACAACCATTAAAAAAAGGAGTATGTCCAGCAGACATTAACACTTTGTTTTAAAGCAAACACGCAGGCTGAGCTATGGAACATTGCCGGAAGGTCTGAACAAACCTAATTTGAATTTCTCTCCACAATTCAAAATGAGAAACAGACTAAGAAGTCACCAAAGGAACACTGCGCAAACACTGAACTGTGGAAGTGGAATTACCAGGCTCTGGGTTAACACTGAAGCATCCTATGATAGCCTGAATTGGACTTACTGTATGAGGCTGTGAACAAGTCATTACCGGCTGATGAGCTGGAAAAACTTCTGTAAGATGAAGTTGTCAGACATCATCAAATTGGGAAGCAAGAAACTCAAGAAATTCCAAAGAATATGAATAATTTGGGGCTTTTACAAAGTATTCAGTAAAGGGTTTGCACACTAATGCAACACAGCTTGTTTATTTTCTGTGCATCTTCCCATGTTAATACTTTTTAATTGAAATTGCAACGTTATATGTTGTATTTCAAGGGGTTTATCAGCACATAAATTCTTGATCTTCTAATAACTGGATTTAAGGTGTCAGTTTCAGCATCAACCAACACGTGACCAGTAGAGAGCAGTGTCACTGCTTCTCTGGATATTAGACGTGTTTTAGTCTGAAGCTGTGAGGACAAAGCTTAAAGGTAACGATCTGCCGGGAAACTTTGGCTCCAGCCACTCATGTGGATGCTACTTTGACACCTACCTCCTATACCTAAACATTGCACCTAATCTACACATTTTCTGGGAAAAATAAATCCTTGTGTTGCTTTCTCCTTTAGCAATACAGTTCCATGTTACACTGCAGCGTATCTATGCTGGGGATTAACGAGTTTTCATAAATAAAACTTCTGTAATATGCCATCAATGGCTTGGCAGATGTTCAAAGAACTAGTAAATCTCTTTCCCCTATATTTAAGAACTTAAAAACCTTGCACAATACACAGTACATTTTAAAGTATTATAGTAACACTTTAAGAGTTAAATTTAACACCAATCATAGTGCATTTGGTCCCACTCTGAATTAGTTAGTTAATTTACTCTCTACTTAGTGCATATCTTAGTCCAGTTGTCGTTGTAATAACTCTTAAAGACTCAATGTACCTTGACACTGCATATTTACCACTGTGGATTTACTTTTTATCTTTGTTTTTTTTTGTTTCTGTCAGTAAAAGTTAAAATATATTCTTGCAGTGAGGACACTGGGAGCTTTAGGTTTGTGGCAATCTGTTTTTCTAAATGTGAGTAATATTAACATTTGAAACTGAAACATTTATGATGGGAGCTAAAGATTAGGGTGATGGTAATGATGCATTCCAGCCTTAAGGGCCAAGACTCCTTACTTAAGATAAATCGTGGAAATACAAGAGGAAACATGCAGCCTTGGCCAGCAGTTCAGTAAAAGGTCTTATTACGTCTTGTCAATAAAGAACATTTAATCAATGAGGAAAGAATTTCAACTTGAATGTATAGTTGTTATGGTTTTCCCTTCTTCTTTTTTAGTTTCTTTTTGAGTTTTCAGCTATTTATGTCATTACGTTTTCTTGGTTATTGGTCTCTTTCCATTTTGTGTCATTGTAGTTGTTTTCTAGTTATATCTAAGCAGTGTTGTGTTTTTTGAGTTGCTCTCTGTTTCCCCCTCGTGCCAGTCTCCTTACTGCTAGCTCCCTTCTAGTTTCTTCTATCCACACCTGCTCCCTATCAGCTGATTACCCCGGTCTTTGCTCTCTCCCCCATTTATACACCTCATGTTAAGTTTGTCAGTGCTGGTTTTTCATTGTTACTTTTTTCCTCATGTTTGTTTTCCCCTGGCATCTCTTAGTTTTTGGTGTCTGTATTTCATTCTTGGATTTTGCTTCTGTTGCCTTTACCTTCATTAAATCTGCAAAACTCATCTCTGCTTCCTGATTGGATCCTCAACCACCCTACCTTGACATCGGTGTAAATAAAAACAGAGAAGAGCTATTGCACTCCTTTAGATTATTTAATATTCTGTCTCATTTCTAACCAGAAAAAGTCTTTAAGGTATGAAAATAATTTTAGAGCTGCACGGGGAATAAATTATTCATGTCTTAAACCAATCAATGTATATTCTTTATTTGTTTATTATTTATTTCAAAGTTATGTTTTCCAGATACTTGGAGATGAACTGGGTGATTCACAAAGAGTTTTTTTTTTTTTGCATGGTTTTAGTTTCAGAGGAACTGGATTTTTGCTCCATAAAATATAATTCCTCATTATTAAACCTAGATTATCCAAGCAAACTCTTTCAATTCTGCCTGGCATAATGCCCGTTGGAGAAAACTCCTCTGAGTGTAACATTAAAAGCTGAGTACCCATTAAAATATGATGCTGAAAACGTCAAAAATACACCAATCATTGACAGTGTGGATAAAGAGAAAATAAAATCACAGAGGGGAAAAGGAAGGTCTTTACACTTTTTTGAAGGCAGAAGTCAGAGTTCATTTTTAATGCCAGAGATTTAACCCGTACAAAATACATAATTGACCAGAGAGATGAACCTGGAAGTATGGAAGTCAGAGGAGCAAAACAGTCTGACGAGAAGCCTGAGCTCCACACAGCTGATTAGTGCTGGAGGATAAGATCGTGGAAGGCGTAGGAGGAAGAAGACAGCAGAGATGAAAAGTCATCCTCGCTTTATTTAACTGTGTAGCTTAAGCTGCTCAGTGGGGAGTCCCGCACTTTGACAGTGGCACGGACTGAATGGGATCTTCAAAGGAGGACCAAGGAGCGTCTTAGCCACGCTTACAGAAATTAAAAGGCTCAGTCGAGCTTTCCGCAGCATGGAAAATAGAATATCGAACAACACCCATAGTAAGAGGCAGCTGAAACAAAAATGGCGGACACGTCAACAGGCAGCTTTATTCCCCATTTAGACATAAGACTATGCAGCATGCTCTTCTTGTCTTCCCTCCCCATTGTAATCTCGACTCTTGTTTCCATTCTCCCTCCTCTTTTTTTTAGCCTCCTTTAAACAAGCGTAAATCTTGCTGCGCTCGCATCCAAATATCTCACCTTTCAAATACAAGGAGATAAGCCCGTTAGCCAGCGATCGAAGGTCAAGGAGATAACAGGGCAGATCCAAGCAAGAGGAGAGGAGAGGAAACAGTAGAGAATGGATGCTATTTCAAGGATATTCATTGTAGTTGTGCTGTTTTATTAGACATCTTAACTTTGCAAAGAAAAAAAGAGATAAATCTGAGGTTCTCCTGCAGAGTGAAGGGAAAAAACTATATGAAACATAAGAAAGTCAACCCAAATAATTCTACAGAAGTTTTCCATCTATAAACCTAAAGAGCTAGAGAAATTATTTAATCCAGTTGCTTGAAGACTTAGAGACTAAGAGTTATGCCCTGAAATTAAAAGAATTATTTTCCTTTAATCTTAAAATGGATGTAGATTTCCCTTTTTTTTGGACTAAAAAGCTGTAGCTAAGGTTTGACCCGAGAGCTTACAACTGTATGAAGGAGTTTAGAAGAATGCTATAACACCTTTCAGGAAATAAATCTTTAACTTTATCTTGGTCTTCAACAAAAATACAACCTGCTTTCATCTAATTCACATTTAGTGGCCTCATAGCTTCAAGTGTTGTATACCATAGTCAACTAATTAGAGAGAACTGCTTTTTCTTTTGCCTTTTCCTTGGATAACAATCTTGTCAAAGAGCTTCAACCCTCAGCTAAGAAGTAGGAAGGAATCGCTTTTTCCATGTTTGAAAAAGTCAGAGTTTGTGTCTTGAATGGCTGCTCATGCGTAAAGCAATCTACTGGAATGTAGGAATCTATTCACACCCTAAGTTTCTATGTAAACTGCCAGGGGAAGAGGCAGTGGGTACAGGAGAACAAAAGATGATAATCACACACATCCACAGACATTTACCAACCAACGTGAGAGAGAGATTGATGTGTTTCTGGGCCAAGGAAGACATTTTCTGTCTTGCAGAAAGAACCTCACTCATAGTTCGCTTCTACTTTGACTATTGGTTGATACGTACACGTTAGGCTGCAGGATTTATATAAAATATTAAATCACTGCAAATAATAAAACGCAGAAGAAAAAAGTGAAGGTCTGCATAACTTGACTGTATTGATCAAATTGTATGACATTATTTATCTAAAGTTCTTTTTACAAATCCCAACAACAAGGAGACTCAATTTCTCAAAAAACTTAGCTGGTTTTAGTCTCTGTTGTCGTTGGAGACGATCCCCCTTTTAAAGATGAATGTTTATAAAACTTTGCATTCTTTATTGAACTCTCTGTATTTGTCATGATCTGGCCTGTTTGCTTTCCTTAATTAGTAATTCCTCTCACCTGCTGCTTTCCCTCCCTGCCTCAATTATTATTTATTCCCCTCACCTGTTTCCTCTGGTTTATATTCAGTTCAGTCTTAGCATTCAGTGCCAGATCATTGCTTGTCTTTCTGTTAGCCTGTCTGTTAGTTTTGTTCCTTGGTTCATGTCCTGGATCCTAGCAGCCAGTGGAAAGAGGGTTTTAGTGTTTGTCTCATCTACTGATCATCCACTGTTCCTCCCCACGGAGTCCTCTGGGTTTTTGGCTCAATATGTGGGGAGGTTCAGTTTTATCCAGTTAGCCTGGATCCAGGGAGGAGACCAGTTTAAAGTCCTGCTTCAAGTTCCGGTTCCACGTCCTGTCTCGGCTACACTCTTCCACTGTGCCTGCCTGTCTGCACCTGATCCTGTCTGCTCCTGTGCATGACCACCTGGTCATGCTTCTGGTCCCAGTCAGACTCTGAACCCTCCTGGGAGCCTGTGGATGCCTGGAAGTCTGGATCCTGCCTGTTCTGTCTGTTCCTGTCTGTTCTGGATCCCTCACCAGGATCGGCTTCCAGCATCACCTCTGGGACTGCAGCACTGGGGACATTCGTGGTCTGGACTGTTAAACCAGGTAAGTGACCAACACAGATAATCTTTTATCAGTTGATCTTGGTCACTTACCTGTGTTTCTCCCCTAGAGTGTCTGAGATTGGGCGGTGCCCCGCCCCCCCGCCTGCAGTGTCCGCGAGCCACAGCTCCGCTTTTGGTTTATTTAATAAACGTTTTGAACTTTCCTACTGACTGTCTCTCCTTGAATACTGGGTCCATCTGTCCTCGGTTCATGACAGTATTCTTACTAATTTGTCATATCTTGGCCTAATAAACACATTACTGACCATGATGTTGATGTTAAGATATAACTTTGGTTAAAAGTGACAAATTTGTTGAGGTTTAGGTGTTTTTTAGATGCTTGAATGTTGTCTTTGTCTATATAGTATAAATGTATTTCTGAGCATTTTTTGTACTTAAATAACTTAAGGAGTTTATATTCTTTAAAGTTTCCCTTCCAGTTTGAGGATCAAGGTCTTCTATGTCACGAGGATCTACAACCAGCATAAGGAACACTTGGATGAAGTTCTCATTTTGGTGCTCCACCTGTTTTAGTCTAAATGATCCATATAACCAGATCATAATCCATAAAGGATTAGGTTCCAGTTGTGATTCTGAATATATTAATGGTGCTTTAATTGTGTATAAACAATGTTTTTTTTTTTTCTTTATACTTACATTCTTATCCTTCACCATGAGCTTTCCTTTCTCATCGTGCACTTTTTCCAATCTTGGTAATTTGCATCTATATCATCTGCTGGCACCAAGGTCAGGAAAGATTCATGCAAATTATGAAAATTATTATGGACTGGGAGATTTACTCTAACATATAGCTATTAGTACTTTCTGTACTTTTCAATCATCATACTTCATGTTGGTTCTCTTTGCATTTGACATTTAACTTATTTTCAATTGCTTCAGGGCACAACTTTACACTTTTACCTAGAGGAACCTTAAAGAGGACTCTTAAGTCTTACAATCTTGGACACTTAAGCTGCTGGTGAATAATTTTGCACCTTGTGGGTTCAAACACATTGGTTTATGCAAATATGTTCTTGCAAGAGTGTAAATTAAGCTGAAATCAGAATAACTTGTTGAGCATTAGCTTGTGTTCAACCCAAGTTCAATTGAACTGTTCCTCCTTTAAAGCTTTGTGTCTCCTGGTAGTTTTTAGATTGTCTAATTTTTACACCATCCTATCAAATAATCAGCCAGAGCAATCCTTTAGCACATATTGATGTTGAAAGGATAATCGAATATTTCATATATGGTGCAGCTAAAAACGAAGCTTTCCCAAACATAAAGCAAAAAAATATAAAGAAAAACAATCGAATAACCTTTAAAGTCCTTAAAAAAAGAAAGATATCAGCCTTTAAAGTTGAGAATTGAGAAACAGCAGAAACAGATTATGTCAGCAGAACCCAGGTGAAACAAAACATTCACATCAACAGAGCATTATCTCCTAATCTGTGAGCCTGTCGGTGTGTGGAACCAGTTTGTCAGGTGTTTTCTGTTGCTTCTGGGACAATTACCTGAGATTAGGATCAAAACAGAAGAGGATCTATTTTCCATAGCAGCTATGGCATTCCATTCGGTCAGGGGAAAATATTTGCATTATTTGCACTGAGATTGAACCCAACACACCATGTAGCACCAGGAAGGATGAAGAAGATCTGCTGGAACTCAGCTAGATACTGATCTGCATGGCGAGCAAACTGGTGGAGTATAGAACAGTTGAAACACAAAAAGAAAACACTAATGGAGAGAAATTTAGCATGGATTAATGCCACCAAAAACACTTTCTGTAGAAACTTCTTCACACGGCCACACTAACACCATCAGACACCCTCATTTTCTTCTCCCCTCACAGGATTTCTGAATCCCTCCTTGCTGTTTTGTAGATGATTAAACAAATCTCTCTTCCATCCTCCTACCTGCTTTAGTTTTGTCCGGACGTCCCAGCAGACGAAAGCTGGCATGTTTTTCCTGGCTTGGGCTCTGGGTGACTGATGGTGAATCCTCTTTTGTTAACACCTTCTTCTTCTTCTTCTTCTGGATGCTGTTCCCCATATTTGGGGCCCGTCCTTAAACCTCCTAAACCGGTTCTAGCATCTTGATTCCTTGTAACTTTACATCTGTGCACCTGCTCTCCAACATGAGCTAAAGTCAGCGAGGCTCTCCTGAATCCCTGCACTCAAATCATTCCTGATGAATCCACCTTTCTAAACAGAGTGGGTTGTCATCTATTTGTATTAAAAAGCTTCTGACAACATTCCTACAGGACAAATAACCTCCAGCTCAACAAATATGCAGATCCACCAATAAAAGACAAAGAAAAAAATTTGAATCAGTTGAGCGTCTCCGAGCTGACACCCTGCTGTTCATGTGCATCCAGCCGCTGAAGGAATGGCAACATCCAGATCTGAGACATGCTTGTGTGTGTGTGTGCCCCTCCCACCCTCTGCGCTCTCAAGCCGCGCCTTCTCACAGCTGAGCGTTCTCACACAGACCTCCATCGTATAGATCATTCAATAATGCACACAGCTTTCTGCCACACCTGATCTACTGTCCTCCTGGTGGGAATGGTGATCAGTCATTTCTGCTCCAAACCATTACATGTACTGATGGCAGCAGATCCAGTCTACATTTGTGAGAGATACAGAAAACCCAGATTCCTCCATGACTCAAAAACACTGGTAGAGAGAAGGTAACTGGCAGAAAGAGAGCAGGAAATCAAAGGTTTTAAGGAAAAATTAAATATATAAACATCCCCGATATGCTTAATAATTCTCTATGATTTTTTTATTTAAAAAAAAAAGAAAGAAAGAAAATCATCTGAACGTACGCATGCAGTGAGTGTTTGATAGAAACAGCAGAAACTAGGCCAGAGAGCCAGTCCCACTGATCAAAGCTGGCTTTGAGATGAGAGTATTCCAGCTATGCTTGAAGGAAATACAGATGCTGAGCCAGATGGTTTATGAGAAGAAGATAATGGGGAATTTAAGAACCTTAGGATCCAATACGTCCAAGCAGGACTCACTAACTCCCCATTGTTTTCTCTCTTTTACAGCACAACACCTTTTGTGAATTTCAAAGATGTTCATATCACTTCTATCTCCTCATAAGAGCAAACGTTAATGCTTTTTTCTGAGATTTTGGTTAAAGATTAACACAATGTAACACACTATTGTAAAATAAAAAAATAAGAATTTTTTCCGACAAATCTAAACATGGAAACATATTTATATTCTATTTAAAATTTTGCTGTGAATATTCCTGGAAGCCAGTAGTGTCATGGTCTTGGTTCTGCTGTTCTTTACTTTGCTCCTTGTTTTCTAGATTTATTGGTTTAATTCCAGTTTTGTTGTAATTTCTAGATTTATATTAGTTCTCATGTTTTTCTGTTGTCTATTGCCCTCTTGTGTGTGTATGTTCCTTTCCCCTTGGCTCCCTCGTTGTCTCCTCTCACACCTGCTCCTTGTCAGCTCGTTAGCCCTCCCTTTGTCTCTCTCTGCTATATATGCTCTCCCTCTGCTCTCACTCTTTGTTGGTTCCTTGTCTTTGCTGTCCTCCCATGCTGTTGTCCACGTTCCTCGTCTCTCCCTGGCTCCTCGTGTTTGGTTTCCCCCAGATGTCTCCATAGTTCTGGTTTGCTTTTGATTATTAGTTGGATTTTTTGCATTCCTGCCTTTGTTACTGTTTTTGCCCCATTAAACTCCCAAGAAATCTCCTCAGCCTCTCTGCCTCTGCATTTGGGTCCTCTACCACAACTAACCCTGACAAGTATGAGATGCATCGACCAGCTCTGTGCATGAAGAGTCTCTTTTACAAAACAGCCCAAGCTCAGTCTGATTGGACAGTGAGCATCTGTGAACATCTGTCCTGATGCAGCAACGCAGTTGGATCTGACCTTGATTGGATGTTTTGCTTCATTCATCCTTCCGTTGACTCTGCCCAACGTAATTTCTCCTCTAAAGCAAAGCATCCACTCGGCATGAAGCTGCCACTACTATGTTTTACATGTAGCATGTGCACAGTGAAATTTTTATCAAACATAGAATTTTATTACTAGGCTTAAAATCAAAAATTTGGTCCACAGTGGTTCGTTCCAATAATTACTTTTGACAGTTTTCTGCAGGACCTCATATGGTGTTCTTTTAACACCCATCAATTTCATTTAGCTAAGTCCCTGTCAGGGTCACGGTGGGCCGGTGCCTATCTCCAGCCGTTCATGCACGAGAAGCGGGTAACACCCTGGACAGGTCGCCAGTGTGTAGCAGGGCAACACAGAGACACACAAAGACACACAACCATGCACACCCCCAATTGACCTAACAGTCATGTTTTTGGCCTGTGGGAGGAAGCCAGAGTACCTGGAGAGAACCCACGAATGCACAGGGAGAACACGCAGAAAGGGCCAGCAATTGAACCTTCTAAAACCTTCTTGCTGCAAGGCAACAGTGCTACCTACTGCATCACCATGCAGCTGTTCACTGCTTTCACGGCAGCCGTTCACACTTAATTTCTAAAGAAAAATCCTTTATAAGACCCTGAATTTGAAGTGTGTGACAAATAGTTGTCTAGTCCACAGATTGAAAGCGATTGGTTACACTGGATTTCACTGGGTGGGGCAGCAGTTAGCAGTAAAAAGGTCTGGGCTTTAAATCCCAGCCAGAGCCATTTGCATACTCCCCCTGCAAAGATTCTTTCCAGCTAATCCAGCTTCCTCCCAAAGTCTAAAATTACGCTTTTTAGAGTTAGTACGAACTCTAACTTCCCCTTAGAAGTCTGTGGATGGTGGTTTGTCTCTGCATTGCCTTGTGATGGACAAGTGACCATTCTTCTTTCTGTGAAGTTATTTTCTTCCACTTCACAATCACACATTTCTTTACGTTTTGCGTCATCATATCAAAATGTTCAATTGGAAGAAGGCAGGATTAAGGAAAATACAACAGTCTCTGAAATCTCCGATGATTTGACACATTTGCAACCAATGCTGTCACTCAGTTGCTATAACACTGATCTCTAAATCGATCCCAGTCATCTGCAGGCGGACATGACGAAGGGCGAAAATGATATGAACACCATCAGGAGGGAAGACGCTGCTGACCTCATGTGAAATGGAGACTCCTCGTAGGAGCAGAACAGAAGAAGCCGTTCTCTCATCAAAGTGGCCACCATGTTGGTGTTTCCCGTCACTTCTCTGATATAATGAGAACAGCCAGAAGAGATGAGAAGCTTCTAATAAAAAGCTGATTTACTGTGACGGGGGGGGGGGTGTTGTAGGGTTGGAGCCACAGGACGTTTTTATAGAAGACGTATTGATTGTTATCTAAAGAGCCGGGGAAGTTACTGGGAGTCTTTGGGATGATGAAACAGGATGTCTTAGAGAATATGAGGAATGTATCAGTAGGACATTACTCAAGGTTAGTATCGAAAGGGTAAAATGATCTGCTATAAAGCGGCCTCTTAATGCAGCTCCAGTAGAACCGCACCCAGTACATTTGTGCTGGTAGAGTAACGCCGACCTCACTACCTCATCTGTCTTTCAGCTGAGAGTGTGCACTTAGAGTGCTCGGTACCCTGAGCTGAAAAACATCTCCCAAGCATGCCCATTCAAATGGAAAAGCGATCAAAGTCTGAGATGGATGTCAGGATTCGACGGCTGTCAGAAAGTCGAAGGTGAGCAACAGTGTGTCTGTGCACAAAGGACTCTGGTGTACAGAGATGCTTCTGTCAAGGAAAGTGGTTGCCAGGGTTACCATTAGAAGAGTGAAGAGACATTGATACTGCTTTAAATGTTTCCGTCCATAGCTGCTTCTGTCACTTTCTATGCAAGTCTGATGGGGTTGATGAAAAAACGGCAAAGTAACATTTAGTTGGATAAAAAAATGAATATTTGTCTATCATTCTATTATACTGCAACATATGACCTTGGTGTACATCTTCACATTTAGATCCTGAAAGTTTACAAGTTAACCCACTACTCCCATCTAGTGGAAAAATCTTGCTATCGCCAAGAAAAAATAAAAAACCCTATGAACAAGCAGCTGTGACGACTTTTAAACCTAAAAAGGCTTAGAATATTTTTACCCTGGTAACAAAAAGGCACATCCAAATAATATATATATATATATATATATATATATATATATATATATATATATATATATATATATATATATATATATCATGAACAAGAATAAAATGTTTCTCCACTCATTTCTGTAAAATATATTATAATATATTGATTTATTTTACATTTAGGGCTTTTCTTTTCTTTTAATTATATGATTTTTAGTTTACTGATGATAAATAATAATAATAAAAAAAAGATATTCACTAAGAAATGTTGAATATTGTGCCTGGTTAGTCTTTCAGCCATGGCCTTGGAAAAAAACTACTGTCATGAAGACAAACACTGACCCCCAATATGGAGTGTACAAATGGTTATTGCTAAAGAAGGCGATTATTTACAGTGTCCTGTTTCTAAGTATGTTCATAAAAAGAAAAAAGTCGGAAGGAAAACTTGTGGTAGGAAAACACCTGTTTTTAAAATCTCTATGCTCAGACAAACCCTACAGATAAGAAGATGTAAATATCTTAACAGTTTTGCATACATTTATTAACAGAACTGCCTCCATAAATAATATATAGACAATATAAACCATATAAATCCATGTTTTTAGCATCTTAATTCAAAGATAGTTTTAGTGTAATTTTAGTTTAGTTTAGTGTTATGTTTTATGTGCATGCCTAACTTCTGGGACATGTCCCTGCAACCACTAAGGACACAAAGCAAATCTTTGGGTTGTGTCTGGATTAGCTGTCTAAGCTCGACACCAACATAAAGATGTGAATATAAGGTTCCACTTAATCCCCCCACATGCTCCAGCATAAACAAGCGACTGGCGCCTGTGTTGACAAAAAAAAAATCATTTTTTTTTATCTCAACATATTTTGAGTAAATCTCAAAAGAATGAAATACAAAAGCATTAACTAAGAGGTTAATCTCCAGCAGCAAAGAGAGGTATCCATGCCATCAAAGCTTGTGCAAGCACACCATTTATTTGCACTCTCCTAGTTATGAGCTTGTGTGCTTCAGAGACATGTATTACCACTGCAAGACCAGCAGGAGGGAGAGAAATGCACAGACTAAATTAATGTTGCTATTAACTACCGTTAGGATCATTGTTCAAAGGTTCTCTGAGCCACATAAGATGAATATCATTTAGCATTTATGAAGACATGGGAGACCCAGAGCAACAGAGGATTAGGTAACACTTCTTGGTGTTTTAATGTGCAGAAATCTTTAGAGGATTTACTCACACTTTGCTAAAGACTTATTAAATTCCGGCATTGTTTTGTCATAGTCTGATCTATCTTTTCCATACAGAGTCACACATAAATGGACTTCAACAGGTGTATCTGTTAAAAAGTATTACATAAGAAGAGCTACACACACACACACACCCACACACACACACACACACACACACACACACACCCACATGTCCTAGGGGGGAAATTAACTGTGTGTCTCTGTGTAAACATAGACCAACTCCCTCGGTCCAGGCAGATGTGTTCCAGCTGCTCTTCTTCCACTTCAAACATTCTGCATGTCATATGAAACAAAACATTATCACTGACCTTATAAAGAGTAAGCTGGATGGATTTGGTTAACTTTGCCTATGCGTTGGTTTGCATGAAATTTGTTTTTGTTTCTTTCCTAAAATGAATCTTCTGAAATGTGTCGTGTGAAACTAGCCTGAGTTTCCTATCTGGCCTTAGCTAAAGGGCTACATCTCAGTTCATTATGAATACTGATTACATTTAATCAGCTCTAGTATAGACTCTAATACAGTAAATTACTGTCCCTTAAAATTTTGTAAAGTAGAGGTGATCTGTTGCATCTGGACATTTTTAATAAATGTATTTCTGCTGTGTAAGAGTGGATAACATGCTTACATATTATAAAAAATAACGTAGAGACTTGTTAAAAAATACAATGTTTATAAGTCAGAGACAATGGTAAGCAGTATCTAACAACACAAGCTACAGCAATGTTGTAAGACTTCTTGAAATACTAGCGTAGCATAGAGCCCAGCACTGATTTAGCCATGCTCTGGGTTTTCTTTTGTATTTCAGTGTTGCTATTGACAACATTTTGACAACCTACTGGTACATAATAACTACTACATTTTCAATCGGAGTACCCTCGACAGAAAAGGCATTCTAGAAATCTATCTCTATTCTTCAATTCTGTTGTATCTGTTAGTTCAACCCATAACCTTTTGTTCTCTCTGCTTTTTTCTCATTATTTTAGCTTAATCTGGTCTGGTTCTGTTTGGCTCTGACACCAGCAGGGAAGCTGCTTTCAAACACCTCCGATTATAAATGCAAGAGTTGCACCTATTTTTTTAAGTGCTTAGTCCTGTTTCTCTCCTAGACATAGTTTGGCGTTCTCCGCTTAACTGTTTCTTTCCCAAACACAGTCACCTTTAAATCTTGTTTAACGTGATATAAAGTGTATTTATAAATCAGTGCTTCTATAGTCCTTTTGTATGTTTGCCTCTGTCTCCTTGAACACCCAGAAAGCCTTGGCAGAAGGCACTCACACCAGGCCTTGTTGTGATGGAGATTTCTCTCCACTGTTGCTACACGCATGCACTGTGTGAGGCATTGCTGAAGAGTTAACAACACAATCAGATCAAATTTGCACTGTCGACACATGCTTGTCCAGGAGGCAAAAATGCAATTACTTGATGCGATAAGCTGATTCTCCTTAGATAGATAACATTTAACAAATCTGACTGGATGGTATGATTGAATTGTTTCTGTAAAGTGCCTTCAGATGACATGTGCAGTGAATTGGCACCGTACAATTAACTTTATTAAATTAATTGAATGGATTAAAAATAAACTGAATAGAAATTACATTGGCTTCCATCTAGACTACTTGACATTTTGGAAGCCCGGACTGAGCTTTAAGAACTTTGGGGATTTTTCCATTCTGGTCTGATTGATCACCATTGTATACAGACTGGATGACTGAGAATCTTCACCAGCATAAAGTAGTGGACTTGAATTTTTACACTTAGCACCCTGAAAAGAAGTGATCATCCATGTGTCACTAGAGAGGGCATATATATCCCAGACTGCTTTGCGAGAGCTCTTCACGCAAAGTATCATGGGATTGGTTGTGGCCCACTGTTGGCTAGTGTCAGTGGCAACAAATATGGTGCATGGTGACTGAGGGATTTAGAGGTTAGGATGGACGTTCGGACACAGCCACTGATTGTTGCTGTAAAGAAATCCAGTCTGTCTCGCCTTCTCTTAACCTGTGGTGACGTCATCACCCTGCCTTAAGCGCCCTCTGAGGAATCTAAGCAAAGGATTCACGTTTACACCAGAAACCTTAGCACATTAGTGGCTCTTTCTGTCAGTTTTCATGAAATTGTTAAAATCATCCCTGCCACTAAACAGGCCCTTTCTTTTCTAGTGGTTACAATTCTTGTCCCTTGCAGCACCCTGTTAGCTAAAGGTATTTACTTTTAATGTAACACACTGTCAGGCAGGTCAGTAGATTATAAACCATATTTTCACATATTCTTAAAAAAACTGAGGATAAATGATGTCAATTAGAAATTGTTTTGAATATTCTATGCATAAAGGACCAAAAAATGTTTGCGATGTTTTTGTGGGATTAAAGCAACAAACAATAAGACTACTTAAAGAGGCATTACAGAGTTTTCTAATGATTACTGCCATCTGTGGCCAAAACACAGAACTGCAGCACTCTTCTGCTCGTTCTCATAGCTACTAAAAAAGTTTTTTCACCATTTTCCCCTTACATGGAGTTCCCAGTGGTGTCTGAGTTGAGCTGGATGCTGGTCACTTCTGAGTATCCACAAAATCCATCTTAAATTTATCAATTTGATTGTTTGTTAGCTCTGACCATTTAACATGGATGTCCTTTAGTCTTAAATGGTCAAATAAAAAAAGGCTATTTTAAAGATAGTTTTCAGTAAAAACTTACAAAATGTCCCTTTAAAGCATTTTCAGTATGTTGTGGCATTAGCAATGTCATATCCTCTTGAGATTGTGTTTTAATTTACTCCAAACAGACACACAAACTCTACAGTTTTACAGTACATCTCTGTCAGACTTTATTGTGGCCTTGCTGTATCCCAGCCACAGTAACACATTCCTCGTAATGTTGTTGCCTGGGAGACGTTTACCCTACCGCTGCAGCTTCAGGCCAGCGGTGATGGATGAGGGTAGGAGGTATCTGCTTACCCAGGTAAAATTACTTCTCATCAGCTTGCCTGTGTGTGTGTGGTGAATGATGGCTGCGTAGGGACATGGCTTGGTTGCATTAAACTTGTATACCGCGACACTTCAGTTGCTGCTCCCAGCCTGCCAAACTGTATTAAAGCCCGCTTTGAGTTGTGGCCTGTAATAGAGCTAAAGCTATATGTAATGTCTGTGTAATTAGATGTGTGCCGCTCACTTGCTCTATGAGGCCCTGTAATCTGCTTTACAGTTTCTGAATCTACTCACCCTGACCATGTTTTTCTGATATGGCTGCCACACACATGCATGTGAAGAAAATTAAGCCATGAATGCCATGCATTATGACCGCAGTTTTACAATGCCTTGTCTGTGACACACGAAGCAGGCTCTACACGTGCAGAGCCAATGGCTGCACACATGAACGCACATGTGGAACAAAAAATAAATAAATGACCTCACGATTTAAACAGCACAGTGTGCGACAAAGCAGGTAGTTGCAGGGCTTCTGTTAGGCCTCATGTTTGGATGTGATGTCAAGAATGTGGGCACCGCCCTAAGCCCTGCAATATGCCGCTGACACACAAACACAGAGACGCCCTCTGATACAGGGTAGCACCCGTTCTCACACACAAATGGAGAGCTGTGACACACACTGATTACACCTGAGCATGAAGTAGAGGCCTACAAACCCACAGCAGTGTTGAACAGAGCACTCCAAGATGCAAATTTCTGAAGAGTAATAGGCTCAGATGAATAAGAGAACAGACAACAAGATTGAAGGACGTGTGTGTTTCTTTTGCTGTGAGAAGTTACTCTAATTAAAAAAGCATTGAGGGACTGATTCTCTAAGAGTCCTCTTTAAGCTGAATAGGGCTTTGTGATTTGTTGTAATCTCTTCCCTGCATCGCATAACTCTAGACCCAATCTGGCATCCAGGCTGCCCTGAACTCTCACATGCACTCAGAGGAATTCAACACATAAAAACAGACTTTTCTGGAAAAAAAAAAAAAATGGCAAAGATCTCTAATATCCAACATATGGTCCAGGACTTGACTTTAGAAATGAACTGCTAAGTCAGATAGTCCTCACAATGTCCGGTGTTGACAGGAGGAATATTACTTTGGCTTTGGTGAAACGCACAAAAAAATTCATTTCTGGTTTGATTAGGAAAAGTGAGGTGTGTCGTTTGAATAAATTCAACTGGACCATTTTTAAGTTATGGTATGTACAATATCTCAAGGGTTTAAATTTCTTTTAAGTTCAGGGGCCTCATTTCTAACTACACACACTACTCTAGGGTTTCTGCCTCACTATGTACTTTAATACTAAAAGTATCAAAGTATTGAAATCTCTAAGACACAAAAAACTGTAGAGAAACTCTTTTTAGTGCATTCTGGTGAAAATGTACAAATTACTTCTGACAAAACTGTATCTGTTTTCCCTTTTGCAAAACCCTTCAAGGTGGGACTGAACTTCTTTTTGCTGTCTCTATGTGCTTTCATGAGAGGCTAACAGGTAGTATGTGGACCACTGACTTAATGTCAATTGATGCAACTACAGCCATCTTAAATAAGGAAAGCAGGTGTGGTTGCACCTCCTCGACTTTCGGATTCACGCTTCTGACTTTCTGGTTGAAAATTTGTAATTTTCATTACAATTACGAATGGCACGAGCTCTCAGCCGACCTGTTTTTGCACACGTGACTCACCAAACAACAACACCAACAGTCTTGGAAAGGGAGACTTGTAAAGGGGCAAGCCTGGTGAAAGGAATTATCTATTTTAAGTCATAGTATTTAAGTATAAACCAGATTCATATATATATATATATATATATATATATATATGTATATATATATATATATATATATATATATATATATATATATATATATATATATATATAATATATATATATTTAAATAAGGGTGATATACGGTATAGAAGTGAAAGTTTAACCTGGGCTAACAACAGCTAGTGGCTGATTCACTAAACTCACAGTCACAGTCCTCTTTCTGTTATGTATTCTTTTTTTAGTATTCAGTTTTACTTTGCTCCATTTTTCTAGTTTTAGAGGTTTAATTTTTATTTTGTGGTGTTTTCTGGTTATTTTTCAGTTTTCAGGTTTTTATTTGTTGCCCTCTGCTGCCCTCTTGTGTTCTCCTTTTCCCCATCTCCTTTCATGTCTGCGCTGTTCCCAACTGCTCCCAATGTGCTCGTTATTCCTCTCTTTGTTCTGTCTCCCATAAATACACTATTTGTGCAGTTCCTCAGTGCTGGTTCCTCGTCAAACTTCGACCTTCACCGTCTTACAGTATCTTACCTTGTCATGATTGTTTTCCCCTAATATCCCTTTGGTTTCTGGTTTGTTTAACTTTTTTCTTGTTGGATTTTTTGGATTTTTGGATTCCTGCCTCAGTCGTTTACCTCGCATTAAATTTACAAAACTCACCTCTGCCTCCTTGCCTCTGCATTTGGGTCCTCAAACCTCAACCAAATCCTGACAAAACTGATGATGATGCTTTTTAGTAGTTCCTGGAATTTCTAAAAGTAGAATTGGAGGCCGATCTTTTAGTTGTCAGTTTCCCCTTCTGTGGAACCAGCTACCAGTTTTAGTCCATGAGGCAGAAACCCTGTCTACTTTTAAGGCAAGGCTGAAAACGTTCCTTTTTGTTAAAGCTTATAGTTAGAGTGGCTCAGGTTATCCTGGGCTATTTCAATGGGTTAGGTGCTATAAGCTTAGGCTGCTTGAGGACACAGGGACCCTTCTTCATCATTCTGCTTCATTCTTTCTCTATTCTCTCAGTATTTGCTAGTTCAATCTCTAAAACTATGCTTTCTCTGCTTTTCTCATAATCTTCTCTGTTCCTATTTGGCTGTGACACCCTCCTGGAGAGAAATATCAGCTGGGCTGTTGCCATCAACACCTTTGTTTATACATGTTGGAGCTCAGCCATGTTTTCAGTGTAGTCCTGTTTATCTGACTGTGACTAACTGTATGTGCTCTCCTCCTCCTCTGACATGAGAGATGGCTCAAAGCTTGTCTGCCTGGCTGTGTGTTTCCTGGATGGGGCGACATGTGGAGCTGGTTAACAGTTGCCTTTTGTATCTCTGTTTCTTTCTGTAAGTCTGCTTTTCTCTCCTTGAAACCCAGTCGGTCTTGGCAATGGCCGCTCACACTGACTCTGGTTCTGCTGGAGGTTTCTTCCTGTTAAAATTAAGCTTCGCCTCTCCACTCACAAAAGTGGAGAGGACAAAACTGATTTATTTTCTTACCAATGATCATCATTCCTGATGCATGACTCAATTAGCAACGAATAGAGGAGAAAAAAGCTGCTGCAGACTATTTAAAAAAAAAAAGTGTGAACAGCGGCTGTAAGATGGCAGGATACAGCAAGAATCTATTCATTTGATCATATATTTTAACAATTCTTACTACTAATCAAAACAGAGAAATCATCATCATGAAAAAGTTATACCTTCATATTCATCAGTGCTGCACTTACATTATTACTATTTCTCTTTTTAAAAAGAGTTGTTCAATGTGACTCAACAATCTTCCCTCCCCAAAATGAATCAGCACACCGGAAAAACAACGCCACTAACTTCGGCGATGCATTGAAATCAAGAAAATGCAGCGTTGTAAAACTTATTTTCCACCTTAAATATGGCAGGCTTCTATTTATAACAGGCCCTTAGCTTATCCAACAGCTCAAAAATGGCTTATCTCACTTTTAAATATCACTGCTTTAATTCTTTATTGGCAAAATATGTTAACCTGGGTAAGTAATATTTTCTATCTTTGCCATCTGTTATTACCCCTCTTTTTTCATTTTAGGTTTTGATAAATCACATTGCAGGTACTTTTACATATCCTCCCCTCAGTATTTTGCATGTTCTGATGATTAGCATATTTTCTTTATATTTGAAAACAAGCTAAATGAATTATACTCCCTGTTCCACTCATTTAAGATCTGATTTGCACCTCGATAGTGGACAAGCTTTGCTCACCTTACCACGTTTGCAGGTGTTTTTAAGCATGAAAACCTTTAGTAGACAATGGCTCTATGTTGATGCTAATGCCATCAGGGGTGGTGTATACTTTTAAAGCATAGTTGTGATGTCATAATGTTATGGTACCATGCAATCTTCCGGCTCATCTTTGTACGAACATTGTATAGTTTGTATGACTAGGCTACTAGAACTGATTGCTTGATACCCCAGTTGTTGTTTTTTTTTTGTTGAAAATAAAATCTGATGTTTCTACCAAGTATGACTAATCACACAGCATTAAACTGCTATTACCATGTTTGACAATAACAAGTTATTTTTCTAAAAATGAAGCTATAGTTTAACACTAAATTGAAATTCATTGCAAAATTGTTCTTCTGGTTGTCAGAGAGTTTCCATCTAAGCCATTTCTTTATCCAAAAGTTTAGCACTGATCAGGGCTGGGTGTGGCTAGTTAAACTGAACCAGCACTAAAATGGGTTAATCACCTTATTTTATCGTTTAACAAATAATGCCATTCTATTTTCATGTGTTTGCGTAGCTTTTTAAACCCATATTAATCAAAAAAAGACTTCAAAGTTACAAGTCTAGCGCTCCTAGAGGCCAAAAGTTACATGGTGTGCCTTTAACTCTTAAGAAATATTGAAATATAAAAGGAAAGCAAAAACTGAACGAAACAGGGGGTAGATGCTCTATAAAAGCACTGATGATACCTATAACACTACAAAAGGAAATGGCAGAGTCTGCTCTCTGGGTGGAAGCTTGGCTTGAGATATATACACGCATCACTAATATACACACAAAAAAAATCTGGGGTTCAATTAGTTGAATGTTTGCTAGTTTGTGCATCAGATGCTCATAAAACAAGCCGGAAATCCATAGTATAATGTGCCTCATCAGATATTTGAAGATGTAGCTTTGACCCATGGTTGGACCCTTTACAATGTTTCTCTCCATGCTTAATCTGTTCCTTTCAGGCTCAAACTGGAAATACCCTCAGACGAAATGCCAAAAAAACATTGGTTCCCACAGATTTTTAACATCAGGCTTTGACCACATCCTCTGCTGAGGAATTATTAGCTCTATATCTACTTAATATTTGGTTTCATATAAAGCCTCCGACTGTTATCCCTCCATGTAGAACATAATAATAAATCATGAAAGGCTTTTTAGTTGCAAAACTTCAAAAGAAAAAAAAGAAAATGTACTGGAGTAAATCTTGAATAAAAACAATAACACACCCACAGGCACACGCAGAAAGACAAAAGAGAAACGGACGAGTATGGGGATGGAACAAAAACAGGAAATGGGGACTGTGGGTAATCTCTGTGCTGCCGACCAAGCAAATGCACCAGTACACAGAAAGAGGGGATTAGACCCCTGAGTCGAGTCAGTAGGAGTCACTTTTTTGTCAAAATATACATGAGCACACTGATGTCTTCACCAAGAATAAATCCCTCTTCACTTTCCATGAAAACATTCCTTAGATTTAAATAATCAGCACAAAATCTGCTAAAAAAACAAACAAAAAAAAAACATAAAAAAGACAACAAAGAAGCAAGAAAAGGCTTTAAAAAATACAGATCCCCAGAAGTATCTTAATCTTTAAAGAAACTTTAAGGAGAGTTTCTGACAGATCCTAAATAAATGGAGGAAACCTCCATTTACTTACTTCTATTTAACTGGAAAAAGGTATTTGTAATAAGCTGCAACTCCAAACTATCCCTTTGCAAATTAGTTGTTTTAGAAAGACCTAAATTGTGCATTTACTGTAATAAAGATTTTTTTTTTTACTTTCTTCTCAAAGTCCTGTCTGGTCGTCGCCTTAGCCTCGTGAAATTAATATGAACCAATATTAGGCTTTAATGTATCAGTCTAAGGCTTTTATTTTGAAATAGGAAAAGAAGAAGGTCTCATTTTTCTCCGTAAGTTGCCAAATAACACTAATGAGACAAATGTTTCCTGATCTCTATAATGAATGAAGAATAGTGGGACTGATAAAATATAAACTGCTAATGTTGTTAAAGTTTGCATCTGTTTCTGAGCTTTCTGTAGATGCTGAATTGGATAATTCTGCACTAAATCCAGATTCCTTAAAACAGAGATTGTGAAACTCAGAAATCTACGCTCTAATTCTAAAAACTAAAAAATACAGTCTTTCTATTCCCCCCTCAACACCCCCCCAAATATTATTGAAAACGCACCCTTTCTCCTTGATGTTCATATTCCCATAACAGAAGCTTGATGTCGTGCAACTACATAGAAGTCAACTGGATCAAATGTAATCAGACCAGCGATAAATGGAAACCAGGTTTGATACAAAAAGATTCCAGATCAATATTAAATTAAATGTAATGAAATTGTACACGCAAATTCTATACGCATTTATGTCCCTGATTTACTAAAAACAGTATAAAAATACAGACATGCAAGGGCAAAGTAAGTCTGGAACACAAAAAAGCTTGTTTGTTTGTATGAGATGGAAGTTCGAATAGACAAAATAGCAAAGGTTGGATGGTTATTTGGGTGCAAATTGGCACTAGACAAAGTGAAACGGAGGCATAAATACAAATGTATAGGTCCTTAATTAGAGTATGCATTCAAATGACGCTTGTTTGTCTGATAAAGGTATATTTTGAAAAAACAGCCTTTAGGAAAATATAAAATACTTTTTTCGAAGCCCAAATTTCTTCACTGAAAATATTGTATTCTTTAATGAAATGTTTATGCTAGATGTAAGCAGAAAGTCAGCATTTCAAAAATACGAAACATACTGTAAAACATCATTATGTACGCAACTGAATTTTATTTGATGTAATTTCTAATATTTAAATTCATCAGGAAGCATCAGTAGAGATGTGCTTTGATACAACCAAAGGTACTGAGGTAACAGACCTTAAAGAACGCATTAAATACTGAATGAAGGATTTTTAGATTTTTTTTGTTGAATATTTTTATAGTCTAAGGGGGATATTAAACTTTAACTCCATGAGAAAAGGGGTTTGGATTTGTTCTTTACCTTCATATTTAAAATGGCGTTTATTAGACTGGGTTTGTTAGGTAACAGCGAGCTTTCATCACTGAAATGCTTCAAAAATTCCATGTTCAGATTGTTTACTAAAAAGACACTGGAGCAAAAGTGAAGTGAAGCAGTTAGATCTGTACAGCGAAACTAAAACATATGAGTACACTGACCCTTAGCAGCCTCCTGGTTGCGAAGTGCCAGATTATTATCCGTCCCGCCAGTGGGAACACGGTTCAGCCCATTGCCGAGGTTCTTCTTCCTGCGACTTTTCCTCAACCAGCTGAAGGCCTGTCCCAGGGAGCTTCCAGACTTTTTCTGTCCACGCTGAGCCCTGGCTTCCCTGGCTAAGATCTCAGTGATGTCCCTGGGTACCAGATCACCTGTAGACCTCCTCCGGGACATTGTGAGGTGGGTCCCGGTAGCCCTGGGTAGCAATCTCCCCCTCAGACTGAGGTCTTCTCACAAGGAATGATTCACCGGATTTGAAACCTCCTTATTTTCCAAGATTTGATGACAGAGTCGATCCCCCTTTGGCCTTTCTTAGTATCTTTTTTTCCCTGACCGTCACCACCTGGGATAACAGTGAGATCAGCAGGATGAGACATAGAAGACAGCTGGAGAACAAAGCCATTGGGAGGGCTGAGCGAGACATTGAGAAAATGAGGCTTTAAGGATAAAACCAGAAACAGAAACAAGCTGGCTAACCTGGAGCATTCACTCAATGTCCAGCTCAAGTTCTAACATCATCATTGTTTTTAATCCTTTACAGGGAAGCCAGGTCTTTGCAGATACAGTATCCTACATGGGTGTGCACACATGTGGTTTAGATCAGCAGAAACTCAAAGATTGGTTCAAGAATAGAAAGAATCTCTGTAAAATCTAACTAGGAATGAAAAAAAGATCCACACATTTGTACTAAAAAGACAAACCAAAAGGATTGGGGTAAACTGCAGACTTAAGTTTCCTCTACCTGCTGTATCAAAGCAAATAGTATTTTTCTACAGTGTGAAAAATTGCAAAGATCCAATCTTAAACAACTTACTAAGTGAGTGTACCGTCCTCCCTGCTGCTCCTCTTTTTTTTTCTCCAAGCCTGAGAACAGCTTTCCAGGGGATATATGAGTGTGTTTAGCAGAGTGAATGAAGCTCCATGCTCTCTGAACAGCCCGTCCCTCCCTCTGCATGAGAGCCAGCCTCTCCTCCACCCTCTTACGTTGCTGTTTGCAGTCAGCCACAAAGCCCAAGCTCTGCCTGCTTCTCTCTACATACCAAACAAGCTGGATTTTTTTTTAGCTTTTCGACTGCACTGTTGAGTCCTCTGCTTTGGCTGCAGGGATTGTCATTGTTTTTTTGTTTTGAACTTTGTACAGTTTTTTTGCATCCACTCGTTACCTTTTTTTTTTTTCAGCGACCAGGTTCAGAGTGACTCCTGAGTCACAGTCACAGTTGTTCAGATGCATAGTTTTGGTACAAATGCATTTTTAGAGATTGGCTTGTGGATTGATTTTCAAGAAAATCAATCGTCAATAAATGCATGTAAAAAATTAATAAATATCTCTGATAGCTGAGGTTGTCCCCTGACCCTGTGCAGCCAGGTAGAAACCTGACACCCTTAGTTTAATGTGACACACACACACCTACACTCATACTGAATATGGCAGACAGGTAGAGTGAGTCGCAAGAGGCCAGATACCCTTGAGTCTTGTTTATTTTTCCCAAAGCTTTTAGCTCATTTTGACATCTCCAGTGTTATTAAATCATTATTTTTGCTTTGACATTTTATTTTGTTT
Organism: Cyprinodon diabolis; assembly: GCA_030533445.1. NCBI lineage: Eukaryota > Metazoa > Chordata > Actinopteri > Cyprinodontiformes > Cyprinodontidae > Cyprinodon > Cyprinodon diabolis. Next base: position 14,073,434 of record CM060074.1, read on the forward strand.
CATTAGCTGGTTGTTGATCTATTGAGTTTATTGTATTTTAATTTATTTTTTTAGTTTCTATCAGAGCAGAGTGCTTTAACTTTTGCTTTAAAAGCAGAAATCTGATATTGATAGACAGATAGACGGGTAGGTAGGTAGGTATTTGATTGAATCTGATTTTCAGACACTGACCTGATCATTAATAGAGAGAAATTCTTTAATCCAAACATTGCATGTATTTTTGTAGCTCTTGCTCAATGTTTAGCTGGACAATGGATTTATTAATTATTTCCTTTGGGTTCTGTTCCACATAATTTTATTGTGCATTTGCTATGTATGCAAAAAAGTTCCGTTTTGGTTGCCTTTCAACAAATCACCTCCGTCCACATGCTTGCAATGTCACCCAGATGACTTGTTGAGTCAGATTTGTGGAGTGTGTGATTAAATTCCTTGAACAGATTCTCTCTGGAGCTCATCCAGAGTTACCATGGACATTTGATCAGATATCTCATTTATGCTGTTCTTGTCCAGCCTGTCAGTTCAGGTGCAGGATTGTTGCAAATTTAGAGTTGTGCCTTTACTCTTCGGTTTTACTGCTATTCAACATGGATAATGACTCTTGGATTTGGGTCTCCATAAACAGAGTTTGCATGTTCTCAGTGTGCAAATAGGGGTTTTTCTTCAGATGCTGCAGCTTTCGCCTACTGTCCAAAAAACACGGCTGTTTCGTTAGTCTGCATCTCTAAATTATCATCAGGTGTTTGTTGGTTTGCTTATTATTTATCCTGTCTGTATCTGTGTTATACGGTGACTTGCAACCTATTTAAGGTGTTTTTCACCTCTAGTCCATGTAAATTTAGAATACAGAGCAGTTGCCTGAAACTCTGCAAGGACTTGACAATTAAGGGAAGATTGCCTGTTATCGTATCACACAAATGCATAAGTTTTATTTTGTCAGGCATGGCCTGTACAGGCTCACTGCTCTGTGTTCCATCTTTAACCAGTTGGTTGTGGGTCAATGTCTTCATTTAGCTTCAGTGATGAGGCTGCATATTACCTGTCCGTCGGGATTCCTGAGCTATTTCTTACTCACCTTCTGAACCAATCACTGTCAGTCCACCTCTGAGGAAAAGTCCTAAAACACATGGCTCTCATATGCTTCAGGTCATCTTTTCTCAATTTGATCTTTTTTAGTCAGCAGCAGTCTTTATGATATCCCATTGGAAAACAATGGGAAACTATGAGGAAGTTCTGCAGCTAAGACTGAATGAATACACACTGTGTCCATTATGTCCCCATTAGTTTGGGTGACAGATACCCATTCTGATTCCATTTAAAATGATTCAAACTTAATTAACTTTACCCGTGTATCAGATCTGTGGGCAGGTTATGAATGTGACATGATTAATGATACGTGAGGTCTGACGTTAGTTTGGGTTTCTAGAATGTGTGGAAGAGTGCAGGAGGTGGAGGGCTCTGTACCGTAAACTGCTGTGCAGGGAGGGGTTAAAATGAGTCATAGCTCAGTTGAATCTGACTTAACAGCCTGAAATGTTTAACATTTCCATGGCAATGGAGAAGAAAACAGCCATCCTTACTGTGTCTGCTTCAGGGTTGAGTCCCTCTGGGAACGTAGAGTGTTTATGCGTGAGTGCACGCTGAGGGAGGCACAAAATCATTAACCCTCATGAGCCTTACTAGGGAATGTATAGCCAATCCAGCCTTAGATAATCTGTTTCTCTTTGCTACAATCACAGGGACGGCATCTTTAAAAACCTCCTTCCTGTTGATGACGGATTACTGAGTTCTGCATCATTTGATGCAGTAAAACAATAGAGATCACAGTGCCTTGACGAATATTCACACCTCTTGAACTTTTTCCAACTTCTGTCATGTCTTAAGGAGTTTTATTGCTTTCATCTCAAGAGTTGGACATGCTGCAAGTCTCTTAAAGAATATCTCTATCAGCTTTGTACATCAAGACAAACACTTTTGGCCAACTTTCTTTTTTAAGGTCAATTTCAGTCAGAATGGATGGAGCCTGTTTAGGTACAACAGATTCTCATTTGGTTTTAGGTCTTCACTTTGACTAGGCCATAAGACAAATGAATATTCTTTCATGTCATTTCTTTCACTGTAGCCCTTGATTTATGTTTAGCGTTGTCATCCTGCTTGAAGGTAAACAGTTCTCATTCTTAAAGCTGTTCTTCCAGGACTTTGCTCCAACCATAGTCTCATCATGATATAGCTGATAAAAAAAAATAAAAATTACACAACATTTTGCTGCTGCTGCCATGTTTCCATGTTAAGTGGGTTTTTATTTTGTTTCAACCATTAATACTGTTCTCTATCTAGGCTGAGTATCTTGTTAAATGTTTCCCATTGTTTCCATACATTACATGCCTTAAACTTTAAGTATAGTTTCTTGTGACTGTCTTTGAAACCATCCTTCTTTTCATTCTTTAATTAAGGCCAGATTTGACATGTTTACATTAACATTTTTTGTTTAAATTCTGAGTTTTGCAAAAAGAAAATTAGTTTACATTTGCTTGAGATACTTTTAGACTTTTCTAACTAAATGAAAAACCAGCTGAGCTAAAGAGGAGATGGAAAGATATTGGTCAAATTACTTATGACCTAAGAAACATTCACCTGATGTGACTGATGGCCAGCATTAGAATCACAAGGCAAAGTCCTTGGATGGTATATACCACTGCTGGCATAGCTGACATAATAAAGTAAGTACAACTTACCTGATTGCAAAAAACGGTCATTTAAATCTCTTTACATTGTTGATCTGTGGTCCACACTAGTTTGCTCTCCTTACTTCCTCTTTTTTACATTATTGTTTGCATTGCATCATTTATTTTAACCAATGAAAGATGAAATGTCTTATTCACTTTTTTTCTTTAACATTTTAAAATGTTTTAATGGAAACACAGCTACTGATAGACTATTGAGCTAACAGTTGGTCTGTCAGTGAATTCCTCCATCTAAGTTGTGGAGTTCTGCAGCTCGTCAAAAGTTAATTCTCTAATTAACCTTTTCCATTTCAGTTTATTTCATGAGATATATTTGGTAAGTTTGCCAAAGTTGCTGTACTTTTTTCATTTTTCAATTCATATATATGAGGTTCTTTATGAGCTTCGGGTCATGTATTAAAGAGACCTATGCTTGCATTTTTAGGAATTAAGGATAGGTCTATAAAAATATAATCAATAGTTTTTTTTGCAAAATTTTCATTAGATATGGCAATTGCAAGTATAGTGAATAAAGTAAAAAAAAACAACAACCTTGTTCAGCACGAGCGTGACCTATGAGAATAGGCAGAAAATTGCCTCATTTCTGTGTTTTGACCACAGGTGGCAGTATCATCAGAAAACTCCCCTCATTTTAAACAAATAAGATGTAGCTGGATGACCCAAACCTGGCTGCAAACAGGTGTGCAACAGTGCAACGGCCCATATTTGATCCTGAGTCAGAGGCTGAAGAAGTGGAGCCTATTGCTACAGGGCTACTGTAGAGACAGTTCCGGGGCAGTGTTGAAAGCAATGTTCCTGCAGTGAAAAACTTCCTGGAAACTGTCCATGATAGCTATGTTTCTTGTAAAGTGATGGTTTGTGATAGATAGATCTAGGAGACACTTAATTTAGGTCATGAGAATCTGACAAAATTCAGACACAAACAGCACAAGCATGCCTAAGAGATAGTTTTGGTGCAAATTGGCACATGAATAGTGTACAGGAATTATATGCACATTTTTCAGAATTTATTTATTCTAGTGTTAGGTTCTGTGTCTGATATATTAAATATAACTTCCACGTAGGATGTGCTTTAGAATTAATGTTAGATTTTTGTATTGTTTTTGTTTTTTACTCTGCTTGGTTTGCTGGGTGAGGGGCAGAGCCAGCCAATTTTGACGTACTAATCTGGAGGTATTCGAACCGTCCAGGTTTTCACCAATAAAATGTTTCCTCATTGTCACGATTAGTGCTGGTTGATTTTCTTTAGCCCTTGGATGTACAAAAAGCTTATGAGAAGTGAATTTTGCATAAAAGGTCACCTTTATAACCTCTTAGGCCTTTGCAGAACTGTTTTAGATTTGATATTTTTACATTTTATCACCTTATAACCACAACCTTTAGCGTATTTAATAGGATTTTGTTCAAAAATTGCCAGAAAACAGAGAATAATTGTCAGCAAAAGAAAAAAATTAGCTCACAAGGCCAAAGGGAGATGGAGCACAGCAACACCTATACACTTAAAGTGTATTTTGGATATTTGGGCTATTTGATGTCATAAAGGAAGCTGATCTGGTTGGCCTGACACAGTTAAAATAAAGAGATGAAACTTTCAGTAAGGGTCTTGTGTGAAACTGTGTGTGTGTTTGATGGGACTGAAAGTAGACTGCAGGCAGGAAATCCATACTGCCGGCTGGGATAAGCCAGCTCTCTCAGAGCAGCATTATCATTCCCGACCTGCTTTTGTCCTGTGACCATCCATTCTTTCTGCCCCAAATACTTCACTCTGTGCTTTCCTTGAAAAACACACACCATTGCATCCAAACCAAAACACTAGCACATGTTTCAGCTGCATTAATTGATATATTACCTTTTTACCTGCACAAAAAAAAACAACATAAAAACAATGTAATTTATACTATGGAGCAGCTAAAAGGATGGGAGGGGTGGAAAGGAAGGTAGGAGAGGAAAAAGAAATAAGGGCAGTGGGAGAAATATGGAGTGTAATAACAGTTTAAAAATAGAGAGAGGTCAATGTGCAGCTAGAAAAAATAGAGGGGATTCCTGTCTATGCAAAAGAAACAGCTTTAATTTACCAATCGCTGTAGATGAAAGAGGTAGCATCTGGCAGTGAGAGGTGACTGGGAAGGTAGATGGAAAGACAAAAATAAAGCAAAAACTTCTTGGAACCCAGTTAAAGTGAATTTTCTACATTTCAGTAGAAACTATGCAAAAAGCACATGATCTCATCAGTAGATACATCTTCAGAATAAACCACCAAAGACAAAGATCTTTTATTTATGTGTTTCGGGACACAATCATGTACTGCATTGTTAGGAAGAATAAGTTCAAAGAAATATTTCAAACAATTCCATAAAAAATAAAAATAACCTTTTATTCCTGCTGTTCTTATAGAGAAGCAATTTAATTACTTTAAATCTGTGAAACACATGATTGACCGTATATCATAGAATGGGAGCAGACAACGAAGCACTGCAAAAAAAAATTTGAATCCAAGAAAGTTTATTTTTCATAAAATAAGAGCTTTTTTTTTCTTGAATTAAGTAGTTAAGTGAATCACGTTGTCAAAGGAAAAAGGCAATTTACATTTAAAATTAGTAAAAACAACTGCAGTCTCATTTCAAGTGCATAACATCTAATTATCCTATTTTATATGTATATTAAGTGTAAAAATACTCAGTCCATTAGCCGATTATCTTATTTACCTGCTCAGATTAAGGGTAAATACACTTAATTTAAGACATTTTACTCATTTTTAGACCGTTTTTCCAGTGTGAAAATATCAAAAGATCTTTTTTTATCCAAATTCAGACAACTTGACAAATTATTAAGATCTCATCACTATGACCATCACTACGACCATGCACCTTATAGATGCATGCTTTCTCTGACACACCGGATTCAAATGCCTGTTTTCCCTCTTTTCATTTTCTGTTATAGGTAGACTGTGTAAACAGAAAGATTAATTCAATCCTGTAGGCTTCTGTGAAGAGTTTTTATCTCAAGGCTGACTTAGAAGTAAGACGTTATGTTTGGTACTGAGCTCAAAGCAGCTTGCATACATAGACATTTGTTTGTCAAGGGAGCTCTTCAGTATACTAATAATATATATATATAAAAGAACACCTCCTTCTTGCATTTACAAATGCAGATGACTTTTGTGAACCTAACTTAAATAAAACAGGAAGGGATTAATCTAATTCAATATGAGAAACAGAAAAAAATATTTTGATTATGTTGGATGTTTTCTGCTAAAACAAAAACCCAAAGTTGTTAAAAATTATATAGCAAATAGTACTTATTTTATGTGTCTCATTAAAGTAAAGTAAAAGTAAAAAGTAAGTTGACATTGAAATAACACAGAACACTATTAACAATGAATCCTAAAAGTACTGCTTTGGTTTATGTAGAGGCAGGTATTATAATTTGTTCAATCTCATCAATTGTCTCGACACTTGATAAAAATTAAGTGATTATGAAGTTCTTCTATCAGCAAACACTCTGAAGTAGAGTGCCGATCCTTGTTTTAGCTTCCAGGATTTTCTTCTGTCTGATAGAGGAGTAGGTTTTTAGTTTTCAGCTTGTTACATGTTTGTCTCTCAGCTGCTTGACCCCCAGATAAAGATTAAGATGTCAGAATTTATTGGTCAGGTGGCAAGAAGAAGTGGATTGTAGTCTGTGCAGGTTCACGTCACCCTTGCTTAGTTTATTAAGAGGTAATAAACTAAGTAAAACTGTGTGTCAGAAAAATACACCCCAATGAGCTACGTTAAGTCAAAGCTCCATGTTCCCGGTTTTGTTTTTTTTTGTGTTTTTTTTTTTAATGGAGCTGTGACGTATTTCTAAGAATTTGGAAGCAGTCTGAGCCATGACAGGCCAGCTGTGTGGAGAACCATCTGCTTAGCAGCTTACACACAAAATTAAACACATTCTTTCTGTAGTATTCACCCAAAACCAAACCGTTACCGTCTAAGAGAAAGCATCCAATAAATTATGACAATATATTAATGGATAAATGTTAATTTACAGACAATTTAAAGTGTTTTTCAGCCCCTCTTCTTTCGGTTACCCTAAATTAAAATAAGGTAGGCACGATACTATAATTTTTGTCACGGTGGGGTAGAGGTTTGAAAGGACCCAAATGTAGACACCAAAGCTCAAGTGGTTTCTTGTAGATTTAATTAACCCACAAGGAATACTCACAACAAGGGGGGCAAAGAAATGACAACAAAACAGCAACAAGGACTGAGCAAGGAGGGGCATATATAGGAGAGAGAAACAAAGACAAGGCTAGTCAGCAGATAGGGAGCAGGTATAAACAGAGGAGTCTAGAAGGGGGCTAGGAGAAGGAGACTGACACAAGAGCGCAAAAAAGAAATACTTAAAAACTCAAATACATCCAGTAAACACCACAAAATAGGAATTAAACCAATAAAACTAGAAAACAAAGAGAAACATGGACCAAAGTTAAATGGAAAACTTAAACAGAACCAAAACCGTTACAATTTTGACTGATATCTGATAAGCTAATATTTTACAGTTCAACAAGCCAATACCAATATTTGTTTTTTCTAAACCTGCTTGTAAACTCTCCCTCCGGTCCTGCACAGTCATTACAAACAGCAGTTTGGCAATCTGTTTCAGTAACCTTAAAAAACATCCAAACCACCTGAAGATTTACTTTAGTGTACTTATGCATAATTTGTTTCTCAAAAAACACTTAATGTATATCAATGAATTCTATGGGCATATTCACTGATTTATATAAATGTAAGGCTCAGAACAAAAGGACCCAGCTTTCAAGGCGAAGGGGCAGTTGGGTTTCACAAGATGTTTATTTAAGACAGAACTGTAGAGAACAGTGTTGGTGTCTAAGGCAGGAACCTCTTTAGGAAGACAAGAAAGGTTAGTGACCACGTCTATCTGGTGGAGGATGTTAAAGAACGTGTGAGTCCCTAACCTGGTCTTATATTTCAGTCTGTGCCCAAAGGACAAGGTTAGTTCCAGCTGATTGGCTGCCAACGAGACGCAGCTAGCCATTCACAGAAAGTCCGAGACGCTTGAGGCCTGGAGGTTGGAGGAGAGGCAGGAGATCAGAACCGAACAGAGGAAGGACAGCAGCATAATCCAGAGGACGAAGCAAAAGTCGGTGTTGAGAACGTGCTCAGGAGTCAGGACCAGGAGATCAGAGATACAAAAAGGTTCCTAAGGGGAATCCAGGTTGGTGTCAGCAATCAGTTCCAGGTTCGGTTGCCAGGCAGAATCCAGCAGGAGCCTGAAGGTAGGTCAGGCAAACAGATCAGAACAGGGACAGGCAGGCTCAGAAGTTCAGAGGTAGAACGGGTCAGGATGAGGCAATCAGAACACACAGGTATTCTAGAGAAGTTACCAAAAGCTTGAATAATCTGGCACTGATGACTGGAAGCAGCCAGGTTAAATAGAGGCTGAAGCAGGTGGATCAGATGAGCGTTAATGAGAACTGGGCGGAGATAAGCAGGTAAATGAAATGAGTAATCAGGAAAGTTATCAGCGCCAAGATCATGACAGAAAAGTCTACATTTTTGCAATTTAACCTCAGCATAGAGGCGACGTGTTAAAGCTTTGGAGGTTTGTAAGAGAACATTAAGAAACACCATTAAAATAAAAAAAAATGAACATTTTGTGAGCCAAAAGCCATTTGGATGTTAAGAGTTTTTGCTCTTCCTGCTAATGGTTATGTGTGCAATGGTTGTTTTTTTTACAGCATGGGCATAAAAATAAAAATGGTCAGAGATAGGAAGAAAATGGGTCAAATGATAAACAATCCAGTCCTGGAGGATCATGCCCAGCAAGACATGAACTCTAAACACACAACCAGAGCAACAGCGGAAAGGTTTAGGTAGAGGCGTGTTAACGGTCCAGTCAATGCCAAAAAATATGTTCAAGACTTAAAGACTGATTTTCACAGAAACCAATCAAATATGTATACATTTATGCCCAAATATAGTTTAACATTATTAGAATTCGGAAAACCACCTACTCTTTGGCACCTACAGTTGACACTTAACAATCTAAAATTGCTCAGAAGCATAAGAAAGGGAAATATTTATGGGGAATGTTTGAAAGTGACTTTGGATCTGGACAGTATGTTTTAAACTTACCCCTTGAACTTTTTAAAATATTTTCTTAAGACAAAGCATTTTTTTTATTATAGGGCCTTTTCTTGTGGAAAAAAAAGACAACCATCTAGCTTAACATGTTTTTCTAAAAACCCAGCTAAAACTATTTTTGCAGCAGGAATTTCTGAGAGGGTGTGGTCGCCACGGGACTGTTTGGGGCAGGACAAAAACAACGCCACTGCTTTCCAACACTCCCACTCAAACTGCCCCTCTCTCTGTCTGCCTCAGTCTCTCCAATTTTCCCCTTTCTAACAATCTGTTTTCACTCTCTGCTGTGGGTCACCCACTGATGTAACAGTCAGGAAGCCTGAGGTGATCTTTGTCGTTTCTTTAAAATGAAAACTAGGGGCTGGAACTCACACACCATCTCATTAAGGGAGTTAAAAACAGAGCAGTGAAACCGCGTTTAAATAAGAGTGTCTGTAAAGTCAATGTCTGAGGTTTTTCAGAACTTTTTTGCCAACTTTTCGAATGTCATTGATCTCACTTTGTCAAAGACAGTGATGTTGTGCTTTATAAGTACTATTTATAGCATGTCATTAAGTATCTTATCAAAAAACTTGCAATTTCTTCCAAGACAGGAACCTGATGTGGACACGTCAGCTTGTACGCTAGATGATGAGTCACTAAACTAACAACTTAAAATCTAAACTTTATATATTTAGATTTGAGGCGACTGAAGGGAGAATTTGTGGCGACAGCATGAGGGATTGGTAGCAGAAAAAGGACAGCTAAAAAAAAAAGAATCAAATTCAAGATCCAGATTATTCCATGTCTTGGAGAGTCAACTAAAAAAAAAACTTTTTGAATTAAGTCTGGATATCTTCATTAGGAATAGCTCCTCAGCACTTAAATTTTACTTAGAGATTTCAATAGATTGCCAAAACTATTGGGATGCTTGCATTTACACGTACTATTCCCTAAGTAAACACGTTTGTGGAGTTGGTCAACAACTAAGAGGTGTTTGTGCTTCAACTCTTCTGGTTTTCCACAAGGTTTAGGAGTGATATTGTTGTGATTTTGGACTTTCTTCCAGAGGTTAATTTCACAAAGCAGGTTTGAAAAACTCACACTCAACTGTGAAATTGATCTAGCCTAAGATTGAAAACTCAGATTTTTTTCAGTTTAACAACAGCTGAGTGAGTTAGTTTAATTAACTCTGAGTAGGTTGACTCAGAGTTAAGCATGTGCTTAAAGCCCTGATTCAATGAGTCACAATGACAACGAGCAAGAGGGGTTTTCCTAATTCACACATCACTGTAATTAAAGATTTTAATGAATAATTTGAAAATAAATTGGAGAAAGTTTTTAAAAGAAAGAAGGAGAGGAAGATGACATAGGAGAAGATTGCTTGAGTTAAAGCATACGTTAATATGAAGCCTAGTATGGCAGGACATTTTAACATTCATTAAAAGTACAAGTTTGTTTTTCGGTTTTGTCACCTAAAACATTTTTTCTTTATAATGGGATTCTTCTCGGTCAAAATTACATTGCTACACCAAACTGTGATAACAGTTTTCCGGAATTACATTTTTGCCACCGTAAACTGACTTCCAGAATGTCAAAAAACAATGCTGTTCTAGTAAGAATTACGGCTCATATACCTTGAAATGCTAACACATTTTAAGTGCCCATTTTGTATGCAGTAGTTTCTTGTGATTGGCTTCTACAAGGGAGCTCTGTGATTGGTTGCAAACCATCTCTTGTTTAAAGAAATGCATTTGTGTATCGAGAGACGTCTGGAGGGTCTCGAAAATCCACACACAAATGCAGTGAAGTTTAAAGAGCACTGGTACATTGTAATTTAACTTATGTGTATTATGTTTTTGGACCAACAATACTTTGGCAAATCATGCACTCTGCATGTGTGAATCTTGTATGCTTGCATGAATCATGCCATGTGTATGGATCTTATACTGTATGCGTGTGAATTTTTTTGTGCTTGCATGAATCGTGCTGTGTGTGTGTGTATCTTGTCCTATGCATGTATAAATCAGATATGTGTATTTGTATCTAGCTCATTAATTTTAACATTTCTGAGTTTGTATTACAGTCATATGTATTTCCATTTCTTCAAAATAAAGCAAATTTGAATGTTTATTTTAGATATGAGAATGTCATTTTGTTTGAAATGTTCATTTGATCAGGAAAAATTGTATTTCAAATATATAATATGTATTTCACAGAAATACATATTCAGACAAACTAACACATATATAAATGACCTATATAAATACATATACATACATATATAAATGACATTATTGAGGGGAAAATGTTTACTGGTTGAATGGTAGTGGATCAATGTAATCTCATGGAATAGAAGCAAACCTGGTAGCTGGTGAAGATGAAGTCTAAAGCGTTGTTCTATCCGGTAGGACCTGTGCATCATCTCATGTGGTTCTTCCTCTTTTTTATTCTGTCTTCCATCACACGGTAAATACTAAATATCTGTGCAGTTGTTTTTTTTTTGTTTTTTTTATATAATGTTGTTATCACAACAATTAATGTGCTCTGGCTATATCTAGTTTTTACAAATACCTGTTAAAGAACTTTGTGTAATGCTGTTAATGTGAGGAAGGATAAGGTCCTGGATGTATGTGAAGGATTGTGAGGTGAAATAGTAGTGCTTATAAACATAGCTTTCTAAATAAAAAATACATCTATATGTGGTCTGACAACCCTCTCCCTATAAGTATTTAATTCTCTGGGAATTGATGCTGCTCATTCTCTAACTGAATACTCATCAAAAGGACTTGCTATGTTTGTGTTTTTAACAAATAATGTGTCTAATGAATCTAGTGACTGATTTTCTTTTTGTTTTTGTCACAAAAGTACAACTAACTCTCCTGACTTACAACATGATTAGCTTTAAGGAGGTCAGAGACAGAGGACGCTGAGTTTATTGAGGAAAACCTGCACACAACCAGGTTAGCTTTAGGGAGAATGTTGCCATGGTTACAGACACAGAGGTTGAATAAACTCTCTTTGTGAAACAGAAAATGCTGAGTTTCCCTGCATTTTCCCAGGTTTTGTAAACTCAAAGTTTCCAGTAAAACTCTGTTAATTTGATGAGTGTCTCTATATCTTATGCAAACAGTGTACATTGCTATTGAAATGTGACCATAAATGTAGATAACAGCTCTAAATTGTACTGTAGCTGTAAAAACTAATTATTTTGGTGGGTTACTATAGTATGCTATCTCAGCCATTAGTGTTCCTATTGCTGATATTTCTGCAGTGTTGCTAAATATGCCAAGAAAAGTCCATCAAACTTCCTTGTACTCTGATTCTTGGTACCTCAAACATCTTAGACTTATAAAGGTTTGATTTATTGCCTGTCTCTCATGAGTGAACAAAGGTGATCTAATCTTATTCTTTCTTGTTATCAACTTTTTCATCAGCTGTCTTTTTGTGGGAAGTGGCTGTGATTGCGAAACACCAAAAATGTTTTATAATGAAGCAAGGAGATTGCCACAAAAGATTTGTGGGATAAACTAGGTCAGTGTCTTAATATCTTTGGATTAGGGGAAAACAGAAATGTTAGAAATTCCACTAAGTTTAAAATGAAATAGCCTTCTAAACAGAATGGAAGCTTTTAAATGCAACAGCTGGAACAAACCGGCAAGTGAAAAATGCTCTGAAAGAAGAGATGGAACACTTTGAGCAAATTAAGAAGTAATTCTGCTAGATCCCTACAGGCGACATGTCCAAACAGAGGGACCATAATAACAGAACAAAGACTGCTGTTGACAATTATGAAACAGAAACACCCATCTCTAAGTAAACACCAGATAAGCTCTCTGTCATTATGTTACTCTTGGCTGCAGAAAAGTATGGCCATGATTGATTATACCTCTCAACATCAATGAGGTTAGATGACATAAGGTGATTTTTGGTTGATGGTAATGTCTTCTAAAGGGAATCATTTTAAGGTAAAGGTGTGGAGACACTAACTAAGAAATGTTCTTCTATTGCTCCACTGCCATTATATAGATATATATCAACAAGAAATGTTAATTGCATTTTATTTTAAAATCCAGTCCAGCTACAATAGATCTTTTCTTCAAAAATTTTGTTTTATTATTGTGACTTCTTGTTTTATCCTGGAAGTTGTTTTCTAAGAGCATTACTAGCCTTTCTAACTTTACTTTAGGAAAAAGGAAAAAGAAACATATGTATAATTAGTATATTTCCAGCAAGTTCCAAATATTGGCAATATTGCTAACAAGAATGGTGTTTATAATGGAGTATTGATTTTGCTGAATGTTATATTATTTTGTATAAGTTATTGTTAAGCAGTCTGGTTATTGCCTCTTGCACAATGATGACTTAAGATGATCACAAGATGCCCTGCAACCCTACAAAGATGAACAGACATAACAGAAAAAACCTGTTCAAACCAGGGAACAATTGGCTTTTAATGGCAGAGAGAACATCTCACTGATGTGTGTCTACAAGGGTCAAAAGACTCGGCAACCGCATTCAAATTCCCTTTGATCAGCATGCTGTGGGAAATTACGTGACATCATTAGCAAGGTACCGCTGTCAACACCACACGCCAGTCACTTGTGATCTAACAAGCTGAAACAAATCTGCTTACAGTTGATAAACATGTGGCAGCACTGCTGAGAGGGACTCGGACAGATGACTGAACGAAATAATGAAGACTACTGACTACGCACTGGCTCCTGACCATGTTGCATTCCATTATTTACTTCCCAGATTTCCGTTGCACTTTCTACATCATCAACGCTCACCCAGTGTGATGCCATCATCGGACACATCGTGGTGGGAGACAGTGGCACAAAAGCTTGCCAGCAGGAGGGGGCTTGCAAAAAAATCGGTAAAGGCCCAAAAGCCGATTATTAGAGGGTCAACCCTGAAATACCCTGGTTTTCAATGGGAAAACGGCTATAGAGAATAGACAGATGAATGGACAGTCCTTATCTATGCAGGTGTAATACACAACACCAAAAACACGAATTATTAAGATGAAATTAAAAACACAAAATCCTGTTTAACAGTTAAGGGCTGAAAGATAGGGCCTAGTACAGAGCCTCGGGGGACCCCCACAGTAAATAGAATGATCTCAAATATAAATTTTCTATACTTCTTTGGATTTCAAGCTTTAAAAAAAAAGCAGCACCTAAATCAAATAGTTTGTCAAAAGCAAGTTTAGCAGAATCTTGATCTATCCTTAAATCTAGTGTTGCGTCGATGCCATTTTTTGGCCCCAATGCAGATATCCGATACCTGGCTGTGCAGTATTGACCGATACCAATACCATCTGTTTGAAATTGATGTGTGTGTATATATATGAAGAACTGCATACTACTTGGACGTAAAATAATTGCCATCATGGCTTTGTCAAGCTGCTGCCTACCTTTGTGAAGCAGGAAAAAGACTAATACAAAGTGAATCCAGCTTTATTGCCTACCTGGAATGGGGACAATAGCTGAATAAACTTTTGGCTCTCAAAATGGTATTGGTGCCCTATTTGTTGGTACTTCCCAATAACAATACCAACATTTGCTGGGTCGGGGCCCTGTCCGATACTGGTATCGCTATCGGTGCAACACTACTTAAATCATTCATTTGTTTCAAACTACCTGCTTTTGAGCTACATTTTGTCCAAACATCAGGCTAAAACATTGGATCCCAATTATTTCTGTGGGATTTATTTCATTCCATTTTTCATCTTTTTACAGGGGAAAATATGGTAAGAAATCGCTCTCTAGTAACAAAGCACCTTTCTGCTTTGAAGCAACCTTTGTGAGAAATGATTTCAAGCATTCAAGAAAGATTATGAGTAAAGCTAATAAAAAAGGATGCTAACTAAAATATTTGTTGTGCTAGTTAGCAGGAATGAAAATGAATATTTTTGCAGAAACAATTATTCTTATAAAATGATTGTGCTGGAAAGATGTAATTTAAATAAAACATAAAAGCAAAAGTCCTCCACCCATTTGAACAGTCCACCCATTAGAGTTTAAGCAACAAACTATTTTTGGAAAAGAATTATTGCGATATATGAAAAGAAACCTGATATATATCAATGTGTGATCCTTAAGCAAAATTCTGTGTGTTGTTCTGGGGTCCAAAAACAAAAAATATATCTCATGTAAGCTCTGATTTCAGTCACTGATACAAAGTATTATGACCTCCATAGGTGGTCCTCCGTAGAAAGACAGAGTCTGAGCCAATAAACTGCCATCTGCACAATGTAGAAAAGCTTTGAAATTCTAAAATGGTCAGCTTTTATGTTTCCCATCTTTGTAAAAACACAAACAAAATGAGTACATCAATGTGTTAGTGGTGTTTGTGGGCTTGCAGAAGGCTGGGAGGAGAAGAGCAGCAGAAGGTGGTGGAGGAGGACACACTGACAGGATGTTCAGGAGAGTTTGGACAATACTGTACATTGGAGCAGAAAGTACCAGAGCAGTCCAAAAGAAAGTCCAGCATATGGCGTATGTCAGTGGGACACTAAGTCCTGAACCGCAGCACCCCCTTATACCCGAGGTTTTCCCTTTCATTGGAACACACACCCACATTCACTCCTTAAATTCTCAGAACAAGAAATGAAGGAATCAAAATGAAACTAAGAACTTTGACTGTTACAATTACATGACAGAGAGACTGAATCCCAGTAGCTCTGTGGGTGTGTATCACTACACCGCTGACGCATTGGCCATTTTGTCACATAAATTACAGTCTTACTAAATCACCAAAGTGATTCGGGCAAAAGAGTTGAATCACCATTACATCTTGTCTTGGCCCCACAATTACCAGGATATTTTCATAAAAGCACTGAGCATTCATTTGAAAAACATAAGTGCAATTTATTTACAGGCTCTTGACTGCAGATAAAGCTTAGCTATTAGGAAAGATTAAGTAAATCATTACTGGAGTGAGGTGAGTCTCTGGCTATTTGTGGAAAGCAAATACTTACCTTTTAGTGTTGTAATTTGCTTTACAGTAAAGAGTTTGGTAAATGCTAGAGGTAGTGAATGTTTTTGAAGATTAGAAATTCATCCATTTTATTCCTGCAGCATTTGTGTGACTAAAATATATGCTGCTATGCCATCTAGTGGTCTTTGAATGCATAACCTAAATCCTTTAATCAACAGTCTGAGCCACAAATTCAACTTTAGTTGTTTTTTTTTATGTTATACTGTGAGTCATTTCAGTACTCAGTAACTGCATGTATTACAGTATCAATGTGTTTTAGATGCAATCTTCCTGTTCCTGTGGTACTACTGAGGCGTTAATGGAGGCCAGAAGCCTTTGGCTCCTGTGATGTGCTCTAAACTTTCCTGGTTGATGGCTGTATTGACATTGGACTTAAAATAAATACACAGCGGATAAAGATTAGCAGATAAAAAGCTTACCAAATCTTACTGAATAAGGAAATTTGACACTGGACTTCAGAAAACTTTTGTGAATCCAGGACCTTGATTTTTCATTTTTGAAATAGAATGCAAGATTAGATTTATCTAAAAAATTTCTTGCATGACAACCATCCTTTATAGTGCATGTCTAATGTTGTTTTCCCTCCATTCGACTTCCCATCCATATGCTTAAATATTGGCTGTTAACAGCCATCTTTTTTTGCAATGGTCGTTTAAGGACAGTAGTTTGTCCCATCATCTTGTATTCATTTCTGCAGTTGTACATTTTTTTAAGTAGAATTTTTCAATATCTGGTACATCATTTTAATTAACTAAATAAAATATAAAAAAGTAAATCCTTTTATTGTCCCACAATTGCGATTTTTTTTTCTCTGCATTTTAACCCATCTCATTTGGAGCACTGGTATGCTATTGTGTGGCGCCCGGGGAGCAGTGTGGGGTTAAGGGTCTTGCTCAGGGACCCAGAGTGCAGGCTGTGGGAATCAAACCGGGTACTTGCAACCTTCTCAGAGCACAAGCGCACTGCTCTGACCCACTAGGCCAGCACTCCCCAAACACTGGATTTTAGCTCTTTCTTAAAATCACCTAATTACTGTGTATAACAAACATCCCTGTTTTTAAATTCAGTTACTAAAATAAAGTCTTGATTCAGTGATAGTCCAATTGATTTAGATCTACCTGTACATCCATATTGTCTTACACAGATTACCATCATGATCTTGTCCCCCTCTGCATCATCTCAAAGAATAATTTTCCACACAGCTTCTCCTCTGGTGAATTATTAAGGTCAGAAGTTTAGCTGGAAACCGATCCTCCCATGAGAAGTAATGTTGTCAAAAAAGTGCAGGCAGCTATTTAAAGACTCCTCGATAATGACGAGGTATGACTGGAATCTTGGACTAATGTTCTTTTATTAGTAATCCACCCCGGTTTCTCAGATGTATCCACCTAAACAGCCACCGAACCACAAACAAAATAACTAACCTGATAATTCTTTACAGCTGTCAGGTTAAAATAGCCCACTGCTGGTTCTCTTTCTCCAAATCCAGTGTTTATTAATAAGCCTAAACAGATCTGAGGTAGTCATGGTCACACATAGCAGCGCAGTGAGTGTGAGGGAGGAAGGAGGTCAGCTCAGCTGTCTTTTTTAACCCTCCCCTCCACTTAGAGTTCATCTGCACCCCTTCTCCTGCTCAGTCTCCAAAAGCTCAGCTTGCTTTTGTCATCTTAACCACAACTTGTTCAAACTCCTTCCATATATTCAACATCACTCGGGACTCAATCCACTGAAAAATAATCTTCGATATATGCTGACTGTAAGTACAGATGTATTGCATTTAATATTTGATGGTTTCTGTTTCTTATTTTAACCAAATTAGAATTTTTTGATGCTATGATACATTTCTAAAACTGCCAAGACTTCTATTAAAAAAATAAAAATAAAAGTTCACTTCTAACAACTTTGTAAACAGTAAATGCTGGTCTTTTATCTCCCAAAAAGTTGAAATGTCTCGATTTAGGTTTGCTTCAGATGTAGGTCAACAGTCATTCTGGTGACCGATGTTTTCATAAGCTCAGGAGGCACAGCTTAAACGCAAGCCAGAAGCAGCTGGAAAACATTATCATGTCAACGCTGCAACACTAATTTTAGTCTAAATCACATTACTGATCAGATTTAACCAACAATCTCTTTAAGATGATAAAATAAAAAACCCAAGTAAAGTTTATATACCCATCCATAAATAACCATGATCTTGATGATGCCACTTGCTAAAGCTTGAGAGCTTCAAAACCATCTGTCTGGGTTTATGTCGTTGGTGTTTATATGTGAATTCATGAACTGGCCAGCTGAGGCGTGTCCAGACATTCCCAAAATCTTTGAGTGCCTGGACATCTGCCCCTGAAGGGACAGCTGTCTGTGGCATGCCATTTGTCAAACTGCTTTTCTGCATGGATCCACAAGTGCCAGTGGCATCCCAGTTTACAGTGCCTCGCCATAATATTAACCTAGCACTTCCATTGCTATGTCTTCACTGTCAGTCATGCATATGGCTGGCACACCATTGGAGGGATCTTGGAAGGTTTAAAAGTTTGGCTCATTAGGAAGTAATAAACATTTCCTTTGGGCCCAACCAATCTAAAACATGGATCAATGAAAAATCAAGTGAGCAATAGTGATTACTCTATAAATATAAAAACAAAAGTCTAAAAGCCCTCTCTAAAAACTGAAATGTCTTCCATCCATCTTTGTGTTATGTCAACAAGCAATAAGGCAGTAAGGGGTTTAAAGTCAATCTCTCCCTGTTGCATTTATAAGTCACCAAGTGATGCAATCCCTTCAGAGTTAGACATAAAAAATGTAGTTGACCTTTTTTGTATCAGTATTTACGTTTCCTCCTTGTGGTTTTATATCACCTCTCCTGTAGAGCTAATGGTGGTTTCATTCATGAAATCTAATTTCTGCACAGGATACGGCAGGGACGTCTTTGTGGTTTAACAGAGCTTTCCTTGGTTTCATTGTACAGTAAACTGCCTCAGCAGTACATTCTCCTTCAAGTAAAACCTGCAAACTGGTCCACCATTGGCTATTTTGTCAAAACTGTTTTGCAGCCTTTATTGCCATAAAAGGACAGAAAAAAATTGTTCCAAAATTGCCTTTTCTTTGATAATGCTATAAGACTCGACTGAATGATTCAGAACAGCCAAGTGCCCAAACATCTGCTCACACAGACGTATGCTCACTTTCTGATTGTGAGTTAGTGTCTTTCACTTTTAGTGCCTGACCCATTGGAGTCAAATAGTTGTAGAGGGATATTTTGGCCAAGATGGCTCACAAAATACCATCAAGATGCGGCGTACTATCTGGTAAGATAAAATCCTAGGGTCTCCTGAAGACCAGATGACATTCTGGCAGGACAAATCTTAGAACGCACAACATTACTGTACGTTGGCTTTCACTGTGTGGTTAAAACATGTCTCTTCCTTTTTTTTAAAGAATGCTGTAGATCTAAGGGAGTTACCAACACCAGAACTGGGTACATCCTATCCTAGCCAATGGAGGACCAAGAGGAAGACATCCCCACCACCGGTGTAGGGCCACTTTTCATCAGAGAAGAAAAAGTGGACACAGATAGAACCATTGTGGAACAGAGTGATGGCAACCAAAACCCCACAGCGCAAAGCTTCACTGGAAAACCACTTCATCAACCAGCTCTGTCAGAGCCATACCTTCAGGAGATGGATGTCTTACTGAAAAGCTGTGAGAAGCTTACAGGTATTCCTTTTAGATCGCGCCACATTGAGGGTTACTCTGAAACGAGTCTGAGTAAGTCTGGTTGCATAAAAGGCAAAGAGAAGTCCAGAACAGAAACCCATGAAGAAGCATGTATGTCTACCCAAGCTAGTCGCTCCTCTTGCTACATCGACACACAAATGGATGCGACCGAAACAGAAGATGAACTAGCAGAAAGCCAAAACCTTGGCACAGTCATCCACAAGCCTGGGAGTTCTTGCCACTCAGATATGCCGCTATCCTCAGCAGGCAGCGAGCTGAGCGCCAGCATGTTGGAGTATGAGGACCAGCTGTTGAGAATGTTGGCCATGCTCGAAAGCTGTATGGAAGAGACTGGCATGGACTTTGAGTCACAGGAACAGACTACGGATGGATGTCATGAATATATGCACATCAAAAATACTCCTTATCATTACATGGACAAAGCATTGACTCTGGATGCACTTGAGAGCCCAGCAATGCCACCCATGCATAATGGTTCTAATGTGGAAGGAGATAAAGCTTCAGAAGATGGTAGGATTGAAGAAGCAATGGACACAGCAGGAAAAGAAAACTCACAAAATAATATGGTTGATTATTTAAAGCAGCAACCAGATGGTCATGTTATAGAAGGACATGATGTCCAGAACCCTGACCTTATGATTTCAGAGCTGGAAGAGGCCAAGGATCAATCAAATCAAGAACCAATGACATGTGAGGGAATAAACATAGGGCATATACCTAATGAAGAACCAGAAAATATGGCAGACACTGCAGGGATAGGCACAGATGATGTTAGTTTAGCAGCTGAAGGGAAACCTGTATCAAAAGCAGACCTTGAGTCAGACATGACCAAACTAAGCTCTCAGATGGACGACTGCATAGAGGAGGTGCAGCGGTTAGAGAAAAGGAGAAAAGAGCTTCTGCTGGAGGTGCTGCAGCTGAGAGGACCGAAACTCAAGGACGATGTGGAAAGGGGAGGCAAGGATGAAGAGGAGATGGAGGAGTGGGTAGACACCACAGCCTTGGAGCTGATCACAGTTCTTAAGAAGGAAGAAGAGGCGAGGCGAGAGGAGAGAAAGCAGGAGATTCACAGCCTCAGGGAGGAGAGGGCAGATGAAGAGAGGAAAACATGGAAGGTGAACTTGGAGAGACAAGGACTACAAGATGAGCTTAGAAAGCTGAGGAGGAGGCTGTTTGCAGCAGTAAGGGACTGTGCCCAGAGTCAAGCCACCCTAAATAATCAACGCTGTGATTTTGAGTTACTGAGGACAGAAGAGGTAAGACTCCAACTAGGAGCAGTAGCATCATCACTTTTTTAAGGAATCAAGTTTCTGAAATGTTTTCTTTTACATTTCAGGAGAAGCTAAACTCTCTGGTTCTGCAGCTGGCAGAGGAGAGCTGCCAACTCAGATCAGCACATCAGGAACAGCTATTGGAGCTAAATGCAAAGCTTCACCACCAAACCCCCGGAGAGACAGCCAACGCCCAGGAGGAGCTGACCGAGTGTAGGAAGAATTCCTGTGGGGATGTTCAGCAGTATGTGCAGGGTGGATTAAAAGCACTGGAGGATAGGTACTGTCTCTTTAATAAAACGCTATGTGTGTATGTAATACCACATCCAAAATATATGTTTTGCCATAAGGAAACTTGCAATTGTGATATTTGGAGTGCATTTCAAGTGTGGGTTTCAAGGACAGTGAATGTCCATCCGAATCATAGTGTCCTTCCAAATGCTGCATCCACACAGCCGGGTACAATTTATACTGTGTATATTGATAACATACTGATAATATAGGGGTGATATATATATATTTCCCAGGTATGAACCCATTCTAGTGGCACTGCTGAAAAGGAAAGAGGCAACGGCCGATGCACTGACGAAATCCAAAAATCAGTCCCATGAGCTGAAGGTCCAGCTGAAACCTCTGAAGGATGAGATTCAGAAACTGGAACTGGAGAGGACTTGTTTAGAGGAGAGACTTAAATTGACCCACATGCAGAGGCAGGAAGATGCAAGTCGCTACAAGGTTAGCAAACAGTGCTTTCTGAGTGTCAATGGTAAATATTAAAGGCATTGCTCTTCTAGTTGGACTAACAATCTACTCTGTTTTAGGAAGCTATACATTTTCTGGAGGAGAGCATCCGTGAGCAGAGAACTGAGTTAGAGATTCAGAAGAGAAAAACCAAGGATATGGAAGAAATGAGAGAAAGCCTCACCAAGCAACTTCTGCTTTACAGGTACTTTAAGGTGTGTCTGCCAGTTTTACATTAAGGATGTAACGATTTACGACTTTTGTTTTTCTTTAGGATTGCCTCTGAGGACCACAACAGCTGTGATCAGCAAGATAAGACATGATCACGCCTTTCTTCTCAGTTGAAAAACAGCCTTGTTATGAATATGTGTTTTGATTTTTTTTATTATCTACAGAAAACAGTCAGCTCCAAAGATTTTGAAAATGCACTTTACCCGATTTGTTTGTCTGTAACGTAGGCTGCACGATGTAGAAAGGTTTCTGTTGCAAATAAAGGTCTGGTTTTTCTTACAGTGATGAGTGCGACTGGTGACCTAATGTCTGTCTCTAAAGAACAGAGCCCATTTCTTCTACTTATAAGGCAAATGTTTCTGAAGAAGTAAACAATGCTGTACAATTTAATCAAGTGAGTGAGCTCAGGAAACAGAAGAGCACCGATATGTCACAACACACACTCATCTCACAGAAGCAGTAACGAATCTTAAGCCCTTCAATGTTAAAAGAAAGACTGTTTAACCATACTTTCTGGCTTAGTAATATACTAGTGAGTATGAAACACTATGTACATGGAAATCTTAAAATTGTAAGAAGTAGGCTTGCAGGGAGCTTAAGAAAATCTTATAAAATGCAGACTCAATACTAAACATAAAAAATGGGAAACTGTGTGTTACAGAAACAGATTTTATGGTAGAATCACCACAAAGAACATACGTTCTCTTAGTACTTTGAAGAAGGAACAAAAAAGGATCGAGTTTACTGACAGAAATAAGATTACATAAAACTCTTAAAAGCATAATATATAAACGGTTTTAATATAATTTCTGAATTCTGTAATAAAAAGTAAGGACTTATTCTCATTATTACCAAATTTAGACACTCATAATCTGATTATGGGGGGAGATCTGAATTGTGTCTTAGATCCAACTTTGGACCGTTCTAGTCCAACACCCAGTGCATTGAGTAAATCAGCGCACTGCATTAACTCCTTTTGTAAGGTATATGGTGTATTTGATCCATGGAGATAAAATAATCCAACCTCAAAGCAGTACTCATTTTATTCTCCACCTCATCGAACGTATACCAGGATTGATTACTTTTTACTGGACAAGAAACTGACCCCTGCAGTAACAGGGATTGAATATTCTGGTATAGTAATATCGGATCACAGCCCAGTCATATTAAAACTCCGTTTTCCAGAGAACACGCTGCCTCAAAGAAGATGGTGCCTTAATAACAGGCTCTTGGCTGATGACAATTTTACGGAATTTATAAATTCACAAATAGCTTTTTTCATGGAGTTTAATGATACCCCCGGAATAAGTAGTGTTGTTCTGTGGGAATCCTTGAAGGCCTATATTCGAGGACAAATAATATCATATAGTGCTGGAGAAAGGAAAAGGAAGATAAAACGCACCACAGAATTAATAAAGGCAATAAAAGAAGTTGACCTGGTGAACTCCAGGGCTCCCTCTGAGGAATTATACAGGAAGCGTATTTTACTCCAAACCGAATATGATATCTTAACGAACCAGCATGAGGAGGATCAATATCTTAGAGTGAGACAGAACTATTATGAATATGGGGATCGTGCAGGGAAGCTCCTCAGCCACCAGCTAAAACAGTCAGCAGCTGCTGGTATGATAGTGGAGATAGAGGATAACCTGGGGAATAAGATTATCGATCAGAAAGGTATCAACAACCAATTTAAGTCTTTTTATAAGGATCTCTATACCTCTGAAATAAATGATAAGGAGAAAGTAAAAATGTTTTTAGAAAATATGGAAATGCCAACCCTAGAAACGATAGATAAAGAGAGATTAGAGGGACCCCTGACTGCAACAGATATAGAGAAAGTGATTAATAACATGAAGACAGGCAAGGCACCAGGCCCGGATGGGTTCCCAAGTGAATTTTATAAAACATTTTGCCTCTAAATTGATACCCCTGCTCGTACGAGTATATCAGGAAGTCCTTGAAAAAAAAAACTTACCCCAAACAATGTCACAGGCTATGATTTCAGTCATTCTTAAGAAAAATAAAGATCAACTTAAATGTGAATCATATCACCCAGTGAGTCTACTAGGATGTGATTATAAGATATTGACTAAATTACTAGCAGCGAGGATTGAGCATGTTATAGGTAAGATAATACATCCCGACCAGACAGGATTTGTTGCTGGTAGACAACTTTCTAGTAATCTCCGTCGACTCTTCAACGTCATATACACTGGGTAAGGTAACATCAATCCCGAAATTGTAATATCCTTGGATGCCCATAAAGCTTTTGACAGAATAGAGCATCCTTATTTATTTATGATCCTGGAGAGATTTGGATTCGGTCCAAAATTTCACACATGGATTGAATTACTATATGCAAATCCTCAAGCTATGGTAAGAACGAATAATATAGTATCTGACCCATTTCCTCTGTTTCGTGGAACAAGACAAGGGTGTCCTTTGTCGCCCCTGCTCTTTGATCTGGCAATCGAGCCCCTGGCAATAAAGCTGAGAAATGCTGCTGAGCTCGGCGGAATACACAGAGGGATACAAAACCATAAACTCTCGCTGTACGCTGACGATCTGCTTCTTTTTCGGTCAAATCCTGCCACAAGCATTCCGGTGGCTCTCGGTATTGTTGAAGACTTTGGGGGGGTTTCGGGTTATGAAATTAATCTAGACAAAAGCATTTTGTTTCCAATTAGTGAACAGGCGAGGAAATTATCATTCCAGGCCTATCCTTTTACAAGAAAGAAAGACAAATTTCAATATCTAGGTGTTACGGTAACAAGCAAATATAAAGATCTATTTAAGCAAAATTTTATAGTAACAGTAGATAAGGCTAAATCAGATATGGAAAGATGGTCCACACTCCCAATTTCATTAGCAGGTAAGATAAATTCTGTAAAGATGATCATAATGCCAAGGTTCCTGTTTTTATTTCAGACAATACCAATTTTTATTCCAAAATCTTTTTTTAAAGAATTAAATAAATGTACATCCAGCTTTATATGGAAAAAAACAGTCCCCCGGATTAGAAGACAGTTTTTGGAGAGACAGAGAGAGGAGGGGGGCTTAGCTCTACCAAATCATATGCATTACTACTGGGCAGCTAATTTACATAAATTGTTGTTTTGGGTCTTACAGTTAGATGAAGAGGAAACTCCAATATGGGTGCATATTGAAAGGTATGCATCTAGCCCAATATCTCTGCATTCCCTGATGTGTGCACCTCTGCCCTTAAGTAAGCACTTTTATACAAATAACCCTGTGGTAAGAAATTCTATAAAAATCTGGGTCCAATTCAGATCCCATTTTAGAAACAGAAATGCGCTCCTATCTGCTCCTGTTTATAATAATCACCTATTCTCTCCAGCTTTAGGGGGAACAGCATTTAAAGAATGGCATAGAGCTGGGGTTAAATCTATCAAAAATCTGTTTAAGGATGGAATACTTATGTCTGCGGCTCAGTTAGAAAAAGAATATGGAATCCCCTTAAAAACCAACTACTTCAGATATTTTCAGATTCGAGACTTTGTAAAAAAGACATTCTTTTCATCTTTAGAATCATCGCAGAGTAAGTGGATAGATGAATTATTAGATATGAATCCGACTATTAAGGGGACAATTTCTATGCTCTACATTAATATTCAAAGGATGACTTCCCCATCCCTCGACCATATAAAAAGAAAATGGGAAGAAGAACTAGGGCTAAACATCTCAAATAATCAATGGAGGTGGGCGGTAGAATACATTCATTCTTCATCAGTGTGTGTTAGACATGGATTAACACAATTTAAATTGGTACATAGGCTTCATTTCACCAGAGACAAACTGGCAAGAATGTTTCAGGGAGCCGATCCGACTTGCCCTAGATGTAAACAGGTGCCAGCCAACACATCCCATATGTTTTGGTCCTGCCCCAAACTCAAAGAATTCTGGATTGAAATCTTTAAAACCTTCTCATCTGTCTTCAGGAAAGATATTGAACCGGTCCCTCTGGTAGCCATTTTTGGTGTGGCACCGGGGGGGATAGAATTAACGACAGCTCAAAGGAAGGCAATGGCATTTTCTTCACTGTTAGCCAGGAGATTGATTTTATTTAATTGGGTAAAGGCAGCACCACCAACACATAAACGATGGATAGAGGAGGTAATGGCTCACCTTAAGCTAGAACATCTTCGATTTACGTCACAGGGTACCATTAAGAGATACTTCCAGATTTGGCAACCTTTTATTTCCTATTTTGAATCCGAGGTTCAATCTGCTTCAGCATAATCAGCATATTTTTTTTTGGCGGAATTATTATTATTATGATTGTTATTCATACTAATGTTTTTGGTTTTTAATCCATGGATGTCTGGAACATGGGTTGTATGTGCGGGTGTAGTAATTGTCTTGTTGATAGTTTTCTTTTTTGTTTGTGATGTCGTTGTGATGTAATTATGGAGTCTTTTTGTTTTGTTTTGTTTTGTATGCCCTGGATGGGGTGTTTGTTGCTTTAATATGAAAAACTAATAAAAACAATTTGATTATTATTATTATTATTATAAAAAGTAATTACCGCATTAATTAATAATTGAAAGGATGCATTTGAAAGCCCCCATCATGCATTAAAAGCTGATGCACTACCTAATTTCTTTACATTTTAATACAGCCAGAGTAGTAAATTACAGTTAAAAATGTGTCAAAATCAGAGGAGGCAAAATAAGTGTATGAATGAGAGAGAAAAAAATTAACAGAGAAGTTCAAAGAGAGTGAAAGTATTGAAGGTATGGTGTACAAAAAGGAACTAAAAATGTGGGAATAAAGGACGGAAAGCAAGGAAAGGTAGGTCATGGGAAAGTTGTGACAATCATGAAAGCTCGAAAATCTTAACAAGGGTAGATAGATAGCCATGGTTTACAAAGTAGAGAGGATTTCTGATACAATTAATAGGGAACAAAAGGCACCATGTGCACGTGTCACAATCTACCAGCTTTTTTCCTAAAAGATTTGGAAACCTTTTATCTGGGATACTTTTAAAACATTTGAAGAAAAATAATAACAACTGGAGTTTTTATTTTTTTTTGTAAAATATATATAAAAATGTAATCTCTGTTGAGAAATAAATTAAGATAGCCCCACATATTTTCACTTAAAGTTATAGTGGATGATGTTCTTTTTCTGAGTGGATCATCAAAATAAGTGGTCCTCCTAATTGTGAATCATTCTGGTGATATGTTTACATAAGGCTGTCCTACGTGATCATCTGACATAGTGGAAAAAATTGCAAATCTTCTTTTGAAAGTAAACATTGAAACAGAGCTTGCACAAGGAGAAATGGGCATGTGCACGCTCTCGCACACGTGAAATAGGTGTTCCCTCTCTGGAACATCAGGGATGTGAATTTTTTTTAAAAAGTGGACAGGGCTGATCTTTTTCAAAAATGTGCAAAAATTCTCCACTTCAACTTTAATTTTTACACATATACGCAGACATTTAAGCACATACATAGACACAAAAACATATTTTTGGCACCAATGGGATCCCATTATGTTTCTTAGTTGAAATTTTATATATCTACAAAACTAAACAATATATCTTACATCTGTTAGACTAAACATTTTTATACCTCAGTTCCTTCTCTCTGTTTGTCTGTCCATCAATTCATGACCGGAGGTGTTTCCACAGAGGCTTAGGTTGGACATGCCAGAACCAGTGTGAATGAAGGAATGGCTTAAAGTAAACAGCTATACAGCATCAATCTACACTGTAAATACAGGAAATGAATGTGTATTTTCCTAATAAAGAAACAACAGATTTTCTTAATATCTTGCTAAAGAATAAATACATATATTTACACATTAATGCTTGTGGCAGATACAGCAGTGAGAGATATGTTTATATACATTTGTGTTATGGTTGTACAAAATATATAAAATGAGTGGCTGTGCTTTGCAACATCCATACATGCTATTAGAATATTGTATAATTCTTAACACGACTAAGAATATTTAAATACAATTAACCATTTATTTGTTTTCAGAGAAAAAAGAAAAGTAGTTCAATATTCAGTGAGATAAAGTTGATTAAAATTGATTCTGAGCCTGCTCAACAAATTACACTAAGGGGAGCTTAGACCCGACTAGACCCCACATCGAACACACATGTTTATTATAAGGGCTGTCCTCTCTATACTTAACTTTAGATAGGTATTATTAAAACTGAGATATCTGGAATTCTGATTTAACTAGTCATAAAATAAGAAGATGATATCTGTAATTATATTCGTACTACCGTAGAAGAAAGATATTTTAGATGTCAATAATTGTATTTCTAGACATCTGTAAAGTTGTATTCATTTTTTGTATCTGAAATAGTAATTGTGACTAGCAGACTATAATGGAGTATATGAAATTAGAATCCATCCAAGTCAGAATTCATTTTAGAGAGGAAGAATGTTATTTTAGATATCTAGAAGGTAAAAGCCCCATACACATGATTGGGAAACGTGACGTCATTTGTACTAGTAAGAATTACATTTCAGATAACTAAATTGTTTAGGAGGAATGTTACTTTAGATATCTGAAATGTTCATTTTGACTAGGAATAAATGCATTTGAGACGTTTGGAAGATATATTCAGTCAAGCTAATAAATGTCAAAATAGCCTGCCATACCCACGCGGTACACCGGAGCTATGACAACCGTTCAACTATGGGGCTTTCTGATTGGACGCACACATCAAAGCTTAACTCTCATTGGCTAAGGAAGAGGCGGGCGGGTGAACCGTATACCTCAATGCAGGAAGGAGTTTGTTTTCAGCTCAACATGTAGCTCGTGTCCAGCAGGTTTTTAAGTATGTCTACGGCTGATATGTCCGCCGTGTTGAACATCCTCCGGTCTCTGTATCGGCACATACAGACGCTGCAGGAGTTTGCCGACAGCATCGTTTTCAAAGAGGGTAAGACGGCGGTACTAACTGAGCAGTCAGACTCGAACCGCTTTGAAACGTTTGTCAGAGGAGTGTTTGTCTGCTTCGATAAGGAGCTACAGCAAGTCCCGAGCTGCAGTCAGGTAAGAAGAACTCAGCTGCTCTGGAAAAATGACACAAACACCTCTTCCTAAGTGGATTGTAAACATTACGCGCTGAATCAGCAAGTCATTTTCCATTTAATATTCATACCCTTTGTATTTTGTCCCAAATGTATGTAATTGATCAACACAAATTATGGGTAATTTAATAGCTATGGGGACTGTGCACTTTGTTGCACTACATTAAAGAAAAAATAAGGGTTGATTATTATTTTTTTTTTATTTCAGTTTAATATGGGGGAAAAAAAGAATTCTGACTTTAATCTCAGAACTCTGACTTTTTTCTCACAATTCTGACTTTAATTTGAGAATTCTGGTCTTAATCGGAGAATTCTGGCCTTAATCTGAGAATTCTGACCTTAATCTCAGAATTCTGACTTTAATCTCAGAACTCTGACTTTAATCTCAGAATTCTGACTTGAATCTCCGAACTCTGACTTTAATCTCAGAATTCTGACTTTAATCTCAGAATTCTGACTTTTTCCTCAGAATTCTGACCTTAATCTCAGAATTCTGACTTTTTCCTCAGAATTCTGACCTTAATCACAAAATTCTGACTTTAATCTCAGAACTCTGACTTTAATCTCAGAACTCTGACTT
Organism: Cyprinodon diabolis; assembly: GCA_030533445.1. Classification (NCBI taxonomy): domain Eukaryota; kingdom Metazoa; phylum Chordata; class Actinopteri; order Cyprinodontiformes; family Cyprinodontidae; genus Cyprinodon; species Cyprinodon diabolis. The sequence continues at coordinate 14,102,944 of CM060074.1, forward strand.
TAATCTCAGAATTCTGGCCTTAATCTCAGAATTCTGGCCTTAATCTCAGAATTCTGGCCTTAATCTCAGAATTCTGGCCTTAATCTGAGAATTCTGGCCTTAATATCAGAATTCTGACTTTTTTCTCCGAATTCTGACTTTTTTCTGAATTCTGACCATAATATTAGAATTCTGACTTTTTTTTTCTCCGAATTCTGACTTTTTTCCGAATTCTGACCATAATATTAGAATTCTGACTTTTTCTTTCTCCGAATTCTGACTTTTTTCCGAATTCTGACCATAATATTAGAAATCTGACTTTTTTCCGAATTCTGACCATAATATTAGAATTCTGACTTTTTTTCCCTCAGGATTCTGACTTTTTTCAGAATTCTGACCTTAATATCAGAATTCTGACTTTTTTCTCAGAATTCTGACTTTTCTTTCCTCAGAATTCTGACTTTTCTTTCCTCAGAATTCTGACTTTTTTTTTTCCTCCGAATTCTGACTTTTTTCCGAATTCTGACTTTTTCTGACCATAATATTAGAATTCAGACTTTTTTTTCCTCAGGATTCTGACTTTTTTCAGAATTCTGACCTTAATATCAGAATTCTGACTTTTCTTTCCTCAGAATTCTGACTTTTCTTTCCTCAGAATTCTGACTTTTTTTTCCCCCTCACGATTCTGACTTTAATCTCAGAATTCTCATTTTAATCTGAGAATTCTGGCTTTAATCTCAGAATTCTGACTAAAGAAGACATGGCTATGGCTTGATGCTAACATGTTTGTTAGCTGTCAGAATTAAGTCAGAATTCTGAGATTAAAGTCAGAATTCGCAGAAAAAAAATTCTGAGAAAGGTCGCAGAATTCTGACTCATAATATACTGAAATAGAATTTTAAAATCTGTGTGTTTAGTTTGGTTTGAATGTGACACACAAACACAGGTTAGTACAAAAAGTTGCCCCTCAAAAGTATCCACACCACTTCAACTTTTCCATATGTTTCCCCAGTGGTCACAATGATCTAATAAATCCTTTTGTAAAGGTTTGTTTTTTAATTGGATCTCATTTTCTATTTCTGCTAGATTTGCACTCTACCAGAAGTCCTGGCTTTTGTCCTCAACACCATGAAGAGGAAAAGAAGAAAAAACGTCCTTGCACACGGCTACAATCTGCTGGCCCTGCCGCAGGAGGATCGGGATGCTGATCACTTTAAATTCCAAGGAGACTTGACTCAGAGTGCCGCCTATGTCCACGGCAGTGACCTGTGGAAGAAAGTCGCGTTACGCCTAGGCACAGACATCATGCGGTACCTTCTGGAGAGCTGCTCCTTATTCGTTTCGGTGCCTCCTTCGTGTGTTTTCCAGGTGTGTGGCGTCCCGGTGTATGACAGGGTGTCCTCCAGCCCTTCCTCTGGTGGGTTTCGTCTTCTGCTTGGATTTAGGCGGCGTAGTTTCTCTCAATTTGGAAGAAATCAAAGGTCACTGAGCTTCAGAGGGAAACAGAAAGTTGAAAAACTGCCTGACGACAAGATGAGAAGGAGAAGAGCGGAAAAAGTGAATAGGAGGAAAAGAAAGAGGGGACCAGAGCAGACGGAGGAGGAGAATTTGTTGGGAAAGAGGAGACGGTTAGCGAGCAAAGAAAATGATCAGGACGTGTCCGTAGAACCAGCAGTGTCTAGGAGAAACGTGGAAAGTGGAAGGACTGGTTTAAAACAGCCAGCTGGGATACAAACAGCCGGCCCTTCCTCGGAGGGTAGTCCCAGTTGGAGATCAGGGGTTTATCCCCCTTTACCGCCCTCCCAATGCTACATCCGAACGCTTGGATTCATGTACGGCAACAGAGGCCTGCACAGCTTCCTTCTCAACAGGAAGAAAAAGAGCGCCAACGGATCCAGAGGGTTACAAGGCAAAGACTTGGTACGAATTATCTTCTTTGAGGGGTTTATGTATTTAAACGGTTTAGAGAAGAAGCCAAAGAAGCTTCCCCGGAGGTTCTTCAGCATGGTTGCCCTCTTTACTCGGTTGTTACAGCAACACAGGAAATGCCCCTACAGCAAGATTCTACAGAGGTTCTGCCCATTGCTCCAAGAGTGCAACTCTAATGCTGCAGAGTTAAACTCCCTTTTACAGAAACACTGCGGACCCCACCGGGTCTACCTGTTTGTCAGGGAATGCCTCTCCGCTGTGATTCCTCAAGAGCTGTGGGGCTCCGACCACAACCGGGTTCATTTCTTGGCCAGAGCCAGAGCCTTCCTGCATAGCGGCAAGTTTGAGAGACTGTCGCTGGCTGAGCTGATGTGGAACATGAAGGTGAATGACTGCGACTGGCTGAAGATCAGTAAAACCGGTAAGTCAGGCGTGCCTTCAGGGTGTTCATTCAGTTTGTGACAATTTCCAGATTTCTCTCTGCCCGGATAGGTGACAAAAATAATCTCTGAAGTCTGCATTGGTATCAAAAGAAGAAGCCCAAACGTTAGCCTTTGTCAATTTTAGAATGCTGGCTTAAAAAGGCAGCTGAGTTGAATTTGGTGACCCTCTTGGCTTTTACTTAAAAGGAAATGGGTAACAAACGAGGAGGGGAATATTCAGCAACTTTTTCTGGGTCTGGATTTAAACCTAGGGCGTCGTGTCGGGAAAGAAGGCCTCCGATTATGAGTCTTGTGCTCTATCTCACTGTCGCCACCACAACCCCAGCCTTACAGGTGGCAAAGTCAGACCTTTTTTTTTTGAAGGGAGGGCGGTGCCCTTTTTTACGGCAGCAAGGCCTCAGACACCCCGTCCCCTCGTCTTGGATGGGCTGTACCAAAACTGAGATTTCACCTTACTGGATTGCCACTCTAGGCTGGGTAAAAAATAAAGAAATGTTGAATCTTGAAACATGCTTTGTTTGGGAAAAGTCTCTTACCTTTTAGAAATATCAGAAATATTTCAGTTTGATTTAGGATTCTGTAGCATTGAAAGAACAACCATAGAGTCTATGGTTGTAGCAATGATGGCCCCACTTTTCACTAATATGTGATACTAAAGTTTGAAGAAAGTTTATTCTAAAAACCCTGTTTTACAGCGAATGCTTTGTCGTTGATCTTTAAACGATTGGCCGCTCATTGCAGGAAGACATTTTGAATTTGGATCACAGTCCTTTGGCGTGGTTTCGCTCATTAAATTCTGACTGTTCTGTTTTGTGTTTCTGATGTCCTGATCAGATCCTTTTTCATGCAGGCCGGTTCCCACCCAGTGAGCTGGCGTATCGGACGCAGATCCTGGGTCAGTTTCTGACCTGGCTCTTGGACGGCTTTGTTGTGGGCCTGGTTCGGGCGTGTTTTTACGCCACAGACGGTGTGGGGCAGAAGAACGCCGTTAGGTTCTACCGACAAGAAGTCTGGGCTAAACTCCAGGACTTGGCTTTCAAGTATACACTGAGACAGACATTCCCCTAAAGATATCCAAGAGTGGATATATATCTAACGAACAGCTTTTTCTTTTCTACAGAGGTCACCTCGCCAAAGGCCAGATGGAGGAGTTATCGGCGACTCAGGTGGCGTCTCTCCCTAAAGGCACCGTCATCTCCAGACTTCGCTTCATCCCTAAGACAGACGGCATGAGGCCCATCACACGAGTTATAGGAACAGATCCTAAAACAAGGGTATGCAGAGACTGTTGGAGGCTTTTCCTTTTACACCTGGGAAGGAATGATTTTTATTTTTATTTTTGTAACTACCATTCCTCCTCCAGATGTTCCAGGCACGGGTGCGGGACCTGCTGTACATGCTGAGGGCCTGCGTGCGCTCCACTCCGTCCCTCCTTGGCTCCACAGTGTGGGGGATGACAGATATTCACAAGGTGCTGAGCTCCTTGGCACCAGCCCAGAAAGAAAAACCGCAACCGCTCTACTTTGTGAAAGTGAGTCAAAACATCTGATAGCTGTGTTTTCTGCTAGAGCTTCATTCATTTATAGCACCAGGGAAGATTATTTTCTTCTTTTTATTTCCGTCTCTTACAGGTGGATGTGAGTGGAGCCTATGAGAGCCTGCCACATGACAAACTCCTGGAGGTGATTGGACAGGCCCTGTCCCCCTTCCAGGAGGAGCTTTTCACCATCCGCCGCTACGCAAAGATCTGGGCCGATTCCCACGAAGGCCTGAAAAGGGCCTTTGTTAGACAGGTGCAGCTTTACACACATGTGCTCATGTAACGTAGGATCCAGAAGCTTTGGATTAGTTTGATATTATTTATTTAGGTATGGAAAGGAATGTGGATACCTTTAGTGCAAGCTGAAGTTAAGTTCAAATTCCCAAAAAATACTCAAACCAGATTTCCATTAATGGGGGAAAAAATGTCTGGCTGAAAAGTAGTAAAAAATATTTAGATTATAGCCAGATTATTTATTTTGTTCTCAGCTTTCCATAAAGCATTTTTATCAATAGCATGTGTCGGAAAACTAGCTAGAGAAAATCCAAAGATGTCTTTAAGTTACTTGTGGTCCTGGAGTGACATCCTGGACAGCTGTGAAGGTTCAAGAATTTATCAGAATCGGTTCTAAGCTTTCAATTTTCCAAGAATCATTCCATTTGTTTTATTTTTGACTCAAATGTTCTATTTCCCAGCCTGCAGACTAGAAATATAAGCGGTCTAATGTCAGTGAATAGAAATACTCAGGAGTGTGTGTGTGCAGCCGTATGTGTATGCTGCAGCTTTCAGAAGTTTAACTAATTAGAGACAGAACCAAACGGCTACCTGCAACACTTTAGATAGGATTTTTTAATGCAAAAGACAACACACAGCTGATATAATTAAATGCCGCCAGTGTAAGAATAAAAGCCTCTTCTTTGACCCACTGCAACAGTGTTGTACAAAGTTAGGTTCCCTAAGGAAATTTGTTCCTCTTTTGAAATCATTGCACACCTTCTGCACGGTGAGTGGAGCTTTTTTTTTTTTTTTTACTTTCCTTCTCTTTACATCTTAAAGGTATAGTGGAGGATTTTTGCAAAATTTTGAAAAGACCTGTCCAGGGCTCCCACGGGTCCCTAAAAAGTCTAAAAAGGCATTGAATTCTTCAAAATAAAACCAAGGCCTTAATTGGTATTAAAATGTCTTAAATCAGTCTTTCGTAGGTCTTAATTTTTAAAACATCCTAAAAAGAATTATTTTTATTACGATTTATTTTTGTAATCTAAATAAAACATTAAAATTGACAATTTTTTTTTTCTTTTTATAAAAAAAAAAAATGGCTCGCCATTATTGGTTCCGTCCTGATAGCGGAACCAATAAAAGCGTCGTTGCGGCCGGGACATTTGGGAGATGCATCATTTACTTTTTGTTTGGAAAATATGAGCAAGTGTACATGTAACGAAAATTGGCTATCCAGCCAAGAGTTTTCTCCATGGCTAAAACCAGTACCAGGGAACATACATGAGGCACAGTGGATTTTGTGCAAGAAGTCATTCAACCTCGGAACGATGGGAATTAAGGCAGGGGAGTCGCACACGCAAAGCACGAAACACAAAGCGTCAAAATCCAGTTACCGAGAAACAGCTGGTATTTCTCGGTTTTGTTCCACCCTTGTCTCTGCAATGCCTCCACGGCCATCACCAAATCAAACATACTAAGAAAACACAAAGAAAAATAGCTGCAAAAAAGACTTAGCACTGGTTATGTTGTGGCTTTAAAACTGATTTGTTTTGTTCCCTGCTAAAACAAAGTTTGTGAATTCAGTTAAATAATTGTTAAAATATATCTGTCATTTTTTGTGTTTTTAGCTTTCTTCCTGTATGGGAAGCTTTTCAAAATTTGAAACATTAGTGCAGTGGTTTATGTTAAAATAAACCTTTGGGTTAAGTTGTTGCAAGCGTGTTTTTCTTGTGTTTCTTGTGAATTTGGTCTTAAATTTTTATTTCAAGTGGCATTAAAAAGTCTTGAATTTAACTTGCCTTATGCTGTAGGAACCCTGCCTCCCCTCTCCACTTTAAAAAAAAAATGCACACGCATAACCCTGTAACCGCATGTCTGCTCTAACCCCTAAACCCTTCAATCACTACATAGAGCAGTGGCTATATAGTTGACTTTATGGCCAACTCGCTTAACTTACCGTTCTGACAAATGTTTACTGGTTTTTGCTCCGTTGGTCATGTAACTCCTCCTCCACCGCACGTTGCCTCCTGCATCTTATTAGTCAGGCCGCAGCAAATACCATATTGCTTTGCGAGGAGAGCTCTCCGCACAAAGCATTCTGGGATATATCTGCCTCCTCTGAGGCCTTTCTTTTCTTCTTATACACATTCTCATACACCTGCTATAGCTACACCCATACATGATTTAGAGATTCAAGTTGCATTGTTTTAAATTTGTGTTGCATGCACTTTTTTGGGAAAACTTAAGTCAATATTTTCATCCTGTTTGGTCATGTAAAGACATCACATATTTTAAGCAGTTTTTGCGTTCCTTTTGTTGCTATAGGCAGATTTCCTGGAGGACAGCATGGGATCCACTAACATGAAGGGATTTTTAATATCGATGGAGAAAAGTGGAAAAATCCACCATGCTATCCTAGTGGAACAGGTAATACTTTGATGAAATTTGAGGCTTTTTTAATGGTGAGATTTTCCAACACTTCCTTTTATTTTCACAGCAGTTCTCCTCTGATCTCCGAGGCAGAGCAGCCTCCCAGTTCTTCACCCAAATGCTAACAGGCAGTGTCGTTCAGTATGGAAAGAAGTAAACCCATTGTTTATTTTCCCATTAAACCTCCTTGTGTGTTTAATCTTCTTTATCCCTGAACGTGGCCCTTGTGTGTTGCAGGACATACCGCCAGTGCCGAGGGATTCCTCAGGGATCCGTGGTGTCCAGTCTGCTCTGCTGTTTGTGTTACGGCCACATGGAGAACACCTTGTTCAGAGACATCACTAAAAGCAAAGGGTACCGCAGAGCAGATGATCCATTCCTCCAGCAGAGGGCAGTGTTTCTACCTCTGTGTTTCTGAATCTTCTGCTTCTACATGTTTTTTCTGCAGGTGTTTGATGAGACTGGTGGACGACTTCCTCCTCATTACGCCAGACCAACACCATGCACAAACGTTCCTGAAGTACGACACCCAGGGAAACATTTAAATGAATATTTTTAACTACATTTTATCACCTTTTTAGATAAAGCCATCATATATATATATTATCTACGTTTCTGAGACTTGAACCTGAACTGTGTGTGTAGTACGCTGCTGGCGGGAGTTCCACAGTATGGCCTCGTGGTCAATCCACAGAAGGTGGTGGTTAACTTCCAAGTATCAGGAAGCGTGGACTCTTGCCCCGGCATCCGCGTCCTGCCTCCTCATTGTCTCTTCCCGTGGTGTGGGCTGTTGCTGGACACCCACTCCCTGGATGTCCATAAAGACTATTCAAGGTGAATAATGCTGTCAGCTGAATCATTGCCTCCGGTTTGTTTGGTGTAGGAGAAATTATTGCACATTTTTCTTTTTTAATTGTTTCTTGGAAAGTATCTTCCTACATGAACTTTGTACAAACTCGTAAACAACTCACATGCTAGCTGAGTGAAAAGTATTCCCTAATAAATGTTCAAACGCTTACGTTTTTCCCCACCTTTTAGAATGTTGCAAACACAAGCTGAAATATATTTTATGGACATTTTAAGTGACCGGCCTGCTCAAAATGTATTTAGAAGGAGTAAGATGATAAAGAAAGCGTGTTGGAGTCAGCTTCCTGAAAATATTAGAGCATTATTAGCATTTTTCTCAAAACTATTTGCATTCATCTTTATGTGCATTGAATTTAAAAGATGGAGCCTGCAAAACCTCTGAACGAGACCACATCATTATTAGAGCATCTAAAAAAACATTTAAATACCGTCTGCGATTTCCTTCCATCTCTTAATATTTCTCTCATATGGAATCGCTTTTTCAAACGACGAGGCCAACGTCATCGGCCCCACAGCTGATTTATTTAATGTTTTAATTGGTGTGCAGGGAGATGCTGAGATGCAGAGTTTCCAACATTCATCATTTTGCAGGGGATGATTTTTAGGTGCCGAAATATATTTGTGCTGCTTCCTTTTTGCAGCAAAGCTTTTTGTGGCACGTCTTACAAATTAGCGCCTTTTGTTCGACGTTGTCTGCGTGATCCAAACCACCGTCATGCAACAGCTGCTATTGCCATATTTTCCTTGCCGGTTGCTGTAGTGTCCGTGCCACACAGCAAATAATCCTGCTTTAACGAGGGGTTTATGATGCATTCACAGTGTGTGGGGAAAAATAAGATAAATTTTGTGATGCAAATTTTTACTCTATGGTTGCGATTGTCTTTTTAACTGTTGTGCGTGGGAAAACTAGTGATACATGAAGTATATTAAATATATGACCTATCCCTAGCTAACCTGGCAGTAGCAATATTGATATGTGTAGGAATGAGTTGAATTCTACGTAAAAAGGAGGAAGGTTTAGTAAATTATTTCCAGCCGATTGTGTGACATGCCAGCTAGTACGCGCCTTACATAATACGCTTTCAGCCATTCGTAGGAGAGTGATTCTTCTGTAGCTTCTTGAGCGTTTTCATAACTAGGGGAGTAAGCTGATAAATCAAACTCCTTCCAAAATTCTGTCGGAAGGAAAGAACAGACATCTTTCCCATCTACAAATGCACAAAGTGCTTCTCTTTCCTCTTTTTATAAATGAGAAATTGTCACTGTTTTAGCTAAAACCGAGTCATTTGACAGGTTGGTCGTAACGACACGGGTCATCCAGCGTAGCCCTTCTGACTGTCGTCATTCCTACATGTCCCTAACAAAAAAACACTGCTGGCATGTCATTTATCCGACTCGCTGGTTGTTAAGAAACTGACAAATTAGCGGGACTCTTTCATGATGGGTTTGTTGTGAGACTGAAAACTCAGATGTCATGACAATCCAGCTTGCAGCGAAACGTTAACCCCTAGCCAAGTGACCCAAATACGATTTTTTTCCCCCATGTGCGACCTGTATCTGATCTTTTCATGACAGTCTGTACAACACAAATACGACTTGGCTCTGTTGTCCTGAATCCGATACGAATCTGATATATTCAAATGCGACCTGTGTCTGAATGGCCAGGTGGCATTCATCCAATCTGTATAGCATTAATACTCTACAAAGTCACTAATCTGTGTCTTGCTATGCAGAAGTGGCAAGAAAAACAACAACCATGATGGAAGATAATGCAGAGAGCAGTCTTTATTTTCAACCATCTTGAAAAGATTGTGGTGTTAATGTACTGGCTAAGGTTGGGAAACCTTGCCAGATGCGTTCCAGCACTACCATCCACCTTTACTTTTGCCAGCACAGAGCATGCTTGCTTGTGACGTCATTTGCGTCCTCTACTGCTTACGGAGACACATAAGTTGCATGTATTTAGTTCACACAGGAGATCACATACATGTCTCATATATTTGGAAATGTGAAAAACAACGCAAAGTAATCGGATTTCAGAAAAAAAATCGGAATTGATTATTAAGGCCTGCCTTAATGAACGTAGCCTAAAACTTTTCGTCTAGCGAAGTTCTGGATGGAGTGTGTTGATTGGACAAAAAAAATGTAAAATATATTTTTTTCCGCAATTTTGGTACAATTATTGCTCTAATTGGGTATCTATCGGCTAAAGGCATGTTTTAAAATCTCTAGCATTACTATATAGCCCATTCACTGTAATTTGCGTAATAAAAAAAAAAGTTGAAGTTGAGATGACCGCGATAACCAGTGGAGCTCCGAGGGTAACGGCAGTCATATCTAATCCTAGCCCGCCTGCAGCAGCCCTCTCTCAGCCTAGCCATGTGTGAGGTACCGCTGGCTCTGAGGACAAGTTTTTTTGTTTTATTTTCCAAAATGTTCATTTGATTTGTGTTTATCTGATTGTGTTAACTATTATTCCACCAATAAATGAAAAAAGAAATGTATTTTTATCTAGAGACTATTAATAACAGGTGGTGAAATGCAGCTCCAGGCGAGCAGAGCCTGTGGTGACGTCTGTGGTGACGATGCGGTGTATGCTTCTGTTCCAATTGACCCATATTTATGCTGCGTGCTCCCATTCTCCCTAAGTCCACACTTTCCTGTGTTCTTCTTGAGATTTGTTTTGGTTTACATTTCCTTCTATGTCTCTTACAGCTATGCAGGCCTCTCTCTACGATATTCCCTCACTCTGGGTTCTTTCCTTTCGGCCGGACAGCAAATGAAGAGGAAGCTAATGGTCATCTTAAGACTCAAATGCCATCCCCTCTTCTTGGACTTGAAGGTCAGACATCAAAGGTCTTTTAAACGTGAAAACAATGTTTTTAATATGACTGATAGAAATGGAGAACAAACAAAACAAGCTTCGATTGAGGCTGTAAAACAACAAGAACTTGATTGCCTTATTTTTAGTTAGGGGTAACTGCAACTTTTAACAATCAAACCAGACCCAATAGATGTACTGGAAGGGTTGCTTTTACCCGTATTAATGCAAAAGAAGCCGTCGCCTGCATGAGGTACTTGTTGGCTGATAATGTCCACACTTTAAATGTTCAGTTCTTCAAGAGGCCAACAGGGTTTCAACCATGGAGCTTTATTGTTTTCCTTATAACCGTTTGGTACTCTCTAAATTGTTCATACGTGTTTACATAGATTGTGTTCTGCACTTGGTGTTGTGAGATTTAGAAGGGAAACCCATTCAACCCGTATAAGCCAGAAGGGATTTACAGCCTCCTGGTAAATACCGCTACCCCTGGGTTGCTCCCTTTGACAAACGGTGCTGAGTCAAATTCTCCCAACAGCCTTCGTTCAGTCCCCTGTGCTGTCAAAGTCTTCATTCATGTCCTTCTCCACCTTTCTACCAGCTGTGAAAAAGACATGAAAATAGCTGAAACTAAGGTTGGCCGATATCTAAAAATGTTCCAACCGATATTCGTAAGTTCAACAAATGGCGATGATTGAAATTTTCCTGCAGATGGCTCGAGCGTTTTCTGCACCGCTGGTAATATTGTTAACCACTCGCGCACACTGCAAAAAGTTTCTTTTCCAGCTTTTCCAACTATTTTGTGAGACATTGTTTTTTTTTTTATTTGATGTTATTAATTTGTTTTTTTGAATGCGTAACAGAATGAAAACTGGTGTTGGAGATTGGAAGAATTTTCTTTTTATTTATTTTTTGTTTAATTTGTATTTGGGGCTGCACAGTGGGTAGCACTGCTGCCTTGGAGCAAGAACGTTCTGGGTTCAATTCCTGGCCTGGGGTCTTTCTGCATGGAGTTTGCATGCTCTCCCTGTGCATGCGTGGGTTCTCTCCGGGTACTCCGGCTTCCTCCCACAGTCCAAAAACATGACTGTTAGATTAATTAGCTTCTCTAAATTCTCCTTAAGTGTGTGTGTGCATGGTTATTTGTCCTGTTTCTGTGTTGCTCTGCAATAGACCGGTGACCTGACCTGTCCTCTTGCCAATTGACAGTTGGAGATAGGCACCAGCAACCCCAGCAGGGATAAGCGTGACGGAAAATGGATGGTTGGAAATAAATTTTGTATTTTTAGTATTAAAATCCTATCCGTAACAGACGGAGCAGCCTGTGACTACACTTAAAATGATGGCCTCTCTTTGGTTCTGATTATAAAAAACAAAACAGGTAGTCTCTGGTTCAGATCAGTTCCTTCTTCCTGTCTCAAGTTTAGAGTAGATAAATCACTGCTGCACGGTGGCGCTGAGGGAAAAAAGCTGCATCTGGAAGGAGTTTGTGTGCTCGCTTAAAAACAGCATTAGTGTTTTTTTTATTTATTTTTTTTGTGGGCTCAATTTTAACCCATAGGTCCAAAACTGAAACCAAAAATAAAAAATCGCTCTTAAACGATTGTGAAGGGCTGAGTTTATCGTCGATGGTCAATAGATTTATCCAAAGGGCACTTCCATGACCTCCAACCCAGCAAAGCAACTTTTTAAGGTTTGAATATACGAACAAAAAATTATCTGCAAAACACAAGACCCTACGACAAGAATGAGTCCTCTACATGACTGCTTTTTAAAATTAGAAGCTGCATGACATCAGGAACAACTGCTTTATTCAGTTATACAAGTGAATGCAAAAATGGCATTTTGACTTGCAATAAGGACACAAAAATATTTGGCTTGGTTTACGAGGAGTGTAATGGTACATGTATTTCTACTAAAAGCATATCTGATACACCCCTGAGAGATAAGTACACATTATGTCCTGAATAAAACAGTGTTGTTTTCTATCTGTGTGGGTGGAACTATGTGCACAATGTGTTGCTGTTTACAGTTTGGCTACAAAAACCCAATGGACAGGGATTCAGGCTATTGCTTAACTCTGCCGTTTAGGAACATTAAGGTTTTTCATGCACATGCTATGAAAAAGAAAGGTGTATTAAACCAAAACTTTATGAGCTTATGCAATTTATCTACAGCAATAAAGGACATACATAAGCTTATTTGCCCTTATCTCAGTTACCAAAACAAATGTCATCTGAAAAGGTAAGCTCACAGATTTAGGGGAAAGATCAGCTGATACCGAAATATCTACCTGCGTTAGCCTGTCAGCTCAAACTCCATTTGTCATTCACAATATAAGTCAGAGGAATATCTGAAGCTAGCTTGTTAAAATATAAGAACAACTCCAAAGTACATTGATTCACTTATTTTTATTTGCCATCTGATATTTTAATTTAAATAAAAAATGCTTATTTAATACCAGAGCTCTGTTAGCTTTGTAATCTTAATTATTATTTTTGTTTTGTTTTAATAAGCTGTCATAAACTTCTCTCCACAAGCATGTCGAGAGAAAAACAAATATGCAACTGTAGGGTGTCAAACTGGCTGTATTTATTAAATGAGAGACAGATGGCCATAAATGGGTAAATCTTTCTGCTGTTTTAGAGATGTTTAACCTTGCTTACATTTATTATAATCATAGACTGAATATATCTTCCCATTCTGGATCAGGTCCAAGTAATCTAAACCTGTTTTTATTCTCAAATATGAAAAAAAAACATATATATATATATTTTGATTTTGTTCAACTGGATCTCTGTCATAGTATGTCTTTCCAGACAGTGACTATTCCTGCTTATTACTACTTTATTTACGTAAGAAAACTAAAAATTGTTAAAACACAAAATGCTGGAGCAATGTCCTGTTTGCTGAAAGCTACCATTAAGAATGAAAATAAAGACCCCTTATCTTCATCTAGATATTTTATGGAAGTTTTACCAAAACCTTTGTTTATATGGCGTTTGTTGCACTTAACAATTATGCCATATTAATGAGTATTTTCTTAGATTTGTGTTTTCCTCAGATAAATATTATACATATCAGAATAATTGATGTTGAAAAAGATGATCTTTAGATCTCATAGGTTTGTGCCTAATGCTGTCAGGGTTACTCTGATAAAACCCACAGAGTTAAGCTACGGTGAGAGTGCAGGACTGCTGCGGAATAATAGACTGTCTCAATTCACAGCTGATTACTTCAAGCCTTAATTGTTTTTGAGGTCTTCGAAAGGCCGGGCCTACGTGGCAGGGTTCTTACCAGTATTTACCATGAGCGTAGCAGGATAATGAGATAATCACATATTATAGGCACATCAACATTAGCAAGTGATTAAAAATACTCCAAATACATTTAAACTAGAGATTAACTTTATAAAAATTGTCTAGTGTTCCAGAAGGTTATTTTAACCGGAAACTAAATGATTGTTATGAAAATAATTTGGTTAACAATTGTTAACTATTTTAGCGCAACAGGTTAAAACAAAAAATAATCACGCAGAATATAATATTTACATCTGCCACTTTTTAATTCTAGGTAGATCCATGGAAGCTTTACACATGCGTGGCTCATGGTTAATGGGGTAACAGAGGACAGTTGCTCCTCTATCTCAGATTTCAGAAAGGGGCTGCAGCTGTCGTCTTTAAAAGAAGTTCACTCACTCACTCACTACTCGCTGAAGACTAAAAAAGTTACCATTTGACTTTTTTGGAAATTTTATCCCTTTATTTCTTTAGTAAAAGACGCATAGATATGTTGTTTAAATAAATCCTGACTTATTTTAGGTGTAAAATGTGAAAGAAAGGAGTGAAATCTGTTCTTTCATGCGCGCAACTATGTTTTTTTTTTTCCTACTCACACCAATCCTATTTTAGGTGCAAATGCAAGTTAAACACTTGCAATATATAGCGCTCTAATTGAATTAATGAATTAATTCTGTGATGATCTTCAGAAGGTTTGAATATGTATAAACTTGCTAGCATTAGGAAAGCTGATTTGCTAACCAGATGCAAATGCATGTCTAAAAATGAGACGAACAGAAGGCGCTAACCTTTTAACATGTTTGGCTGCATTATTATACAGAAAATATGCTGATGACCAAATTGTGCAAATTATCGGGAGCAGGAAAATCTAATTGGAATTCTTACCACCTGCCATTTATTAGACCTGCAACTGAATGTGGATGCATTTTTTACTTGTATGCTTTGCAGTTTTAGTAGTCGGATGCAAACTAGCATAAAAAAATTTCCGCCGTCATTGTGGTGAGGAGGATGCACGGCAGACGATGGAGAGAGAGATTCTGTGCTTACTTGAACATATATAGATTTGAAGGACGATTCAGATTTATCCTCGCTATCCTTGGATATCCCAGGATTCATTGCGAGACCAAGCAAGCCGTCTGCTCCGTAATCAGAGGAAAAAGGCACTTGGCGCCGAACAGTGGTGAATGTTGGAAGTTCAGTTTAATATAATACAAGTCTGTGAATAGTTCCGTCTGAAATTAATGAAGATTGGTGTTTTAATAGTTATTGAGTCAGATATGTGACAGTGATGTATGATTTATCTAAAGGTTTTTATCTGTTACTATGTAAATGGGTTTATCTGTAATTTAAGGACAGAAAAATGTATAAGAATAAAATAATAGGGAAGAGTTAAAATATAAAATGCTGTACTGTAAAGTGTTTTAACAATATAAAACTGTCCACCAGGAAAATAAATAACCAATATGAAGCTATGGGCATTTTTACAGTAATGGATATTTGAAAATAGCAGCAACATCAGAGATGAGAACACAGCCAAAACTCTTCCGGTCTCCTTATTTTCATGGTCTTCAAAGGATCCAGTCCAGGTAGACCGCGTCCTTGGAAGACACAGGCCATGAATTCGAACACAGCCCTCGACTCAAAAATAGGTATTGGCAGGGACAAAGACATCATGGTGGGCTGGCACAGATTAATGCACCAAAAGGACAAACGCCATGACTGAACTTGGAGGAAATGTTTTTTTGTTTTCCGTTTCTCCGTAAGACTTCACACAAAGCAGCTATGTTTTATTACAATTCTATCAGTCTCCCTTTGTTTGCATCTTTTCTGTCAAAGCAGTAGTTATGAGGAGTTGATGGAGGTAAATCCAGCTGTTAAAAGCTTCATTTGGCTGTAAATCTGCCCACAGAGCACGCAACTACCTCATTTAAATTGTGACTTTTGCACCTGTTATCCCATGGGCACACAATATCTTTTTTTTTTTTTTTTGCACAAGCAATTAAGTTGGGGCCAGTCTTCATAAAGAAACCCACAGTCTTCTCAGGGAGCGCTTTATCTTCAATAAAAAGTTCCTGCAAAGGGGTTTTAACATCAGAGGCCTTCAGATAGCTGCTGGGTTAGGAAGCTGACTGACATTCCTAACTCGGTGAGGTGTTGTTGAACCTGTTGTGACGCTCTCGCTTGATAGCCGTGATTGGTTAATACAAACAAACAGGAAAAAAAACCCAAATGGCTCCAAGTAATAAAGGGAAATGAACCGATTAGGGAATTCAGACAGGAAATACATGTCTAATGATGATGAAACTTAGAAAAATAAAAACTCAAAGCACCAACATGTTCATAACTAGAGATCAATTAATATAGGATCCTTACTGCTGATACTGATTTATTTGGACATCCAGTCTAATCCATCGCTGTGGATGTGATGTGGATTTTATATGTGGGCTGATTTCTGCTTTTCCTTCCTCTTGTTGCATAATAAATAATAAATTGCATGACAAATGTTACATAAGTCTCATCCGTCCATTCATCCATTTTCTGTCACGCTTATCTCAAGCAGGGTTAGGAGTTTGCTGGTGCCGATCTCCAGCTGTGTACAGGTGAGAGGCGGGGTACACCATGGACAGGTCGCCAGTCCTCATAAATCTCAATGTTATTTAAAAAAAATAAAACAGTAATGGAAAATATTGGCCAGCCAATGTATCGGCTTATTTCTAGACTGAAAACATTTTTCTTTACTTAAATGATAGAAAACCTTAAATCTTGATATTAGAAAAAAAAGAGAGGAATACATACTAGATGACTTGTTAGGGTGTCTGTAGTCAGGCTTTTAGGGTTGGTGTCTTTTAGGTTTAAGATGTTTCTCCATTTTTATTGCATTTAAGATATGAAAACATCACTTTAAAAAAAAAAAAGTCTAACCTATTTTGCATCTTCCCTTTACATATGTAAAGTGAATGTATTGCATCTTATCTTGTTTAGATTGTGTACTTGAATTCATATTTTCCTTCCGATTTTTTGTTGTATTAAATTCTCTCTGTAGTCTATTATTTCTCTTTTTTCATTAGTGTTCAATATGTTTTTTTAATTTATTTATCATTGATGGAGTGGAGGCTTTTAAGCAACATTGGATAACTTTTGACACAGGTGTAAACTTGATATGAGATAAAAAAAAAATGGTTTTCATGTCAATATTAAGTACTTGGTGCATATCGATGGTCCCTGCAGGCTTCTCTTTTCAAAAACGTACCTATATTAATTGAGACGGTCAAATCCGTCACTGGATGAGTCATGTGACCCAGAGCACCGCTTTACAGCAGTCTGAGCCCCCATAAAACGAAGCTAACTAAGCTAAAAGATGATCTCTTACCTGATCAGACATATTTCTGATTCTATGATGTAGGATTTAATCCAGAGGGGTGAATGGGGCTTTTTTCTTTAGCAGGAACCCCATGCTTCTCAGTCTGCAGCTCCAACATGGTCTGCTGTCAGATTTCAAACCACTGGAGGATACTGATTTATCTAAACATCAGTGTTGCTTGTGACCCTCAGGATGACTAAACATGAAAGTTACAGATCAAGTGCCCCCTGGTGATGAAATATTAATATTGCTTTAAGTCATCCAGTGACAGAAACTATTTATTTATTTATAATGGTTTTATTGTTGAAGTTTATAAGCTCCTTTATTCCACTGTTCAGGTGGTGGATCAGCCAAATATCTACCTCTGTTTTAATCATATCTGCTCCTAGGCTTGCTAAACGTCCTCCCTACTGTCTTTCTCTATACTCACAGATTGAGTAAAGTCCTCTTAATGTTAGCAGCTCTCATAAGACACAAGGTGCTCTGTGAATAGATTTTAACTTACCAAGATTAAATTCTAGGAAAAAGATTTTTCCTAACTGGACCTTTTCTGTTTCATAGAGGCCTGCGTAAACTATAAAAACTGATCTTAAAATAAGAACAAAACATAAAATTAAAACCTGTATTTGCCCTTAATAGGGGCAGGTAAATGGTTTGATTAGCCAGAATATTTTCACTCTTGAGATAAGATGGATATAAGTAACATGAAATAAGAGAATAAAGTTATTTTTTCTCTTTTTTTTACTCAAATCATCTTATTCTTTTGGCTGTTTTCAGATGTTGGTGCATTTCTTTCCTTTCTTCTTTCAAGTTTTAAAACATAATACATCAACTTGTCTTTCTAGACTAACTCCCTGGAGGTGGTCTACAGGAATATCTACAAGCTGGTTCTGCTGCATGCATGCAGGTAAAAAAAATCTAGACATGACACTGTATTTTTAAACCCCACGATATCTGCTGTTATGTAATGATACCTACAGGTGCTGGTCATAAAATTAGAATATCATGAAAAAGTAGATTGATTTCAGTAATTCCATTTAAAAAGTGAAACTTGTATATTATATTCATACATTACATACAAACTCATATATTTCAGATGTTTATTTTGTTTAATTTTGATGATTACAAATGACAACAAATGAAAATCTCAAATTCATCATATCAGAAAATTAGAATATTACTGAAGACCAATAAAAACAAAGGATTTATAGAAATGTTGGCCAACTGAAAAGTATGAACATGAAAAGTATGAGCATGTACAGCACTCAGTATTTAGTTGGGCCTCCTTTGGCCTGTATTACTGCAGCAATGCGGCGTGGCATGGAGTCGATCAGTCTGTGGCACTGCTCAGGTGTTATGATAGCCCAGGTTGCTCTGATAGTGGCTTTTAGCTCTTCTGAATTGTTGGGTCTGGTGTATTGCATCTTCTTCTTCACAATACCCCATAGATTTTCTATGGGGTTAAGGTCAGGAGAGTTTGCTGGCCAATTAAGAACAGGGATACCATGGTCCTTCAACCAGGTACTGGTAGCTTTGGCACTGTGTGCAGGTGCCAAGTCCTGTTGGAAAATGAAATCTGCATCTCCAAAAAGTTGGTCAGCTGCAGGAAGCATGAAGTGCTCTAAAACTTCCTGGTATGTGGCTGCGTTGACCCTGGACCTCAGAAAACACAATGGACCAACACCAGCAGATGACATGGCACCCCAAACCATCACTGACTGTGGAAACTTTACACTGGACTTCAAGCAACGTGGATGAAGTGCCTCTCTTCTTTTCCTCCAGACTCTGGGACCTTGATTTCCAAAGGAAATGCAAAATTTACTTTCATCAGAGAACATGACTTTGGACCACTCACCAGCAGTCCAGTCCTGTTTCTCTTTAGCCCAGGCAAGACGCTTCTGACGCTGTCTGTGGTTCAAGAGTGGCTTGACACAAGGAATGCGACAGCAGAAACCCATGTCTTTCATACGTCTGTGTGTGGTGGTTCTTGAAGCACTCACTCCAGCTGCAGTCCACTCTTTGTGAATCTCCCCCACATTTTTGAATGGGTTTTGTTTCACAATCCTCTCCAGGGTGCGGTTATCTCTCTTGCTTGTACACTTTTTTCGACCACATCTTTTCCTTCCCTTCGCCTCTCTATTAATGTGCTTGGACACTGAGCTCTGTGAACAGCCAGCCTCTTTAGCGATGACCTTTTGTGTCTTGCCCTCCTTGTGCAAGGTGTCGATGGTCGTCTTTTGGACAACTGTCAAGTCAGCAGTCTTCCCCATGATTGTGTAGCCTATAGAACTAGACTGAAAGACCATTTAAAGGCTTTTGCAGGTGGTTTGAGTTAATTAGCTGATTAGAGTGTGGCACCAGGGGCCATCAATTTTGAACCTTTTCACAATATTCTAATTTTCTGATATGATGAATTTGAGATTTTCATTTGTTGTCATTTGTAATCATCAAAATTAAACAAAATAAACATCTGAAATATATGAGTTTGTATGTAATGTATGAATATAATATACAAGTTTCACTTTTTAAATGGAATTACTGAAATCAATCTACTTTTTCATGATATTCTAATTTTATGACCAGCACCTGTACAAGATAAATACGTCTAAGAGCACATGCAAGGGCCACATGTTTCCACGTGTGAGCTCTCTATCCCTGACCTAATAACCAAGACAAGATGCTGCTATTTAACCAAACAGATAATTGTCAGTCAATATCTGGTTGGTTTATCAATCGCTTAACTTATCTGAAGGTTCTCTTTGTTCCCAGGTTTCATGTGTGTGCCCAGAGTTTGCCCTTTGGTCAAACAGTTGCTAAGAATCCACTTTACTTCCTGCAGATGATTTGGGACATGGCTCAGTATGCCAATAAGCTCATCAGGTCCAGCAACAAGGGTAACATTCCACCACAGAGCCTGTGAAGGAACCTTCGTTTTAAGAACATCTCTGTGTACGTGCTGGCCATTCAATTTTGGTTTGGGAATGAGGAATCCAAAATCAGAAAACAGTTTCCTGATTTTCCAAAAAAAAGAAGAAAAAAAAATCTAATTTTGTTGTTTTCTTTAAAGGGTCATAGAATGATTCTATAGGGTATTTGGTGCTGGTCCTTAGGGTCTCTGAATAGGGTGTGTAACATTGACGTCACGTTTCTCCCGGACATGTCCTGCTTTTCATACCTAAAAACATGTCTGGGGGGAATTTCAAAATCATTCGGGATTTTGGTCGATTACAGCGCAGCACGTAGTCGAAGCACATCGGGCATTCGAACCGAGCCGTCAGGTCTGGGGCTGGTCCGGGAACCCCGACGGACAGGGGCAGGGAGCCAGCGGATGACGGAGCGACCGAACTCAACCCGATGACGGTAGCCTGGACACAGGCTGCCCCGTGCTTCCCCCCCACCTGCCTTACCGGCCCCCAGCCCCCCTCCTCTGGCTGATGACTGGCGGCTCATGGCTCTCTGCTGAGGTCCGGTCCAGTCAGCGGCCCAGCAGTCGATACTTCATAGCCCCCCCCCCCCCCCCCCCCCCCTACCCTTGAACCAGTGGGCTAGTCTGTATGTCAATTTCGGGGTGTGAAAAAAAGTACAGGCCAGAACCAAATAAGGCAACATCCCCGAGTTTACATCAACTCGGTTTCTTTGTTTGAATTCACCTGCTTTATGTTATTAAGTGTTGATGGGGTTTGAACTTCTCTGTACGTCCATTTCACCCACTGAACTATCGTTATTCATCTATGACTATGTAAATTTGCTTTTGCATTCTACGACCCCTTTAAGGATCCCAAATCAGAAACATAAACAACGACCCATTACCCTTTTTCAATTCCAAAGTGAAAAATGAAAATAAAAAAACTAACAAATTTAAATTTCTTTTCCTCCTTATTCAACTTCCCCTCCCCTTCCTTCTCTGTTTTGGTCTGGGAGTGAGCCAGAAGCAGTCGTAACACAATTGATTTTTGTACAACCGTATTGTATTTATAGTAAATTATTAGCAGTTTTGAGATTTCATTGTCAATACATAAAATACATTGCATTTAAATACAAAGCTATAAACATCCGATTGCATGAATATGTTTTAGTATCGTAGCACATCCATAGTGGTGACATAAAGCTGAATCTGGAAATGATGTGCAGATTTGCTTTTAATCTATTCCTTTTTCATTTCGGAATTTGAAAAACTGATAACAGGTCAATGTTTTTTGTTTTTTTCCCCCCAAATTTGGGGTTTTCAATTTTGAATGTATCAAAACCAAAACCGAAGGACGAGCATGTACACAGACTTTCTCTTCATGCTTTCATCTTCTGTTTTTATTTATTTTTTTATATTTCAGGGCTAATTTTAGGCAGTAAAGCCCAGACGGGCATCATGCAGTATGAGGCGGTGGAGTTGCTTTTCTGTCTGAGCTTCCTGCTGGTGCTTTCACAACACCGTCGACTCTATAGGGATCTACTGATGCATCTGCACAAAAGTTTGTATCTACAGAGGAATTTAAATTATACTTATATATTGCTGTTAAAGTTTTGGATTCTATGAAAATATCCAACATTTCCATTGAGTGTTTGTCCTTAAATGATAGCTAACTAAATATTTCAATACATCATTAATGTTGGGTAATTATGAGGTGTTAAAGTTAATCTTTTATTTCCTCTTTTTTTGTTTTTTTTCCCCCAAACTAAATCTTCACATTGTTCTGCTTAACTACTTGTCAAAACATACTTTCTCTAAGCCAACTTTACTTCATTTTTTCTTCTACTTATATTCTCGTTAAGTTTTTTCTTCACCATTGCCTTCTGTTCAGGCATATACACACAATAAAATATAACATTTATTCAAACATGCCGTCACAAGAGGTGATAAACGCAGCCTCCGGTTGCCCTGAGAGCAAACTTTAGACAATAAACATTTGATATCAGGTAGAGGACATGTTATCATCAGAGTTATAGAAGTTCATCCTTATAAAGTCTAGCTTCTAAATCTAGTGAAGGTGGGTTCATAGTTTAAAACCAAACCTTTTTGATATATGGTTAGTTTGCAGCCTCTGCTTCAAGTAGTTCTATTTTATTTACCATGTTTCGTCCCTCAAAGTTTAAAAAGAAAAAGATGTCCGTTATAATTACATAAGCTGTTTTGAAATGACTGAATTTTTCAAAACAGCTGCTCTTATTTATATGTTTTAACCTTTTTATCAGAAGTTGCAGTGCTTATTTCTGCAACTTTCAACCAATACAATTTGTATTTTTTTAATATATCAAATCCAATGTGTTTTTAAACACATTGGCTAACAAAATATTTAATCTATAAATAAAATAACTTGCCAGTAAACGTTTAGAATCCGTTGTTCCTGAGGGTTTGGACTTAAGCACTCTACTATGACTTATAAGAAAAAAAAAAATGAAGGTGGAAAGATCAGGTTTAAAGTGAGACTTGGCGCTTGACAGGAGGGGAAATGCTGCAGCTCTGCAAAAACTAGGTTTAAATCTTCAGGTTACACCCAAAGAAAGTGCTGTTAGATCTTCATATTCCTGCTGTAAATGCATAATAATGCTACTAAATATTACCTTCTTATGTATGACATAAGATAACATTTATGAAGGCGGTCATTACAGGAAGCCCTTTTTCTTTAAATGTAAACTACATGACAGGGTTAATCTAGGGTAGAATACCCAAATGAGTTTCTATATAAACCGGTGTAGCCTTTATTGCCACATCTTTATCTGAAAAAATGCATTGTTTAATTGTATTGTAAAAGAAATAAGCAAACAAACAAGTTGTCTTCATCCTCCGCTTTCCTCCTGACAGAGAAGCGCAGGCTGGAGCGACAGCTGGGGGATCTGAGGCTGGCCAGGGTGCGTCAGGCTTCAAACCCTCGAACCCCCTCGGACTTCTTGGCCATCCAGATGTAAACCATCCACTACTCCAACCTTTTTTTAGTTGAAAACTTGAATTTCTAGGAATGTTTATGGTTTTCCCAGTTGTTTTTTTGTAATATAGCAGAGACAGCCTTTACTATAAATGTCATCAAAATGAAAAATGGCAGTGAACCTCGCTTCATTGCGATTTTAACAGAGAGGAGATCTCACGAAACCAATATCTTACTGGCCTGTTGGCAAAGAGTGACGCGTTTGTTTTCCCGACATACAAAGGGAGGAATATAATCCTTAGTCATCTGGTGTCAAACATCGAAGAGATAAGTCTTCGTAATAAACACATCCCATAAAACAACAGGTAAACCTGTAAAGATGAATATTTAATCCCCTAGCTACCACAACAGTCAACTTTTATGCATAGCTGTGTTTTGCTGGACTTTGATTTAATTGTGATGGTAGTTTTCCAGATAAAACATGATGTCACTGGAGGAAGCAGGCTTGCTGAATGAGTTGCATACAACAGTTTTTTTTTTTTCTTTTTTTACTGTTTTGTCCAAATCCTATTCTGTCACAAATTTTAAAATGAAAATAAATGTTTTGCAAATAAAAGAATTATGTAAATTTCCTTGTTTCAGAACATGAGTTTACATGAACACACAAAGTCATATGGATTTTACTGTTAAATGAAGTTTTTCCAAGTGCTGGAGTTAAATCAAGTGTCAAAATGTATCTTTACAATCATAGTACAAATGGTCATCAAGAAACTTTCGTTAAAAAATTAGAAACACTTTTTGGTGTTGAGGGGGTAGCTTTGGGATTCTATCAGTCCTTTAGTCCCTTTGTTTCACCTCATGTGTTTCAATCTCAAAGGCTTCATTTTTGTATGGGTTTAGGGAACCTTTGTCTGAAGACTTTTTTAATCCACGGCGGATCAGGTTATAGACGGCCACCAGAGGGATGAAAACGAGTGGAAAAACGATGAGGATGACGATTATGGCGAACACCCAATCTGGATAGGGCTTCATCTCAGTTTCAGGAAATAATTCCTAAGGTAAATTTAAAAAAAATAAAAAATTGAAAATCATGAAATATACATTTTAAATAAGATTAAGACAAGATGCTCTGAAAGAGCTGTCAAAATTATATACAATAATTTCTTCAAATGTAATATTTTGGGTTGATTGCAGTGCAAAGTATGTATGATAAAGACCAAAAATATGACTGACAATATTTTATTAGAATGTTGATTCCAAACTACACTGTAATCAACATTCTCTTTTATTCTCAGAAGAGTGCAACACTAGCTCAACATAAATTATACTTTTTTAAGAAACATGTTTCTACTATGCTAGAACCATGCAGAGGCTGTTTATTGTGGCCAGTCTGAGGCATGCCTGTGCATTAATCATAATGTCTAATCACCATCCTGATATGCCACACCTGTGAGGATCTTGGCAAAGGGGAAGAGCACACTGATGGATCTACTGTAGACAAATTTCTGAACAATATTTGAGACCAACCCCATTTCAGACTCTCAGTGTGTTTCTGCACTTCAAGTGAAGCAGAACCTGAAGTTCTGCCAGCAATTTTGGAACTGTGCCTGATTGTCCAGCAAACAGGCCTAACCTCTGTGCTATTCTACCTACAGGCATATTGTGAAGGGAAGATGAGAGACACCCTAACCAACAATTCATTGGAGCCGAAGGCTGCAATCAAAGTAAATTTGACTTCTTTTACACCTCATAACACTTGCCTAAGGGGGTGGACTACCTGGGTTGCAAGTGCCATACAGACTATATGGATGTAGGGACCTAGAATGGCTGTGACTGGCTGGGAGCAGGATGGACTCTTGTGGCTAGGTTCCCTGCTCTGGCCCCTTTCCACACTAGGGGATCAAGGTATCTCCTCTTGGGTCTTTAGGCCTGTTCCCCCTAGAGGGATTGGCCCCCAGACCTGGGAGGATAGCGTTTATTTGAGGGGTGTAAGAATATGTTTAGCGTCTCCTGTGTGCATGTCCGTTGAGTGCTTGTATGTGTCCCTATGGGTGTAAGGGTGGGGTTGTGTAAACGTGACTGAATACATGTGAAGTTTTCCTTGTCTACTTATCAGTTTGATGTTTGTATCCCCTGCCCCAAGTATGAGCAGTTGCAACCCCCTGCTCCTTATTATGCCCCCCCGGCAGTAACAGGTGCCTGTGTCTGCTGACATGCTGATGATTTTCTAGGTGCGGGGTTGGGTACTACAGTGTGTGCTGTCTCAGCTGCCTGCTGGGCAGGGCTGTGGAGTTCTGGCCCTGTGGGATCCGCACTATGGGAAAGGTGCGCCCCCGGACCTTGCACCCTTGGGCTCTCATCTTGGTCCACCTTGTGCGTGACCGGCCAATGGCTTTAGCCAATGGGCTCGCTGCCACAGCCTTGTGGGACCTCAGCACTTTGGCCCCTGGGGTCGACCTGCTCAGGGACTGGGTCACTTTGGGTTTTGTCCCTCATGGGTTGGACTCCAGGTGCTCTTTTCTGCCCTCTACTGGTAGGTGTGGCCATCCCTATGTCTGCTCTCCTTGTGTCCCAGTGATCTGGGGTGCATTTTTGTTATCTGGAGCTCACCTCGACTCTTATCAATCCTTTTGTCTATGTCTCCATAGTATATAATTTTACTCATATACAAATCAATACCAAGCACAACCTTATGACAACAGTCATAATGGTCTGCTTGTAAAGGCAAAGCTGTTGGAATGTCATCTAGCTCTGGGACATCTATTTCCAGAGTTGCATTGGCAAAACAGGACACAAAAAAAGTCACTTTGCTTGATTTACAGTAGTACATGGTAGGCCAACATTTATGCATTAAAAGCTGATCTTTTATTTTGTTTTTTCTTATATTTTAATTTTCTTAGATTTTATTTTATTTTTTTAAGGTAAGCGAAAATGAATATAAACAGAATGAAACTGCTTTAATATCTTAAATAAACATCACTGCATGTACAGCGAGTCTAAATCAGTGTAATTTATTTAGTTTATTCTGGTTTATTTCAGAAGTGCCCTCATATCCCTGCAAAAATTATTTTAAAAGTGTCTTGCCTTGTCATACTTTTTTTTTTTTTTTTTACACCATATTAAAGTTATTAAATCTATTTAAGTTAGCCGTGCTCTTTGGCCATAAAACTATAAAAACAATGAAAAACAAAAGATGAGTTTTGAAAGATTACAAAGACTTGCTTACATAGTCTGGATTCCATGCAGGATATGTTGGGTATGTTTGCGCCTGGATAACCACATAAGAAACAAAAACCACCAGGAGCATTATTGGACTAATCACCATCCAGCATGCCTTCCAGTAGATGTTGGGCTTCTTCCCAGTCATGAACTCAATGTCTTCGCTAAACCTGTCAGAACAAATTGAATAATATGAAAAGTACAGATTATTTTTATATTCTTATACCATTAATCAACGGGTCACCCCGGGTCTGGTGTTCCCACAGCATGCCGATCATAGCCAAGGTGATTTTAACATGCGTCGTTTGCCAGGTCGTTTGACCCGGGATACACACGTCAGTGAGCTGTTTCCACTGACACTAAAAGCCGATTGTTCCCAGGTTTAAACGGGTTTTTTCGTCCACAGAAAGGGGTATAAGAGTCATGAGCTGAGCAAACATTTGGGCAGTGGATTTAGCTCAACCCAGAAAGGGATTTTCCTTGTTTATGCATCATTTAAAAGGCAGTTAACTGCCCTACCATTGGTATGATTTGTACTGTACAAGGAAAACACTGTTGTACATTAGCAGCCATTCAAAATGGCCCTTCCCAGTCAAACACCAGCTGAATGGCAGCCTACTTCCCTGCAACTCCCAGCAGAATCCCCTCCTACTTCCAGCCACTGGAGTGACGCCCTCCTCCTGGGCATGCATATTTTTTTTACTCTGACTGCACTCTTTCACTAAATTACAGGTTCTGACCAGGAGATGGGTCTTCTCTTTAGATCTTAATGTCCAAAAATCATGATAGAACGAATATTTCAGTACAAATATTGGTGTTTAAGTAGGAATTGTAGGGGACAAGCCAAGGACCATCGAAGGGCCCATCAAGGAAAGTGGGGAAATTTTGAACGGCTACTACTGTAACAATAAAAACATATTTTAATTTTTGTAGTTTTACAAGACTTTGAAGGTTTTATCTGGAACAAAGGGAAATCCTTACCTTTTCATTCCATGAATATAAATAACTCCCACAATCTCAAAAAATGCGATGACAAGAAAAGGTATAGAGCCCACATAGCTGTTGAATATCTCCACCCAGTAGTTACCAGAACCCAGGGTGAAGATGAGGCCAATCAAGACTGATACAAGACACACGGCACCTAAAGCAGCAATGAAATTGCTCATTTAAAGAGACATTTTAATTCCGCAATGAAGTTGAACTGCTTTAAGAAGAATTACTTGTACCTGTCAAAACTTCGTGGGGGACCCACTTTGGGACCAGTTTGAGCTCTCGCATGGGTGTCAGGATTCCCTCAATATTGCCAAACATGGAGGAAAGACCCAAGGTGAAGAGCATGATAAAGAACAATATGGCCCAGACCTGAGACCCGGGCATCTCCAAGACAGCCTCTGTGAATACGATAAAGGCCAGGCCCGTTCCAGAAGCACTCTGAAGGACAAAGAATAAAGTTAGACACAAAAAAACCCCAACATTTTTAAATCCTGTTTAAATAATATCTTTATGCCCACACAAGAAAAAGGAGGGCAACAAAAAGGAAGACAGTACAAAGTGTGTGGTAGTATGAATGCTGAAAATCTGAGTACCTTGTCAAGAAAGTTCTTTAGATCACAGTCCTTTAGAGACAAAGCAGACACCTCTCCTGGATAGGTCGTATTAAAATAATCGAACCACTGATCGTAGTTTTCCAGAGTCATGTTTTGGTCTGCGATATTAAAGTAGTTGGTCAGAGTCAAGATGTTACTGCAAAAAAGAGATCAGGGAAAATCATTTCTTCAAGCTTTACTGGACCAGACTTCATTACAACACAGATATCCATAATAACATACTCTTCTAGACAATTGTTGAAAGCAGTTTTGGCTTTAAATCCCAGTATGGCAAAAATTGGAATTGATCCATAAATTGATGTTGCACTATTTGTTATTCCAACAACAAGGGCATCTCTTTCACAGTTATTTCTGAAACACAAGAAGAAGAAATAAGACAGTGTTTTGAGAAAATCACCCCGACTAGATGGTGTGTTCCACGCCTCACTTCTCTGGGTTATAGCTGGAGAATGCTATGAGACCGCCAAATGCTATAGAAAGAGAGAAGAAGATCTGGGTCGCAGCGTCTAACCAAACCTTGGGGTTCTTCAGTATTTCCCACTGCAGTAAGAAAATCTACATATTAATCACTGTTTTTTTTTGCCTTTTTGGTCAGATGATATTTAAAATCAGATGCAAACTCACATCAGGAGTGAAGAGATACACCAGGCCGTCAGTAGCTCCAGGCAGAGTGAGAGCACGTATCAGGAATATGGTCAGGACCAAGTAGGGGAATGTAGCTGTAAAATAAACAGCCTGAAAACGTTCAAAATAAACAATAAGAGTAAGATATTCTGGTTCCTTTTAATTTAGAATTAGTTGATACTTATTAGTAGGCATGGGCTGGTATGAATTTCTTGCAGTGTGACTACCATGGTTAAAAAAAGAAATAGGAAAACAAACTTTTTTTAATGTTATCTAACTGCTTTTATATAACATAGCTATATGTTACTCTGTTAAATGCTATTTGGCAGTAATCCTTTTTTAATTACATTTTTAAAGACGTTTAAAAATAAATACTCAAAGGCTAAGACTTAATTTCTTTTTGTACCCATAAATGGAGCATCACTTTAAGTTTGCAGTTTTTTATGAATTATAAAAAATGAATATTCAATAGTGTTACTAGTATTTTAAATACCTTTTCATTTCGCCAGAGTTTGGATTTATGCATTATGAGTGATTAAGAGCTCAAATCAAACCATTATTAGTCACTAGAAGTCAGATTAAATTGTGTTTATTTTATTGTAAGATAGATTTTTCTTTAAAAAAAACCACTTGAGTTTGTTTCCAAGTTTGAAGACATTTCGCTTCCCATCCAGGAAGCTTTTTTAATTCAAAATGTAAGAATTAGCATTGAGGTCCAAGCTTTATAGAGTCAAAAACAGTTCAAATTTTCCCCAACTAATATCTTTTTTTTGCAAGCATTTTTATGAGGCACTGTTTTTCTCTGCAAGCAGGCTATGTAATTAAAAATATAGATCCACTGCACAACCAATTAAATGTATATTTTATGTAGAACCACCAAACTTGGTTAATGTTATCCTTTCCTGTGTTGACTCTGTAAGTTCCAGGCCAGCTGTAATCACATCATTAATCCAGCATGCATCACAATGGTTTATAATCATGAGTTTTATCAATAACAAACAGCATTTTTTTAAGTTTATAGGAAAATGACAGTGAATTTAAACCATGTTAAATAGTGCTGACCTTTCCTACGGAATCGATGCCTTTGATGAAGCAGATGTAGACCACAGACCAGGCACTGACCAAGCAGACAACATTCCACCACTGCAGGGAGCCACTGATCCCGACATCAGGAGTGATGTTCAGGGTCTCACGGTACCAGAAGTAATTCACTGCTGTGCTCTTCTCACACTCAATGTTATAGCCTACAAGGAAACAGAAACCCATCAGGAAATAAAAAAGATATATATGATTCTCTTACCGGATAGCATTATCTGCCTTAATTGTCAGATTGATAATGTTTAAATGAGTTAAATCAATAAATGTGGGGAGGGGTCATAAAGTAGTTAAAGTAGTTTTCATGCCAGTGTGTAATAAATCCATTGAATAATTCCCACTCAAAGATTGATGATTAACTTGTCTGTTTATTAGTAGCTCTTGGCTTTGGTTTGGAGTTGGTGTTATCATTTCAAAGCAGATTTTCTGACGCTCTTAGATAATATATGTATATATATGGTGTTTTCATGTTTCAAGTGAATCATAAATATATCGAAAGCAGCAACAAGCATGACTCAAAGGTAAACCTTTTTCTCCTCACCTGTCTTGTTTTCATTCAGAGGGCACTGGCTCCATGGCAGCGGCTCTTGAAAAGAGTGAAAGAAGTACCAGAGCACCCAGGCCACGATGGTGTTGTAGTATAGGGATACCAGGAATGATACAATCATGGATGATATGCCTAACCCAAGAGAAAGATATTCAGTTTGAAGGAAGTTTACCGAAGGAGACTGAGGGAAAATATTGGCTCTACGTAAACAGGTTGTCATATAACCAAAAAAAAAAATAATGTTTCTTTTTTGGTCCTAATGTGAAAAAATATCTGCAACACCAATGTGGAAATACAGCATTTCTACAGGATCTTAACAACATTAAATTTACTATCTCAGTTAAACACCTGGTGCCCAACAGTACCATCTGCCGCTAGTGCCCTTTTCATAAAAAAAAAAAAAAATTATATACATGTTATTATATACATTATATGTAGGATGTGACTACAATGATAGGATTTGGGTCAGCAGTAAGCATTTCACTTCGAAGTACTTCAATACATTCAAAGCTTTCCTTGCAATGGATTAAAAGTTAAAATGTAACTAATCCTCAAAGAAAACGCGTAACTCAGCCCCTAAATAGTCTCTGACAAAGGAAACTAAAATGGACTCGACAACTATGCTGACAAATAGGTAATAAACTACTAACCTGGAAAGGCTATTGATTAATGACTCGCCTCTGTGGCATGTTTATGGTGCGTTCCATTGGTGTTTCGATGTCAGAATACCTTATAGAAGAGTCATTGTCTTTGTAAGGTATCTCCTAAGGAAACCCTTAGTGTCCAAACTGCAATTATATTATGAATTAGGAAGAAGAAAAAAAAAACACTACAAAATAAAGTTTTTAAACAATCTTTGGCCATTTACGAGCAATGGAACGTCCACAGCTTCCCCTTCGAGATGTCGTTGCTCAGACTTTCACAGTTCTTAATAAATCGAACGCAGTGTTATACCTGTAAGCTCGGCTGTAACATAGACCTGTACAAATACATGTTGCTTTTTAAAAGCAGGTAAAGGTGAGCTGTGGGGATAGCGCAGCGACTCCTACTAGCCACTTTGGCAGGTTGGATTCTATGTACTTTTTAAATAGTAGTTTTGTCCACCGTCATATGAAATAATAAGCAAATCTAAATGTGACTCTACAACACTGTATCTCCCATGAGCCTGAGCCTGAGCACAGTTTTTGCTCATTGGTCACTGCAGAAATGCAGTCCCTATAAGGAGAACAAAGTTGTAAAGCACATTCAAACCTGCAGCCTGCAGAGCAGGCAAATAAAAACCTGAGGATAGAAAGAAGAAAGGCAAGACAAAAAACACAGTTGCCATTTTAACAACTTTATTCCTTTATTTACTGACTTTCCAATCCCTTTTGCTCTGAGTTTAACAATCATCTTCAGTGAAGATACAGGGAGTAAGTCAATTGCAGCTCTGCAGCCAATGCCGGTAGGCAGAGAGAAGGGGTTCTCCCTCTGATTGTCTTATTGAAAATTAGTTACACACGTGCAAAGCTTCCACCAACCCAACATAAATTATTCAACGTAAAATATTTTTCTATTTTTGAAACGGTTGATTACAGCTCCCGCTGCATTTAATTCAATCACATCCTCATCCACTTCGAGCCTCTATTGTTTTTTCAGTTCAATTTGATAAGATTAGATTAATTTATGTAGTTTTGATTCAGGTAATATATTCTTGAATGCTTAAAATGACTTAAGTTAATTTTTAGTTTTATATGTATTCAGTGTTTTTAATCAATTTCTGTCTCGACAATATTGGTATTTCTCTTCCGGCTAGATAAAATATAAAATGGTTTTTATCTTTGAAATCAATTTTCTTCTTCTCTGCAACAATTTTAACACCCAATAAAAACAACACATTTTATTACTTTGTACACCGCATATCTTCATATAAAAGGGGCTTTACGCAAAACCTTATCGGAGCTTAATATTTGATATTGAATGGGATTGTTAAACATTTTATGCAGTTTGGTGAGTGCGTACAAAGGTCATTTTAAAAAGTAGTAAATTGAAGTTTAAGTAAACCTTAGCATGCCATAGTTAGTTTTCATCACATTAAACATAATTTTCTAACACTAAAATTGTGGCTATTAAAAAAGCTGATTGGCTAGTAATTGTGGAAAACCACTAGCCACAGTGGACAGCGAGCTAGAAAGTTAATGTCAAACCCTGAATATAATGATAGAATCCTTAAGGTCATATTTATCGAGTTTCCCAGCAAAAAAAAAAAATTAACTTAGGGCTTAGTTACTCTTTAAAAAAACCAAAAGTCATACATAACATAATGCCCAAACCATGGCTGAGACACAATCTTAGACTGTAAAAGGTATACTTAAGATGTTTTAGTTACTAATCAATATAGCTGGTAGATAAATAAATTCTAGATTGTGATATTTCTATACACATTGGGCTAAAATTGAATTCACATTGGTAACCCTTAAAAAAAACCTAAAGAATAAAGGCCAACTTTTTAGGAAAAGAAAATTGAAAAGAATGAACATTTTTATTTTCACCCACCGACTCCACCCAGCAGTGGAGAAATGGATCTCCAGACTCCCACGCTGCTCATTCGGAGCCTCTGTCCAATCGCCAGCTCCAGGTAGAGCAGTGGGAGGCCCTCAAAAGCCAGAGCAATCAGGTAAGGAATGATGAATGCACCTGATAACACCATAGAAACAGAGGCTATAGGATAAGGAGGGTTTATTGTTTTACAATAAGTTATACATTAAGTATCAATGACTTCCAGTCATTAGCTGCATTACAGCATTATATGTTGTTTTACATGTTGGTTGTATATTAATAAGAGGTTCATTAAATATGCAACAAAAATGACCTTTAAGAGATGAGGAATATACTTATTTCTTCCTGAATTTGTTACCAAGAACCAAATGATATGGAATATGTGACCATCTTATCATTTTAAAGCAGTAACACAAAGACCCAGCTGAGAGCATAATCCTTTCTGTGGGAATCTGAATCTCAAAGTCAATATGTAAAGTTGATAGAGCCTGGGCATATTTGAAATGTCTGTTTACATAACTTAACTTGTTCTTTTGGACTCTTTGCCTTTCTGCTTTAACATATCTCATTGGGAGAAATGAGGAAGTGAATACAGAAGCTGGAATCTTTGAGCAGAACATCTCCCTGATGTCATAATTCAGTTGGGATTTAGATAAAAGGAACTGAAATATAGCATCCTCACCCCCTCCATAGATTTGGCACAGGTAGGGAAAACGCCACACATTTCCAAGTCCAACTGCAAAGCCAATGCTTGTCAGCATGTACTGGACCTTGTTGTCCCATTTGGGTCTCTCCTCTGCACCAGATTCCTTTGATTCCCCCATCCTTTGATGATTTAAAAGAGCTAAAAACAGTCACAGTTGTATTAAGTGAGGTCCTATTCAGTCATCCAGGTAGTTTTCCTTTGATCCTGTGCGCAGTCTCGAGCGGTCTTGTCAGAGTGATGCTTGGTGCTCCTCTCCTGTCCTCTATCTGCCTTTCCTCATCGGTGTGTTACTTTTGAGTCAGGACCAACAAATGTTATCGGATTCTTTTTTATGGAGAAATCAGATTGCAAACAGGGAGTGGAAACAACTGGCAGGCGTGATTTACTGGTTAAACCTCCCTCCTTGTTTGAAATGGGAGTGTGTCCAGCTTGGAATTAATGGATAACCTGTGATGCTGTGAGTTACACCGACCTTGAAGAAACCGATCACACAGAGGCATCGTGACAGCCAGGTCCATGTACAGACAAAAAGTTTTACACAGAAGAAATATCTAAATCTTTTTTAACATTTCCTCTTGTGGCTTGTTTGAGCTGCTGCACAGAACAGGTATTCACATAAAGTGGTCTGGTTGTTAAGAATAGACCTGGGTAAAATGTTCAATTAATTAGTTAAATGAAGGGAGTAATCTTGTATTATATTATTTCAAATAAGGGTTTTTTTAGTTCCCGGTTTATAGTAAAACAAAAAATGCTTTCCTTCTTAAAACAGTTAACTTTTTCTGTTAGGAAATACAGGACAAAAAATGCAGGTAAAGTGA
Source organism: Cyprinodon diabolis (assembly GCA_030533445.1). Taxonomy (NCBI): domain Eukaryota; kingdom Metazoa; phylum Chordata; class Actinopteri; order Cyprinodontiformes; family Cyprinodontidae; genus Cyprinodon; species Cyprinodon diabolis. The sequence goes on from CM060074.1 coordinate 14,136,844, forward strand.
AGCTAAAGTCTCCCCAAAGCATGATGTTTCCATCTCAAGCTTAAAAGTAGGTATGGTGTTCTAGAAATGCAACTCTTCTTCTTTGCATTCTTTTCCCTCCAAATACCACGAGTGATTTTGTGCCAAAAAGTTTGATATTGGTTTCATCTGACAACCTGATGTTCTCCTAATCCTCTTCTGGGTATTCCATCTGCTCTCTGGAACAGCAGGATCTGAGTCCCTCTGGATGTAATGTGTTACTGATGGTAGCCTTTTGCTATGTTGTTTCCAGTTCTCTTCCAGTCATTCAGCTCCCTTCATGTAGTTCTGGGATCTTTGCTCACCATTCTCATGATTATTTTGTCCCCATGGGATGATATCTTGAATGTAGCCCCCAGATCGAGGGAGATTATCAACTGTCACGCCAACCTGCTTCATACTATAGATTCCCTCATTCCAGTCTGGTGCAGGTCTATAGTTTTCTTCCTGGTGTCCTTTGAGAGCTCTTTGGTTGTGACTTTGATTGAGTTTAGAGTCTAAACGATTGAGGCTGTGGACAGATCTACGCAGATAACTGATTCAAAACCAGGAAACGAGTGGAGGAAAGAAGAGTATCTTAAAAGAGAAGTTTTGGATAGGAAAGGGCTGGGTGTCTTGCTTGTTTATAGGTCACTTATTTTTTACTTTAATAAAAAAAAAAAAAAAAAAAAAATTCTACAAAGTGATTTTTATTTTTCGGCTGACTGAATACTTTTTTGGGCCACTGTTCTTCCAGCGTTCATTATGCAAGAGGCAGAACAGCCTTTTAATCTAGCCTTTAATCATTATTGGCCATAAACACCTGGGAGGTGAGCCAAATTATGACAATTTACAACCACAATCTGTAGATGTCCCTCGACAATGCAGCATTGAAATTTTAAACAAATAAATTAGAAAAATAAGTCACCATGTAAGAATCATTTGGAAAAAAAAAAAAAAACAAGATTATTTTAAGGAAAATATTCAACGTATTTTCTCTAAAACCAAAAGCCAAAAAAAAAAAAATCTAGAGATAAAATATAAGACTCACAACAGCATGTTGTGGGTAAAATAGCTTGTAAGTTTCCATGTACTGTTGTCATGGTGTCTCATCTGAGTCTGTTATCCTTTGGTCCATGTTACCTCATTTGTAAATGAGGCACAATAAGAAAATATTTAACCATGGCTGTGTTTTTTTATATTTCCCTTTCAAAGAAAAAGGAACTGGTAGTTGTAAAGATTTTTTACATGTTCCTTTGGGTTCATAGCTTACTCCACAGTTGTACAATTTCAGATGTTTTCCTTCTGTTCTTTACATATTTTTCTATACATAGCTGAAGCTAAACCTTTTGCATTATCCAAAAAATAGTTTATCTCTAAAAGGCATGAAACACCACCTAATATACATTTTAGTAAGGAAAGAAACATGAAAAAATGTCAAAGTAAAAATATCTAGTGCTGATAAACTGTCTACCAAAAAGTCATGTGTCTCATTTTATCCTGTAGTTCTAGGGCTGTTTTTATGTTTTTTAAGTAATTCTGTTGCTTTTGTAAAGAAAACCAGCTGATAGCATTGACTCATTGACTGTTCAGCAATCTGTCACACGGAGCATGCATGAAGCGACAGTGGAAAGGAAAACTTCCTTTGAACAGGAAGTTTCCTCCAGGAGAACCAGATTCATTGTAAGGGACCATCTGCTGAGGCTGACTGGGAGACAGAAGCAGACATACAGAAAGAAGGAAAGGTACAAAATACAAAAGGTAACTGTTAACCAGCTCCACTGTTGACCCCGTCCAGGAAACACACAGCCAGGCAGATTAGCTCTGAGCCAGCTCCCATGTCAGAGGATGAAAACAGCACATACAGTTAGTCCCAGTATAGGACTACAAAAAAAAAAAAAAAACATGCTCAAATCCAACATTTATACTCAAAGGTGTTCATGCAAACAGCACAGTGCATTTAATTCTCCCTTGGATGGTGTCACAGCCAAACGGGAACATACCATATGCTATGACAAAGCTTTCTCTCATCATAGCTAAGAAGCTATGATGAAAAAACAGCAAGAGGATAAAGTTAGGGGTTGAACTAACAATTACAGCAGAATGGGAGAATAAAGATAAAATAAGCAGAATGATGAAAAGTGGTCCTTATGTCCTCCAGCAGCCTAAGCCTTTAGCAGCATAGCTATCAAGATAACTCAGGATAACCTGATCTACTCAAACTATAAGCTTTATAGAAAAGGAAAGATTTAAGGCTACCCTTAAAAGTAGACAGGGCATCATGAACTAAAACTGGTAGTTGGTTCAACAGGAGAGGAGCCTGATAACTAAAAGATCTGCTTCCCATGCTACTTTTAGAAATTCTAGGAACTACTAGTAAACCCTAACATTGAGAAAGAAGTGCTCTGTTAGAACCATAAGAATTGATCAGATTCCTGATATAGGGCAGAGTTTGACACTTTAGGGCTTTATATGTGAGAAGAAGGAGTTTAAATTCAAATTTCTAATGTTGCAATATCCTGGAGATCATTTCTTGTATTATTGTATCATGTATATTTAACTCTCTCTAAATGTTTTTTTTTTTTTTTTTACTAAAAATGTATAATCTGACCATAAATGTTTGAAAAAGCCTAACTTCAGTATGAATACTTGTGTTTTTTGGAAATAAATGTATTAAATATAAATAACATATTACAAATAATCACCTATATTGCCTTGAACAATTCCTACATAATTGAAATAACTGGTGCATTTTTTTATAAATGCATTACATTTTTTAATTAAAGAATAATTACTCATTATTTTCAGATACTTTCTGAAAGGTTTTCTGTGCCTCTAAGATTGAGATGAGCTGTAGCATAAATGTCCATCTCAATTAACAATATTTCCAAATTGGAATGACGTGACCATGCGTTAAAATTTCAAGATTTTCTGACTTCCAAAAGTCAAGTTTTATTTAAAGCTGCACAGTGTGGCACAATTTGTAGCACTGTTGTCTTGTAGCAAGAAAGTTCTGGGTTCAATTCCTGGCCCATGCAGGGTCTTTTTGGATTGTTCTCCTTGTGCATGCATTGGTTCTTTCCGGGTATTCCAGCTTCCTCCCATGGTCCAAAAACATTACTTAGGTTAGGTTACCTGGCAAGGTTGTATGTCTCTGTGACAGACTGGAGACCTTTCCGATGTGACCTTGCCTTTTGCCCATAGACTGTTGGAGATAGGAGCCAGACCCAACACAACCCTGACAGAATAAGGAGGAGAAAAGTAATTTATGGATGGATAGAAGACTGATTTAATAAAAAGGAAGGACTCAACACCAGACAGGAAGCAGGCCAAAATCAGAAGAAAGTGCATTTGTTACCAGAAACCATAAAAGTACAAAATGTCAGAAGAAAACATAGAGAAACAGAAACCCAAGAAACAGTAGAAATTATACAACATTAATCATCCAGAGAAAAATGAAGGAAAATTTTGGTAAGAAATACCAAGGAGCAATGATTACCGGAACGAGGAACAGGGGTGTTGAATTAACTCAATGAGTAACAGCTGTGAGTGGAGCAGGTCTATGAGCAGCTAAGGGATGAGGATTAAAATGTAAACACTCCCAGGAAACACTGGAGTGAAGCGGCAAAAACACATGGTATGACTAACCAAATGTGACTAGGACAACAATACAGAAAGAGACAACTCAAAGTCCATGGGATCATGACATAAACTTGCCTACATCAACAGTCTAAACATGGTTAAAAAGTTTAGAACACTGGACCATAACAAGTAAGTGACCTGAGTTTATCTTGACATGTAATCATGAAGAGGATGCTAAACAACATGGGGAAATTTACATTTCTGTGATTAAAAAATGTGTCTGTTATGTTGTCATTAGAATTCTATGTAATCCAGTATTTAATCTTTATTTGTACACTTTATGAGGATGAGTTTTGCTTAGCTTAACCACGCTGCTCAGGAGCAACCTTTTTTCAAGTTGCAGGGAGGATAAGGAGTAGGGAGTCTTGCTTACACTGAGTACAAAAAGTACAAAACACAACGTTTCTTTAGGAGCATGTGAATGCAACATTTGACAGAAATCATTGAAGGAATGCCAAAAGCCTGCAGGTACAAAGGAGCAATCAGAGCTTAACACAGACTTTGATACATTGCTTTCAATGTACCCTCATTTTGCAAATTCAAACCTTTGTTCTTTTTATGAAACATCTTAACATTTTTAAAATCAATGCATCAGATCTCATAGGGTTTAGGTGAAGCAAATGTAACCATTATTGTATTTTAATTAAAGTGAGAGGAAGGTGTGTGGGCACACTCTGTTTTGTTGATGTAAGATTGCCCTCTACTGGTCTATTTGCTAGTCAACTTCATCTGCGTTTCAGCATTCTTGAATTTAAAGATTTTTGATTTATTTTGCCAAAATTGGCAGAAAACTAGTAATGTAATACATATTTGAAAAATATAATTTTATTTATTAACACAACACTGTTATTCTTTCATTCAATATGACAAACATGTTTTAGTAGAAACAGATGATGGTACACAGGCTGATGATCAGCACCAGCAAAAAAATGACAGCATAGACCCATAGAGGGTACAGTACTGACATCTGAGTCTTAAAATCCCCTCAGTAATAGAAGATGCATAACTGCAATTCAAAAAATCTAAATCTAAGTTTGGACATTTAGCACTGCCTAAGAACATGCTTCAGAGTTTATGTCCCAGAATATATAAGTGAGCTCTTCTTCATCTTGAGTAACCAGATAGAAAATTAAAGTTGGCATGATGATTAAGGGACTGATAAACCCCTTTGAAACCTTAAAGAAGATGCTTGACTTGTTGGATCATAAACCTGATGTCTTTATTGAACCTGCCATAAAAAAAAGAGATTTGGCTAATAGTCCTAGTTGTCATATTAGCCATACTTGTCAAATACTTATCTATTAAAGGGTTGTGCCAATAGAAGGCAGATGATGAAGCCAATAATGGATTTTTTCATGAAGTCTTGTAGGTGAAAATAAAAAGAGGAGATCAGCAACCAAGAGCTAAAAATATAACAGTTTACTGGTTGGTGCTTATGGGGGGAAATCATTCAGATCTTACTGTGGGATCACTACCTCTTAAATGTTATTTATGCACCTGAATCCAACCTGGTTGTTGGCTTGATCAGCATGTTTAGGTGTGATACAATTTGATCAGCTTGTTTAGCTGCAATACAAATACATAAAGTGATTTGGGTTTGTCATTTTTGTTTAATTTGGGGGGAATAAAAAAAAATACCAATGAAGATGCAAATCAGGAGGTGAAAAGGCACTGAATCCCACTCAGGGCTCCTTATAAGGGTCATGGCTTTGACAAGGAGATTGCAAACATAACGCAAGGAAGGGTTACTGTGATGTACACTACAAAATGCCAAAAAGCATAAGTAGAAAAAAGTGGTTAGATGGTTATTTTTGATATTCACAAACCTTTCCTGAAGTTCTGATTCTGTGTATGTAGCAGAGACAGCTGAAGATCCAGGAGGGCAACAGACAGACCACGATGGGCCACTGGATTCCTACAGAGTTCTCTGTAGACGTGGACATGTGCAGGGTCACCCTATAAACAAAAACGGTCCTCTCTCGCTCTGCTCGCACTCATCTACAGATCGTGAATAGGCAATAAACAAGAGAATTTGATCAGAAAAAATGCAACATAATCCAGGCTGTTAGGATGTTTTAGTAGGGTCCAACAATTAAAAACATCAACATGGAAATACTTAAAAATGATTAGGAAAAGTATTTATTATTAGCTTTCTCACTAACAACAAATATTTTTGTTTTCATGTGTTTCTTACCAACACAGCCTGGTTGATCTCCCTACACTGCCTCAGCATGCTTCTGATAAAGGAAATGCTTAGAGAAATGTCCTCTACGGCCTGGACATTCTGATGTGGATAAAATGAGACATGATGTGTCAAGATTTACTCGATTCGATTCACAGGTCTCTCGAAATCCTCAAAAAATTAAGAACTGCAAAAAAAAAAAACAGGACCTGGAAACGTTTCAAAAATATAAAAACCCACCCAACCTTGAGTGTATTTGAGATTTTGTTATTTCACATAGATGACGATCACTGTCAACACACCATCCTGGTCGTTAACATACGCATAAGAGGAAATAGATCGGTCCTACAAATGTCTAGTGACATTGAACCTGAGTCATTGAGACTACTTGCAATGACTGGAAAATGCAAAATTTTTAGATGCATGACTTGCCAAAGACTTGCCACCTAGAGTATCCCAGATGCTGCAGCTCCGGAGAACGTGCAGGAGATCCAAGCCATGTCAGGAAAACGGATCAGAACAGAAACAGGCAGGCTCAGAGGTCCACGAATCCAAAGCCAGGTCAGGCAAACAGAAGAGGAACAGGCAGACCCAGAGATCCAGGAGTTCAAAGACAGTTCAGGCAAACGGTTCAGGCAGGAACAGGCAGGCTCAGTGGTTGAGAGGCTGAACAGGTCAGGATCAGGGAATCAGAAACACAAAGGAACTCTAGAAACACTCTTACCTCTGACTAAGGAGAACATGATAATCTGGACCTGGTGACTGGATACAGGTGCCTAAAATAGAGGCAGGGGCAGGTTGATCAGACGAGACATAATGAGCAACTGGGCAGAGTTATATTGGTGAATGGAATGAGTAATTAAGCCAGTCATCACTGCCAAGATCATGACACAAAAACTCAGTTTTCAACCTCATGCTAGTTAAATTTTTTCATTTCATTTGAGGATTTGAGTCTAGGTTTGTTGAACCTACTTTGTGATCTGGGCTCCTAGTTTCTGTATGTTTAGTTTTTTTTTCTTTTGCTGTGGACTGACACCTATGAAATACTCTTAACAAAGTGAGTTTCTAAGAAGAGGAAATTGTAAGGTACTCAAGAACAATTTGGTAAGATTATCACTAAGACTATACCTCACATGAGGAGGCTGAAAGTCAGTCTGCTAATGTGTTTGCATAATTATTTTCAGATCCCTCATTTTATACATTTAAGATGGGTAGAGCATATTTTTTATTTATTCATTTTTTCACCACTAGATGGCCTCAGTAAGCATCTAAAGCCTATCTGAGGGTTAAAAAAAAAGCAATATTGCAGCAAAAGCATACCATTAATCTGAATGTAGGCTATAGGTTCAATCTCATTTTTCATTGATTCTGATTGTCTATTTTTATTTATTTTTTACATCAATAGTGACTCGTTTTCTGTACTGGCAAAGGTCTGATACGAAATCAGGTCGGCCAGGTCAAGGACTAAGGCCCTCATAGATGGGTCATGTGCCCTTCATTCTGACCTCGTATCGTCATTGCCATGCAGTTCTTTAAATTAAATATTCAGTGCATTAAACTCATTTATTACAACATAATCACTGGTTGCAGAAAAATAGTCCTTAAATTTGAGGAAATTGGTACAGGAAAATTCTTAAAAGTATAGGAACAGTAGGTTCAGGTCAGGGAAACAGGAAGACCAGTTCCTAGCATCAAGGCCTTCATCATACAGGAAATGTTGACACACTTCAGTCAGATGAGGCCTAGCATTTTCAGACAACAGAAAGAACCCAGAGTCCACTGTTCAAGCATATGGGCCTACATTGGGTCTGAGATTCTCATCCTGATACCTGACAACAGACAGGGTACCTATAGCATATGGACCTTTGCTTAGCCACTGCCAAAATGGTCATGTAAGATGATCTTACAGGTAGAATAACATTCTCCAAAGTGTCTGCAGACTTACTGTATCTGCCATAGGGCTTCCAAACTTAGTGTTCTTTGGAAAAGGCCAATCGCCCTGTGCATTGTTGGTCAGAGCTCTGACAAAATGGAAAAATGAGTAAAACATCAGGGCGGAAAGATGAGAGCAGAGAAATCATCTGTGTTCACCACCACTTCTTAATGACTGCCATCTTTTCTTTGCCTCTGATTTTCACGGGTTGTCTTTACTGAAGTGTGATTTTCTTTATTACATTGAGCTGTTCAGTTGTTTTTCCTAATTTTTTATATACCAAGAAAAAAAAACATTGTTTACAATTTAGAAGTTCATTGTAAATGTAAATTTTAAAAATATATTAATGAATTCTTCAGTTGTATTTATTATTAAATAATCATTCTTGAGCATTTACTTCAAAACATAGACTATTTCCCCACATTTTTTTACTAACTTTTTTCTGGAGGTTTTTTTACCTTTACCAGGGATCTCAATAAATGTAGCTGGAACTCAGCTGGGGAAGTTTAACTGCAGTAATTGTATTATTATGTCTGATCTGTTGCTTTAACACTCATAAAAATGGTAATAAAATGCTAAGAAAATGATTATATGAGCAGTTATGTCAGAAGTAAAGTGCTGAAAGCAGGGCTTTTTACATGTCCTCCTTTTGTTCTCTAATTTAATTATTTTTCCTCACAGGTTAGATTGTACAAACAGATATTGGTAGCAAGAAACTCATTTTTTGTTGACTACAACTCTTGATGATAATCTTATAGATGTATCTCTGTTTTGTTTATATGCATAAAAGTAAAAGTCTATTTATAGATCAAAGCTCACGTTGATGCTGCCTCTGGTTTTCACTCTCCTGCAGACAAAAAACCCCACTACCAATACTTGTTCACCAACCAGTATTTTGCTGTAAGTGAGACTGTGACAAGTAGCATGAATGAACTGCATGGACTCAATGTTTAGGTGAATGAGTCATATAAATGAACTGATTCTAAAGGTTAAACACACTGGGCCGGATTTATCAAAATCCAATTTTGCGTGCAGTAATTTGCGGCCGCAAACTGGAATTTTGCGCGAGGGGCTGAACCATGGTTTGCGGGTGATTTAACAAGAGTGATTGCGTAACTGGTGGCTGGTGCAAAACTGTTGGAGACACCCTATTTAAATGATGGTTTTGCGTGTTTTGTGGTTTGCGGCATGGCGAGTTTGGACAGCAGAAGGCACAAAAGGAAATTCGGTATTGGTGGATGAAGCCAACAAACATTTAAGTGAGCTACAGCAAAGAAGTGTGCCTGTCACACTGAGGAACGCTATATGTGAACAAATCTGTAATAAAGTAAACTCTGTTGGTGAAACCTTGCGAATAGTGGATGAAGTAAAAAGAAGATGCCAGGATATTAGAAGGCGAACCAAAGAAAAACTGGCATATAACAAAACATCTGCGAACAAAAGAGGAGGGGGCACAGTAGATGAGATGCCTCTGACCAGCATTGAGGAACAAGTACAGCTGACGCTCTGTGAGGAGCAAATCACTGGAATTGCAGCTCTAAAATGGCAATGCTGGATAAACGATATGTTTTGATGATCGTTTCCTCGTTCATTGCAAAAATATTCACACGGAGTGAAAAAATGCGTTCTCTGCGTCTCCCTGCTTCATGTCGATGTCTCCTTCTTGCGACAATAACCGCTGCCATGTGTGCGCAATTACGCATACAGACCATTTGCACCTTCTTTTGAAACGTGTTAAATATAGAGTCAGATACCGTTAGCAAAATTGCTTTCAGGTTTAATAAATCACTTTGCGAGTGCTAAATTAATATATTTACATGTTCTCCTCCCACAAGACGCACTTTTGCGTGTAAACGCCCCATATTGAATATTCATTGCAGAAAAAGTACTAAATGGATAAGAGGCGCTATTTAGCACGTTTTAAAGACCAAATCCTTTTAGCACGCTGTTGATAGATCAGTTTGTACATTTTTTAACGTGCGCAATGAAATAGCTCACGTTTTAATACACGCAAACCTTTGATAAATCCGGCCCACTGAAAAGAGCCTCAGTTTTCATTACTATTATGTAAGCTTTAACAGTGAGCATTATTTCTCACTGTTACGTTACGTTTGGATAAGTGTGGATTAATTTGATTGCAAAGTCTCCTAAAAAAAAAAGTCTAATCTTCTCCTCTGTCCATATAAATACTTTATTCCCTCCCATTCTAACTGGTTATACAGTTGTGGAGCCTAGTTAAGAAGTGCTTGTACACAAGCATGTCAACTTTACAGCCTACCAATAAAGTGGGAGGAAGAATAAACATTTTTAGTGTTTGTTTTTGGTGTAATTAAAATGTTGACATTTATATGCGTTTATAGAAATGTATTCATCTTTAAACAATCCAGTTTTTATTGGACTTCTGTCATGTGTATAATGCCTGTGAGGAGGGCTGGTGATTTAAGTCCCCGTATTAAACCTAAGCTAAGGTCCAATATTTTGAGTTGGCACAGTACTTAAAGTCATAATAAAATTTTACACAGTAATAAAGGATTCTGTAGTTGTATAGAATATAAATTGATGATAATGGTGGATATAGGGAAGTGGCGGCCTAGTGGCTGGGGTATTGCGGTTCTGGGTTCAAACCCCACTCCCACAGACTGCCACTCTGGATCCCTGAGCAAGACCATTACCCCCACACTGCTCCCCAGGTGCCACACAATGGCAGCCCACTGCTCCCCAAAGGAATGGGTTAAATGCAGCGAATGAATTTCGTTGCTTTTTACTTATTACTGTGTAATGACAATAAAGTTGAATTCTATTCTAGGTGGATCTAGCCTATATTTTAAATGCATGGAATAATTACCATGATTTACCTCATTGAAAGTTTGTTCATTTAAATAGTGTTTTGGGTTTTTTTTCTTATCAGCTATTGTATTTATATCCTATATTTTCATCTGATTAAAACAGGCCCAGTCAAAGTCCAAAGTCAACTAGAAAAGAATATGTGGGAAAACTTAAAGTATTATTGCAAGGGATTTTTGTGACTATAAAAATAATAACAAATGTTTCAGACTCCAGGGGTGCAAATAGCTGCTGAAAGCAAATGTGCATGAGTCCCTTTCCTATCCTTTTACATGAATATGCTGCTTGCTAAATTATACTCAACATAATTTTTTTTTCTTTGTTTCTGATCCTCAGCATCTCAATATCAGAATGAAAATAACTAATTAGAGAATCTCCATCCTTAGTAGCAATTGCATCATACCCAAAATATTTTACACAAGATCAGAGACAAACAAGCAAAAATTGTAAACATTGAAACGTTTTTGATATGTAATTTTAGGGATGCCAGTCAAGGAATTTATTGCACCCCCCCCCAAAAAAAAAATTGTAATCACTATTACATCACTCCTCGTGTTCTGTCAATATAAGGGTAGCATTACTTTTTGGCTTATTTTATGTACTATTAGTATAATTTAAACAGCAATCAAATATAAATATTCTATTGAATATTATCATGCTATAATGAATAAAAAAAATAACTTTATATGAATCTAAAAGTTATTTTTTCGGCATAAAACATAGATCTATCTGCATAGAGCATAGGTAGGCACAGCCAGGCTGGGGACTCCAGCCAAAGCAAAGATGGCTGCATTGATCCATGAAGGGTATTCCACTGATGCCAGAGCTGGAAACATGTCCTGTAACCAAGGCAACAAAGAACAAGTTTATCTTCTCAGGATGATTCAAAGTGCTGTAGATGAACAAAACATGGCAAAGCTTTATAGGGGTAGGTACTGAACAGTAGAAAACAAACATAAACTAATGATAATAAAAAGCTGTCCAATAGAATAGAATAGAAAATCCATTCATTGTCCCACAATGGGGAAATTCTGGCAATAGACTCAACTTTTATTATTAGAATTTTTTCTGTTATACTGAAATGCATCAGAAACATAAACTAATATTGTTTTTTAACATCTGGAAGAGAACATTCAAAGGCAACTCATGTAAAACATTTGTTTAGCACTTTTAACTGTTTTCTTGTACTGTAGCTTGTTCCAAATGAGAAGATGTGAAGTCATGCATTGTCTAACCAAGAAACGGTTCATTTTTAAAATTGTTCTATTTATTTTATTGCCTACTGTAATTAAAAGGGTAGCGTTTAGCTGCTTATATCTTAAATACCTTTTTATCTTAATCACAGATTACTCAGCTTGGAGTTTCAAGGATTTTTTTGCTTTGTTTTAGAGTTAAAGGTAACGGCTACTAAAAGCAGAGCTGATTTATTTGTACAATTTGAAAAAAATCTGTTAACTTTGAGCAGACACCAAATTAAATGTTGTGTGTAAATAAGTTTTCCAAAGATTGAATCACTTTTACCTTGCAAAAGTAAATAGCAGTATTTGAGAAGGAGTAAATCTGTAAAGCTGTCAGTGTTCATTGCATCCTAATGGAGGTATCTCCTTGATTCTTCAACCTTTGAACAATCCAACAACTTTCTCCTCCTTGTTAGACACTCACTGCTGACATCTACTTTAAATAACCCACCTTAAAAACAAATCTAACCTCTCCCATTTAAGAATCGGTTCTCCAGCTTTAAATTACTTGGGGTTAAAATTACATATAAAGTTTAATATCTTACAGAGTTGGGGTCCCAGACCAAATAGGTGAGCTTCTGTTGTGCTTGAGTCACCAGATAGAAAATCAGGATGACTAAGACGATCAGAGGACTGATGAGTCTCCATGTGACCTGCCAGAAGATTGATGGCTTACCATGAACTCTATGGGCCGGATCTATCAAAGGTTTGCGTGTATAAAAATGTGAGCTATTTCACTGCGCACGCTAAAAAATGTACAAACTGATCTATCAACAGCGTGCTAAAAGGATTTGGTCTTTAAAACGTGCTAAATAGCGCCTGTTATCCATTTAGTACTTTTTCTGCAATGAATATTCAATATGGGGCGTTTACACGCAAAAGTGCGTCTTGTGGGAGGAGAACATGTAAATATATTAATTTAGCACTCGCAAAGTGATTTATCAAACCTGACAGCAATTTTGCTAACGGTATCTGACTCTATATTTAACACGTTTCAAAAGAAGGTGCAAATGGTCTGTATGCGTAATTGCGCACACATGGCAGCAGTTATTGTCGCAAGAAGGAGACACTGAAATGAAGCAAGGAGACACAGAGAACGCATTTTTTTCACTCCGTGTGAATATTTTTGGAATGAACGAGGAAACGATCATCAAAACATATCGTTTATCCAGCATTGCCATTTTGGAGCTGTTGGGGGAACTCCGAATGGATTTGGAGCCAGCCACAAGGAGGACCCACGCAATACCAGATATCACAAAACTCCTTGCAACATTGCACTTTTCTGCATCTGGGATCTCCCAATCTAGTTTTTCAGAAGTGCTCTCTGACGTTTCTAATGCCATGTCGCCCTGTCGCCCTGACGCCCTAACGGAGAAACCAGACCTCCCCCCTGCGCCTGTGGAGCAACATGCCAATGCTGCGGGGATGCGTCATCTTATCCACAGTAACTTCTTGTGAGCCATTTGGTATGTGCATTTTTCTACAGGCCAATACAAAACACTTTTTTTTTTTTTTTTTTTTTACTGCAGTGAAGTAGAAATTCAGCCACATACCACCTTAGGGAATAAAGGTTGCCAAAGTTTTTTCTTTATATGTATATATATATATATATATATATATATATATATATATATATATATATATATATATATATATATATAAAATTTTTTTTGTTGGGGGTCACTGTAAGATTTAAATTTCTTAATGCACTAGTTTGTACAAACTACAACTACTTTGCCGCAAACCACAAAACGCGCAAAACCATCATTTAAATAGGGCGTCTCCAACAGTTTTGCACCTGCCACCAGTTACGCAATCACTCTTGTTAAATCACCCGCAAACCATGGTTCAGCCCCTCGCGCAAAATTCCAGTTTGCGAGCGCAAATTACTGCACGCAAAATTGGATCTTGATAAATCCGGCCCTATGTCTTTATTGAACCTGTAATAAAAGAGAATTTTAAAACATATCGTGTAATATGATTACCTGTGTATCAAATGACAATTTGGGAAAGATTACTTACCTGTCTATGCCGTAAATGTAAACAACAGCTATCATCTCAAAAAATCCAATGGTAAGTAGGGGGACTGATCCGGCAAAATTATCAAACAAAGTGACCCAGTAAAGACCTGAACGCTGTGCAAACAGCAGGCAGATGATGAAGGAAATCGAACACGTCAGCCCTGGAACAGATATGGAGAAGAAAATAGAGGCGCTGTCAAAGATGAATTCAAAGAAGAACGGTAGGAATGTTTCTTAAAAGTCAGGTTACCGGTCAGTGCTTTTTGGGGCCATTTTTTAGGAAATAATAGCAAGTCTTTTAACAGGACTACCACTCCTTCAATGTTGCCAAACAGAGTAGAAAGTCCCAGACAGAGGAGCATGACGAAAAAGAGGACTGACCAGATCGGAGAGCCTGGCATCTTGGTAATGGCCTCTGTAAAGACGATGAAGGCCAGACCTGTTCCTTCCACTCCCTGAGCAACCAAGCACACATTAGGATTTTAACATTAGGCATTAAATATGATCTGATCAGAGGTTTTTGAATGATCCCTGATCATGTTTTAAACCAGAAGATGATAGGTCAGTAATAACGGTTGATTCCTTTGTCAAACTTCTTCCTGGTGTGACTGTGAATTTAAGTTTATTATCCTACGTTGTACCAAACCTGTGATTTTCTTCAGCTTCTTCTCTGTTCCTTGTGTTAATCAGTCTCCTTCCCTCGTTAAAACACTCAGGGCCGGATTTATCAAGATCCAATTTTGCGTGCAGTAATTTGCGCTCGCAAACTGGAATTTTGCGCGAGGGGCTGAACCATGGTTTGCGGGTGATTTAACAAGAGTGATTGCGTAACTGGTGGAAGGTGCAAAACTGTTGGAGACGCCCTATTTAAATGATGGTTTTGCGCGTTTTGTGGTTTGCGGCAAAGTAGTTTGTAGTCTGTACAAACTAGTGCATTAAGAAATTTAAATCTTACAGTGACCCCCAACAAAAAAAATAAATAAGTATATATATATATATATATATATATATATATATATATATATTTATAAATTGGCAACCTTTATTCCCTAAGGTGGTATGTGCTGCAGTAAAAAAAAAACAAAAAAAAACAGGTGTTTTGTATTGGCCTGTGACTGTGGATGAGATCCCCGCAGCATTTGGCGCGCAGTGAAATAGCTCACGTTTTAATACACGCAAACCTTTGATAGATCCGGCCCTCAGTGTTCTTCTTAACCTGTTTACCACTCCCCTAATGGGACTCCCCTAGTTTCTATATGTTTAAGCTTAGTGGTTTTCATTGTTTCTTGCTAGGTTCCTCCACTGTATCCTACATTGTTCCTCGTCCCGTTCCAATTGTGCTTTTCCTGTAAATTGTGTCTATTGTTCTAATCAAAATCCTTCAAATGGCCATGCTGTTCCTGGGTTCTTGCAACCTCACAACCAATGACAGAAGAACCCGTCTGGAATCATTAAAAACCAGGGAGCTTTAACACAGATTGGTTGTGATTAGAAACGGGGACAACAACGTAAGTCTAGGCAGTGAAATGCTGAAAAGCTGAAGGAAGTATTTGAGTAGGGGAACTGAGAGAAGGAGACTAATAAATACAGGATAAAGATGCAGCCAAACTAAAACCCAAAGAGAATTATATATAATGCACAACCAGATCATCAGAAAGAAGCAATAAGTCAAACGCATAAGAATACACTAATATGCCAACACTTTGTAAAGCGAAGTGTTGGAATATTAGAATTATGATTTTACACATAATTATAAAACTCACAGGAAAAACCCAAGTGGTACAGGACTGCACTTGGGCACCACTGACATTAGAAAACTCATAACAGGTAACAAACATCCACAGGAGACTGAAAAGACTTGTCTAAAGGACGTACAAACTGACCACATGAAGCAAGCGACCAGTTGTCATACACAAAAAGTAGTTTAGGATGCTTTGAAAACCACTTGGGTATGAAATAAATTTAAACTCTATTGTGTTTCCTTCAGTGCTGCTTTTAAAAACATCATCGGAACAATTAGAAAAAGATTTCTTTAAATATCCATCCTTTAGTTCATTCTCCACAGAGCATAGGATTGAATTTTAGCACAAAATGTTTGCATTTGGTGTATGTCCTGACCAGGACAAGATCAGATTTTAGGATATTATATGTTTCAGTCCTCTGATAATATTATGCATCTATAATACTTACCTCACTGAGAAGTTTCTGCATATCACAAGTTTGGATGTCAAGTAGAGAAATGACATGAGGATAGGAGCTGTTAAGCTGATTAAAGGCTTCATCATAGCTGGTTGATGTGATGTTGTCCTCAGGAAGATTAAATGTGTTCAATAATCTCACAATGTTTCTAAGAATTAAAAATAAGAATATTTTATACAACTTTGACAAGCACCAGTGGTCTTTATCTTTTAATATGCAAAAAGATTGGAAGTACTCACTCAGAGATGCAGTTTTCGTATTTCTCTGTGGCTCTGAAGCCAATGATGGAGTAGGTCACCAGGGCAGCATAAACTGATGTGAGCCCAGTAACAACAGAGAGGATCACTGCATCTTGCACGCAGTTGTTACTGTGAAAAAGAAATGTAAACAAAAAGAAAAAAAAAAGTTTGAAATTACACTTCCTTTAAAATATAAAATTCCTCAAATATAAAAATATGCATCTCTTACTGAACAGGGTTGTAGCTTGAAAAGGAAATGAGGCCTCCCTGATGCCAAGCCAAAGGCGTAAAACACCTGAGCTCCTGCATCCAGCCAAGTAATCGGTTTAATCAACTCATCCACCTTCAAGAAGGTGACACACAGTACAGAGAGATGTTCCTTAAAATATGAAATACGGTTATAAAATTTTACAAAACGCACGTCTGGTGTGAAGAGGAATTTGATTCCGCTCACGGCACCTTTCAGAGTTGCTCCTCGGATTAGGAAGATCGCCAGCACAACATAGGGAAGGATTGCTGTGATGTAAACGGCCTAAGGAAATCAAGAGAAAAAGTAAGATAGTAGTAGGCATGGCTGGCCCAACAAGTGTAAGTATGACAGCTTCTATACCTGCAGGAGGAATGATCATTTTAATGCATTAAAAACACTTTTATAAAAGAGTTTCCTGCTGGTTTTTGGTTTTTGATACATTCATCTCTCATCCTCTGATATAATTGATAAATTTTGACAGCTACTTCCTAGTCTCTAATGAATTGGATTAGTATTAAAGGTATTGTGGAGGATTCTTTATAAGAACCGCCCTCTCCACTTAAAAAAAAAAAAAAATGAGCATGCAAGTTCATGCACACGCCCATTTCTTATCATGCATGCCCTGTTTAAAATGTGCTGTTCTCATAGCTCATACAAGCTTACTGTGTCCACATACAGTGGGGACTTTTTAGTGTACTTTATAGCAAACTCAGTTAACTGACCAATCAGACAGATGATCACTGCTTTTTGCTCTGTTGGTCACGTAACTCCTCCTCTACTGCGCGGTGCCTGCACCATCTTTGTTATTATACATACATATACACTCACCGGCCACTTTATTAGGTACACCTGTCCAACTGCTCGTAAACACTTAATTTCTAAGCAGCCAATCACATGGCGGCAACTCAGTGCATTTAGGCATGTAGACATGGTCAAGACAATCTCCTGCAGTTCAAACTGAGCATCAGTATGGGGAAGAAAGGTGATTTGAGTGACTTTGAACGTGACATGATTGTTGGTGCCAGAAGGGCTGGTCTGAGTATTTCAGAAACTGCTGATCTACTGGGATTTTCACGCACAACCATCTCTAGGGTTTACAGAGAATGGTCCGAAAAAGAAAAAACATCCAGTGAGCGGCAGTTCTGTGGGCG
This sequence comes from Cyprinodon diabolis, assembly GCA_030533445.1. NCBI lineage: Eukaryota > Metazoa > Chordata > Actinopteri > Cyprinodontiformes > Cyprinodontidae > Cyprinodon > Cyprinodon diabolis. The sequence continues at coordinate 14,154,540 of CM060074.1, forward strand.
GAAATGCCTTGTTGATGCCAGAGGTCAGAGGAGAATGGCCAGACTGGTTCGAGCTGATAGAAGGGCAACAGTGACTCAAATAACCATCCGTTACAACCAAGGTGGGCAGAAGAGCATCTCTGAACGCACAGTACGTCAAACTTTGAGGCAGATGGGCTACAGCAGCAGAAGACCACACCGGGTGCCACTCCTTTCAGCTAAGAACAGGAAACTGAGGCTACCATTTGCACAAGCTCATCAAAATTGGACAATAGAAGATTGGAAAACGTTGCCTGGTCTGATGAGTCTCGATTTCTGCTGCGACATTCGGATGGTAGGGTCAGAATTTGGTGTCTACAACATGAAAGCATGGATCCATCCTGCCTTGTATCAACGGTTCAGGCTGGTGGTGGTGGTGTCATGGTGTGGGGAATATTTTCTTGGCACACTTTGGGCCCCTTGGTACCAATTGAGCATCGTTGCAACGCCACAGCCTACCTGAGTATTGTTGCTGACCATGTCCATCCCTTTATTACCACAATGTACCCAACTTCTGATGGCTACTTTCAGCAGGATAATGCGCCATGTCATGAAGCTGGAATCATCTCAGAATGGTTTCTTGAACATGACAATGAGTTCACTGTACTCAAATGGCCTCCACAGTCACCAGATCTCAATCCAATAGAGCATCTTTGGGATGTGGTGGAACGGGAGATTCGCATCATGGATGTGCAGCCGACAAATCTGCGGCAACTGTGTGATGCCATCATGTCAATATGGACCAAACTCCCTGAGGAATGCTTCCAGCACCTTGTTGAATCTATGCCACAAAGAATTGAGGCAGTTCTGAAGGCAAAAGGGGGTCCAACCCGTTACTAGCATGAGGTACCTATTAAAGTGGCCGGTGAGTGTATACAGCCTATAGGCCTGGTTATACTCCCCGCAGCAGTGTGTCACAGTAAGCTTTGGGTCTAGATACGGCAGAGGCAGTGAGGAAGTGGGGGCGAGTTTGTCCGACAATGGAGGGTAATGACGGCAAAAAGAGCGGGTATCCAGGTAGAAGAAGGGTCCCAGCATTCTCGCACACCTCGCTCTTCTAGCTGGTCCAACTTCACAAGCTTTTTTTCGGTCATAAAAACGAAACAAGTCGGCCTCCTGTCTGCGGTCAGCTACAATTTGGGAGAGGTGCAGCAAAGTGTCTGCGGACGGGGCGGGGACTCTTTGTTTCAAAGTATAAATCAGCATTATGGCAACAGCGGGCCACAGTGACAGCAAATCCCGAAGTACTTTGCGAGGAGAGCTCTCCACCAAAAGCATTCTGGGATATATCTACCTCTTCTGAGGCCTTTCTGTTCTCCTCATATACTTCGTAGACACTTTTTCTCTTACAACCCTCTGCCATTTTCTAAGAACCGGCGTGAGAAAGATGAGCTTCAGTGACTGTCTGAAACCGTAGCTCACAAAACATATGCGGCTGAAATTGCTCATGTGCACAAAAAGATAGCTAACAGGGTAACTATGTAGGATGACCTTACGTAAACATAATCACCAAATTAAATCCTCCTAATTTAAAATTACGAGGACCACTTATTTTGATGATCCACCTGGAAATAAAAGATCGTCCTCTGTACCTTTTAAAAAAAGCATATTAATTGGGACTCTTTTAAAACATAAAATTGTTTATGTTAATTAAAAGGTGTTGATTTACAATATGCAGACACCTAGTACCTTCCTAGTTATGTTTCCAAAGTGTTGTGAGGAAACACATTCCTTTTTACTCCACTGGTCATTTTTATTTTCTGACTAACAAATTTAGGGTTAAATTATTTACCATCATCAATCAATTAATAACCAACCTTTCCTGAAGTGCTTATTCCTCTCATGCAGCAGATGGCAACTATTGTCCACGCTGCCAGCAGACAAACCACCATAGGTCACTGAATTTCCCCAGATTTGGCTATTGAGTCAGAACTATTCAGAGTCTCTCTGTAAAATAAATAATCCACAGTGGAGCTCCGTGGGTATTCCGAAACAAATTCTGTATAGGGAAGAAATATATTGAAGTGTAATCAGCAATGAAATATGGCTGTAAAGTGGCCATGTTTTGGCTGAAAATTAGTAGTAAAATACCTGTCCTATTTTCAGTGATTGGACATTGAGTACAAGGCAGAGGTTCTTGAAAAGAATTGAAGAGATACCACAGGATCCAGGCTATTAGGGTGTTGTAGTACAACCCAACCAAAAAGGACACCAACATGGAGGCAATACCTTTACAAGAGACCTTATGTTAGATGTGAAACAAGAAATAGAGATATTAAGATCTATCTATCCATCTTCTCCCACTTAGGGCCGGATCTATCAAAGGTTTGCGTGTATAAAAACGTGAGCTATTTCACTGCGCACGCTAAAAAATGTACAAACTGATCTATCAACAGCGTGCTAAAAGGATTTGGTCTTTAAAACGTGCTAAATAGCGCCTCTTATCCATTTAGTACTTTTTCTGCAATGAATATGTAATATGGGGCGTTTACACGCAAAAGTGCGTCTTGTGGGAGGAGAACATGTAAATGTAGTTGCGATTTGCTTTATGTAGTTTTTTTTTTCTTAATGTAGTTGTGCTTTGCTTTATGTAGTTTTGTTTTTCTTAATGTAGTTGCGCTTTGCTTTATGTAGTTTTGTTTTTTTTAATGTAGTTGCGCTTTGCTTTATGTAGTTTTGTTTTTTTAATGTAGTTGCGCTTTGCTGTATGTAGTTTTTTTTTTCTTAATGTAGTTGTGCTTTGCTTTATGTAGTTTTGTTTTTCTTAATGTAGTTGCGCTTTGCTTTATGTAGTTTTGTTTTTCTTAATGTAGTTGCGCTTTGCTTTATGTAGTTTTGTTTTTCTTAATGTAGTTGTGCTTTGCTTTATGTAGTTTTGTTTTTCTTAATGTAGTTGCGCTTTACTTTATGTAGTTTTGTTTTTCTTAATGTAGTTGCGCTTTGCTTTATGTAGTTTTTTTTCTTAATGTAGTTGCGCTTTGCTTTATGTAGTTTTTTTTCTTAATGTAGTTGTGCTTTGCTTTATGTAGTTTTGTTTTTCTTAATGTAGTTGCGCTTTGCTTTATGTAGTTTTTTTTTCTTAATGTAGTTGTGCTTTGCTTTATGTAGTTTTCTTTTTCTTAATGTAGTTGCGCTTTGCTTTATGTAGTTTTGTTTTTCTTAATGTAGTTGCGCTTTGCTTTATGTAGTTTTTTTTCTTAATGTAGTTGTGCTTTGCTTTATGTAGTTTTGTTTTTCTTAATGTAGTTGCGCTTTGCTTTATGTAGTTTTTTTTTTCTTAATGTAGTTGCGCTTTGCTTTATGTAGTTTTGTTTTTCTTAGTGTAGTTGCGCTTTGCTTTATGTGGTTTTTTTTCTTAATGTAGTTGCGCTTTGCTTTATGTAGTTTTTTTTTCTTAATGTAGTTGCGCTTTGCTTTATGTAGTTTTTTTTTCTTAATGTAGTTGTGCTTTGCTTTATGTAGTTTTGTTTTTCTTAATGTAGTTGCGCTTTGCTTTATGTAGTTCTTTTTTCTTAATGTAGTTGTGCTTTGCGTTATGTAGTTTTGTCTTTCTTAATGTAGTTGCGCTTTGCTTTATGTAGTTTTGTTTTTCTTAATGTAGGTGTGCTTTGCTTTATGTAGTTTTGTTTTTCTTATTGTAGGTGTGCTTTGCTTTATGTAGTTTTGTTTTTCTTAATGTAGTTGCGCTTTGCTTTATGTAGTTTTGTTTTTTTTAATGTAGTTGCGCTTTGCTTTATGTAGTTTTGTTTTTTTTAATGTAGTTGCGCTTTGCTTTATGTAGTTTTGTTTTTTTAATGTAGTTGCGCTTTGCTGTATGTAGTTTTTTTTTTCTTAATGTAGTTGTGCTTTGCTTTATGTAGTTTTGTTTTTCTTAATGTAGTTGCGCTTTGCTTTATGTAGTTTTGTTTTTCTTAATGTAGTTGTGCTTTGCTTTATGTAGTTTTGTTTTTCTTAATGTAGTTGTGCTTTGCTTTATGTAGTTTTGTTTTTCTTAATGTAGTTGCGCTTTACTTTATGTAGTTTTGTTTTTCTTAATGTAGTTGCGCTTTGCTTTATGTAGTTTTTTTTCTTAATGTAGTTGCGCTTTGCTTTATGTAGTTTTTTTTTCTTAATGTAGTTGTGCTTTGCTTTATGTAGTTTTGTTTTTCTTAATGTAGTTGCGCTTTGCTTTATGTAGTTTTGTTTTTCTTATTGTAGTTGCGCTTTGCTTTATGTAGTTTTTTTTTTCTTAATGTAGTTGCGCTTTGCTTTATGTAGTTTTGTTTTTCTTAGTGTAGTTGCGCTTTGCTTTATGTGGTTTTTTTTCTTAATGTAGTTGCGCTTTGCTTTATGTAGTTTTTTTTGTTAATGTAGTTGCGCTTTGCTTTATGTAGTTTTTTTTTCTTAATGTAGTTGTGCTTTGCTTTATGTAGTTTTGTTTTTCTTAATGTAGTTGCGCTTTGCTTTATGTAGTTCTTTTTTCTTAATGTAGTTGTGCTTTGCGTTATGTAGTTTTGTCTTTCTTAATGTAGTTGCGCTTTGCTTTATGTAGTTTTGTTTTTCTTAATGTAGGTGTGCTTTGCTTTATGTAGTTTTGTTTTTCTTATTGTAGGTGTGCTTTGCTTTATGTAGTTTTGTTTTTCTTAATGTAGTTGCGCTTTGCTTTATGTAGTTTTGTTTTTCTTAATGTAGTTGCGCTTTGCTTTATGTAGGTTTTTTTCTTAATGTAGTTGTGCTTTGCTTTATGTAGTTTTGTTTTTCTTAATGTAGTTGCGCTTTGCTTTATGTAGTTTTCTTAATGTAGTTGCGCTTTGCTTTATGTAGTTTTTTTTCTTAATGTAGTTGTGCTTTGCTTTATGTAGTTTTGTTTTTCTTAATGTAGTTGCACTTTGCTTTATGTAGTCTTTTTTCTTAATGTAGTTGTGCTTTGCTTTATGTAGTTTTTTTTCTTAATGTAGTTGTGCTTTGCTTTATGTAGTTTTGTTTTTCTTAATGTAGGTGTGCTTTGCTTTATGTAGTTTTGTTTTTCTTAATGTAGTTGCGCTTTGCTTTATGTAGTTTTTTTTTCTTAATGTAGTTGTGCTTTGCGTTATGTAGTTTTGTTTTTCTTAATGTATTTGCGCTTTGCTTTATGTAGTTTTTTTTTTCTTAATGTAGTTGTGCTTTGCTTTATGTAGTTTTCTTTTTCTTAATGTAGTTGCGCTTTGCTTTATGTAGTTTTTTTTCTTAATGTAGTTGCGCTTTGCTTTATGTAGTTTTTTTTTCTTAATGTAGTTGTGCTTTGCTTTATGTAGTTTTGTTTTTCTTAATGTAGTTGCGCTTTGCTTTATGTAGGTTTTTTTTCTTAATGTAGTTGCGCTTTGCTTTATGTAGTTTTGTTTTTCTTAGTGTAGTTGCGCTTTGCTTTATGTAGTTTTTTTTTCTTAATGTAGTTGCGCTTTGCTTTATGTAGTTTTTTTTTCTTAATGTAGTTGCGCTTTGCTTTATGTAGTTTTTTTCTCTTAATGTAGTTGTGCTTTGCTTTATGTAGTTTTGTTTTTCTTAATGTAGTTGCGCTTTCCTTTATGTAGTTCTTTTTTCTTAATGTAGTTGTGCTTTGCGTTATGTAGTTTTGTCTTTCTTAATGTAGTTGCGCTTTGCTTTATGTAGTTTTGTTTTTCTTAATGTAGGTGTGCTTTGCTTTATGTAGTTTTGTTTTTCTTATTGTAGGTGTGCTTTGCTTTATGTAGTTTTGTTTTTCTTAATGTAGTTGCGCTTTGCTTTATGTAGTTTTGTTTTCTCTAAATGTAGTTGCGCTTTGCTTTATGTAGTTTTTTTTCTTAATGTAGTTGTGCTTTGCTTTATGTAGTTTTGTTTTTCTTAATGTAGTTGCGCTTTGCTTTATGTAGTTTTGTTTTTCTTAATGTAGTTGCGCTTTGCTTTATGTAGTTTTTTTTCTTAATGTAGTTGTGCTTTGCTTTATGTAGTTTTGTTTTTCTTAATGTAGTTGCGCTTTGCTTTATGTAGTTTTTTTTCTTAATGTAGTTGTGCTTTGCTTTATGTAGTTTTGTTTTTCTTAATGTAGTTGCGCTTTGCTTTATGTAGTTTTGTTTTTCTTAAAGTAGGTGTGCTTTGCTTTATGTAGTTTTTTTTTTTATTGTAGGTGTTCTTTGCTTTATGTAGTTTTGTTTTTCTTAATGTAGTTGCGCTTTGCTTTATGTAGTTGCGCTTTGCTTTATGTAGTTGCGATTTCCTTAATGTAGTTGCGCTTTTAGACTTGTAGTTGCAGTTTGCACTTCAGGGCCACCGTACAAACCAGCTTGCAGGTACAGACAGGGTTTATTTATGGCATGTACCTTTTCTAACATAACCATTCTCAATAATGGGCTAATCATTAACAACAATAAAGATTAGTTGTTAATGTTAGGATTAATTTCTTTGAAGTACCTCTTTTAATGTGAAAATATTTACCCAATACCACTAATTGTTCCAATTTAAAACACTTCTTGGTCTTTATCAGAAATTGTTACATTAGTAATGAAAAACCAAAATATATATATATCAGATACAACACTGGAAAAACATGTTATCTAAAGTCATTTTTTTCTTAAAATAAGTGCATTTGTTCTTGAATTGAGGAGGTGAGACACTTTGCCAATGGATGTAAAGTGTCTATCTAATTATCTTATTTGAAATAAGTAAAAAGTATTTTAAAGTACTTTTAAAGTATTTTAAAACTAAAACTATTAATTCCATTGGCAGATCATCTTTTTTATCTATTCAAATTAAGGGTAAATACACACATAATGTTAGAAATATTGACTTATCTACAGATCATTTTTGCAGTGAACAGTGTAAACTCAGTCAAGCCTGAAACATGCAATAGAGAATGCTTTTAAAACATGCATTTAGCACTTTATTACACTTTAATGTGTGCCCATTTAAAATGTTGCTAAATTTACATGCAACTGAAACACACATGGAAACACAAATGGATTCTCTAAACTAATGTGTTCAAAGTCTCAAACATGATTCTGAGTTTCTTCATGAGAACATTAGAGAATCATTGATATACTCTGAGGAAAAATGCATGAGCATTTCTTTTTTTTTACATGAGTGATTTATTAACTTTTTGCATGGCTGCAGGCTCAGGAGAGAAGTTACTGTCTTTAAAGAATAAATAAATAAAATAAAAAATTAAATAAAGCTTGTAGATATTTTCTTAGTCTTTTAGCCTTTTAGAGCAAAATATTCCATTAGTGAATCTCACAAGTTTTAAGATTTCAGTGCATCATTATGTGGTTCATTTACTGTATCATCTTACCTCCTCCATGACTCTGACACAAGTAGGGGAATCGCCACACATTCCCCAGACCAATGCAGAAGCCTACACATGTCAGTATGTACTGGGCTTTGTTGTCCCACTTGGGCCGCCCTCCTGCCTCCTCTTTTTCCATCCTCTCCAGGTCTTCATAGTTTGGAATCCGAAGCTCTAATCCCGGGTTGGGGATCACCAGTCTCATGGTGAAGAGAAGTGAACACTGAAGCGCAGACGGCGTGTCTGCTACGGCTTATACGTAGTGAGGACATGGTGTACACATGTTAGCATTTACAACGGAGCCTACAGAGGTCATGACATAAATTTATGATCATTTACTACTTTGCTCCATGAAACAGATAAACAAACAGCAAGGCTTTGCATTTATTCAGGACCACTCAGGTTTTTTTTCAGGCTAGTGAATAATTAAAGAGGTACAGTGCCTTATAGCTAAAAATAAAGTCAAAATCAGATGGAGTGATGGGGAGCATCTATCTATCTATCTATCTATCCATCTATCTATCTATCTATCTATCTATCTATCTATCTATCTATCTATCTATCTATCTATCTATCTATCTATGCGAATGATTAAATGATAATAAATAACATAAGTATTTATGTATTTAGCTAATAATAATATGAATAAGTTGCTAATGTTTTTCTCTCTGTTAAATATTAATCACCATTTTACACTGGAAAAACGATCTAGAAATCGGTAATAATTTCTTAAACTAGGTGTATTTACCCTTAATTTGAATAGGTAAATGAGATAGTTTGCCAATAGGATGAGTATTTTTACTATTGAAATAAGATAATTAGATAATATGCACTTTAAATAAGACAATGCAATTGTGTTTTCTTATTTTAAGTGTAGGTTGTCTTATTCCATTTTCAAGATGTCTTTTTTAACCTTCTCATTTCAAGAAAAAATGCACTTATTTCAAGAAAAAACGACTTATGCAGATTTCAATTTTTTCGAGGGTAATCAGCGCCCATGGACACTTTGATTTTTACTTTAATCACAATTAAAGGTAAACATAAGGCTTACAGCACCACAGCTAATATTTTCTGTTTTGTTAGCTTTATTACCGATACTGGAGATGATAGAATCTTGCCAGCCCCGCAACGACCAAATTTTTGGTCTATTTGGTGTTTCTACCTAAAGCAAATAATCCCAGTTGCTCAAAAAGAGCAATGGTTTTCAAAAATTCATATTTACACTGAAACACAATGTCTTTGCATATACTTTGTCTAAGGTTTAAATATGATGTTCTATTGAAAAAAAAATTTGTTTTTTTATTTCCACTGCTAAAAACAGCCTTAAGAAGTAAAACTACTATGATGTTTTAAATTATATATGGCTTTTATTTGAATACGAACAGTATATTGAGTGCTAATTTAAATACAATTTAAGTCATTTTACTGGAACCCTGTTCCACCAGTTCCCCACTCAACTCTTAGTTTAAATTTCTTTTTATGCTCTTTAACTAACAGCTGCACTGTATTTTTTTATTGTAAATGTGTAAATTAGGTTTTACTTTATAGTGTCCAATTTTAGTTTTGTTTTTAATGTGTTTTAACCTTATTTGCATACTTCCATTAACATTTTATTTTGCTGCAGGTACAAAACAATACCTCTGCTAATATGCATTGACTAAAACATAATTTGTCAATATATTAAATCATTAAAACAGATTACTTAATTACTTAGATGTAGCTAAACTAGCTTAAGAATAATATTTGAGTATTTGTATAGAATGTATATTTTTTGAATTTATCATTAATGGTTGATATTTTACTTGAAATATTTCATATACATCACTTTGCTGTCAGGTTCAGCTGTTGTTGTACATTGTTGGTATTACGTTTGCAGCCTTTAGAGTAGCAGATGAACCGCTTAAAAAGTTTGATATGTTCATAAAGATGAAGCCAATTCAGATTTCCCGTTCAACTAATTGGCAGCATTTCTTTTTTTAAAACAGAATTCCATTCATATATAGGTGAACTGCATTATACCAACATTATGTTCATTGACATTTATTAGAATAAAAAAAATATACGTTTTGTAGTAGTTTAAAGTCAAAAGTATGCATACAGGTACGTAGGTGTTTCGGTAATGTTTTTACAGCATATCAATAACCATGTAAAAACATAGTAATAACATAGAAAGTGTATATTACTAGGTAACAAGAAAAAAAAATTGGGTAATTACCCTAAAATTAAGATATGTAATTTAAAAGTAATTACCTGTATGAAATTATTACAACTGCATGTTACCATGTAACAATGGAGACTTTTGGTGAGTAATTACCATTAGGTTACCATATAAGTTTCTATTATTGGCCACCACCTATGGCTTACAAAGTAAATTGTGACTTATGATGATCAGGTAAATAAAGTATTAAAAAATTAAGCTCAAGTGACATATAAATAACAGTTTAGTTAAGTAGATTGGCTTGCTGTCTTCTAGGTTTGGTTTTCTGTTATATGAGAAGTAATAAACTAGATTTTACTAGATAATAACACATAAGTGTATTGCTGTCAGTGAAATGACTGAGTTGCCTAGTGATAACTCTTTGAAAATAAGAAGTCAAACTTTACATTGTCTGCCTAAAATTTGAAGCACAGCACTTACAAAAAAATTCCATAAAGTTTTTCTTGTGCCTAGTAATATAGTGTAACATGCTATGTTATTACTATGTTATAACATGGTTATTAATAGTGTTCCGCCGATGCCATATTTTGGCCCCGATACCTGGCTGTGCAGTATCGGCCGATACCGATACCATAATAATGTAAAATAATTGCCATCATGGCTTTGTCAAGCTGCTGCCTACCTTTGTGAAGCAGGAAAAAATCTAATACAAAGTGAATCCAGTAGAACTTTTATTGCCTACCAGGAATGGGTGACAATAGTAATTTGTTGGTACACGCCGATACCACCATTTTAGGGCAGTATCGGGGCCCCGTCCGATACTGGTATCGGTGCAACACTAGTTATTAATTTACTTTTATGTACTTTAAAGATGACCTTTATTAAAAAACTTCAAAACGTATGATTCTTATTCTCAAATTAGGACTCGTCCAGTAAACTGCGGGGAATCAAAAATAGTGTCTGGAATTTTTCAAACATCTACTGTATATTTCAAGGATTAGCGGACCGTGGTCCGGATCCGGACCCACCAGCTGACTTATCCGGACCCAACCTGATTTAAAAGCATTTATTGATTACCGCATGTTGTCCGACGACAGTGTCTAATTTCACTTGTGCCGCTTCTCCTGTTTATATGGTAAAGCCCTCCAGAGCGTCCAGCACCAGGCTACACGTGATACAAATTAGCCAATGAGCTGCTGTCAGTCTGGGTTACTGCTGCGAGCCACTTTTAGACACAGCAGGCAAACCTTTAAATGCCGGGCGATAGGAAAGAAGGAGAAGACGATGAGAAAAAGTGAAAGAAAGTGTGGACTGCTGGAAGAACTGCGGTGAACTGGTGAAAGAAAAGTGAAATGGTGCTCAAACATGACCCTGCACATTTTGAGTATGTTTGGCTCAACCTGCTTCTGTCAAGCAGGATTTCCCACCATGACCATAATCAGATATAAATATCAATCCAGGCTCATGTATGATCACCTTGATATGTGCCTGAGAATGGCTTTGTCTGCCTTGCAGGGCAGCGTAAAGCCCACTTCTCTCATTAAGCCAAAAGAAAAACAAATAACAAACGGTCAGTTCAGGTGTTTTATAAATATATGAGTCAGGAAATTGTCTATACACCAAACTTAATGATTGTTGTTCTCTGCTTCAAAAAACACTTTAGATTTTAAAATGGAAAAATCTTTTTTATTTTTTTAGATGTATAACATTGATGCTTAAAAGCCTCATTTTATTTCAGTGTTAAATTCAGTTTAAAGTAACAGATTATAATTAAAGATGTCTCCAGACCTTTACTGGTTGATGATTTTCTTTATTCTAAGGATTCTCAAATATTAGTCCCCTAAGAAATATTACCTGAAAAATAAAAAATGATGTTATTCATCGACACATGTTCTGCACATGGATAATTTTGTTCTTGGTTCTATTCAACAAGCTCATTATTCCAGCAGCCAATGCGAATGCGGTCAGGTTCACTCCGGAAAAACAGTTGCTCTGTCTTGGAGCTACAACATGCAAAAAAAGCAAAACATAGAAACCCACTTCCACATGGGAGGCAAGCAAAGACTGTAAAATTTTAGTCGATCAGGATGTAAAAAAAGCTCACAAAAACAAGTGTTTCAAAAGGCATAGGAACCTGAGTGGCTTAATTTAAGGTTTACTCTTTGCTAATATACAGAGATACGTCAAATGGTGCTAAAATGAAAAGAAGAGAAAGAGATTCTAACAGGTAAAACTTTATATACAAACCCATGCTGGCCATGTTCCAATGTCCCAATGATGTACACATATTCTGATGCAAGCTCTCATTATAATTGCATATAAACAATGTTTTATTTTGCTGTAAATCTACTGCAGTCATTAAATGTCACGATATATGATACTTTCTAACAACAACAACAAAAAAACAATAAGGACTTTTTTAAACCTTCTACCAGGGCTGCAAACCCAAAATGACATCACTGTGATCTTGCAGCCCTATTTTTGTAGTTCTTTTTTCATGGGCGGTGTCAAAGAAATTTTAAGATGGTTTGGTACAAAAGTTCTGTTAAAGTACGAAGTGTCACATCCTAAAAGAACTTTGTTCTTTTTAGCTTGATGCCCTGGAAGGGAGAAAAAAACATTTCTGTTCTTGTGGAGTATGTATGGATCTTTAACTTTGCCTTTCAAAAATAACAGTCAGTCATCAGCATATTGATGCATCATTACAAAGCACCAAGTCAAACATAATTTAAAAGTTCATTGATATTAAACATCCAAAATAAGAACATTTAACTAAAACTTCATTTTGTCACTCATTTGAATTTTGGCAGATATTGTGTGCACGCTGTCATCGTTGTAACCCTTCTTTTTGCAGCATTTTCTCTGTATGAGCTTATAAAGGGCAAAGATGGGAATAGCTAAACTGGGAATTCCAGCCAGGATAAAGATGACGGCAGAGATCCATGACGGGTATGGGCGCTCAGCAAGGGTAGGAAAGTTCTCCTGTGGGGTGAGCAATAAGATTGATCAAATCAGTGTTTGCCTATAAGCACAGATAATGGTAAGAAAATGTGAATCGTTGTTGTTTATTATCCTTGAAGCGTTTAAGCCTCAGAACTTACCGCTTCCTCATCCCAGACCAAATAGGTGAATTTCTTGGTGACTTGGGTAACAAAGTAAAAAATCAGAATGAAAATCATGATGACGGGGCTAATCACTCTCCACGTTGCCTGCCAGAAGATGTTGGGTTTATGGCCAATCATGAACTCCATGTCCTTGTTAAACCTGTTTCAAAGCAATAACACAGAAATGCAATAAGATGAGAGGATAGGAAATCATAAAAAATTATCTTATTGTTTGATGCAATAAAATGTCTTTGAAAAACGTTGGTTTAAATATTTGTTCAACAGATAAATTTGATGCAATCAGCCTTTCGTTCAATATTAGTATCTGAATAAAACACGAGATATTACATAGTAAAATGTTTATTATGTTTTTTGTTACAGCTACAAATTTAGATCTTCTCCCCTCATAGCCTGGATTGGGAGACAAAACCAAACTCTAATCATATTTTCCACATTCCCAAAATAGCCACAAGACACATTCTGTTCTTTTTCTTATCTCTACTCTGCTGACTCTCACACATTATCACCACTTTGAGAGAAGAATGACGCTATGCTACTTCCTGCTTTGTTTGAACTGTAAAACCCTCTGACTGAATGATAGACACCAGTTTGGTCTGGAACCTGTTTCTACCCTTTTATAATAGCTCGTTTAACTTTGGCCATGTAAATGATACACTGTGGGCATTCACAGGACCCCCCCCCCCCCCCCCCCCCTGCAAAAAATGAAAAGGGAAATTTACATCCAACAAGCCTCATGGTCAACAGTTAAGTAGATCAGGCACTTTAAATTTTGGCAAAAAACTATTTTGCAAATCGCAAACAGTGTTTTGATGATTCTGTAATCAGTGTAGAATAATCAAATCCATGTTCCTATTTCTCCCTATATTGCTGTTTCCTCCATGCTCCAAGTTTCAGCACCCTAGAAATGTTTTTTTTTTAAGTTTTACTAACAGAATAAGATATTTTGTCAATTATAAATGCAGTCCAGATTGAATGGAAATGGAGCGTTCAAAACATCTCTGTTTATTTAGCTAAGGACCAATAACAATCCTGGTGAAAAAGGTCCTAACAAGCTGTTTTCATTATTTTGTAAGTATGTTCGAATACACCTAATAACATATTTTTCTGCCTATTCTGGCATTACAACTGGTCCACTGTTTCCCTTCTCATTTCAAAATAAGAGCGTATATAATATATATCAATCGGTAGTTCATTAAAAGATACCAGCTTCTACACAGGGCTTTGTTGTTCTCTGCAAGACTTAAAAATACCACGACATCTAGATATCCAAAATTACAATGTGGTTGGTTGGTCAAATTAGAGCTTAACCCATCCGCTGTGAGTGTGTTTGTGCATACTGCACCATCTTAAGAACATTAAATTTTCACCTCATCGTCTAACAAAAATATATTAAACCCACAATGGCTTACTTGTCAAAGAAGATACCTGGTTATATAAACCTCATGTACTCCTTTCCCACCAGCCGAAAAACCATCAAAACCCGGGAACAAGCGGCATTTGGTGGCAGTGGGAACAGCTCACTGACACATCTCTACCTGGGTCAAACGACCCGCATTAAAATCGCCTCGGCTCTGATTGACATGCTGTGGGAACACCAGACACGGATTTATCCACTAAATTACATGACACTACTGAACGCAACGTACGGGTGTCAACATACCCGGCTACTCACTTCTGATATAACAAGGTGAAAAAACTGTTTACATTCGATAAACATGGTGCAGCACTGGTAAGAGGGATTCGGACAGATTAAACAGCGAAACAATAAAGCACACTTATTATGCGCTGGCTTCCTTACATGTTGATCTCCATCGTTTACTTTCCTGATTTCTGTCACACTGGTGACATCATGAAAGCTAACCTAACGTGATGGTGTCATCAGACACACAGCAGGGGGACAGAGACCACGCAGCGTGCCATTCAGGTGTTAGACACAACTTTTTTTGCCAGTGGGAAGGGAGCCAAATGCCGATTGTTAGCGGGTTGACCCATGTTAGAAAAACCCAGTTGAACGTGGTATTTTCAGTCGGAAAGAGGCTTAACAGACTTACAATGAATGAATCACAAATTGGAGAAGCATAATCTAACACTATAAAAATGCTGTCAGTGATCTTTAGAAATAAAGATAAGTTAAGGGCTTGCCCAGACATGTTTGTCATATCTCTAGTTTTTGTACTGTAGCCTTTTTAATCCCTTGCCATGGCTGGAGAAGCGGGTAAGTTTAGCTGAGTGGCAATTTTTGTTGCTATGTCCTGACTTTTTATGTTCAATAGACATGTTCCTCACTTTATAGAAATGTTCTCTTGTCTCTCTCATTGTAAACATTCGCTCAGAGAAATTTGCCTCAATGTGTCACTTCATTCAAATCTAATATATGCTAAACAATAGTTCCTTATAGTAACACATTAACTAGATATGTCATTAATGCTATCACTACCATTATTTTTTCTGTTCTGCTTCTTTTTCCCTGCTTACCAAACCCATTTGGTAATTCCCTTACTGTCCTTTTAGAAGAATCAAGGCTTGTTAAGACTGCTGCCTGAAATGGATCAACATAAATAAGCCTAGACTAAATAAATGTTACTTTGAACCACTTTGAAAATAAATTAACACCAAGTTCTTACAGCTGAATTTATCAGTTGAACTCAAACTCTGATTTAAACCGATTCCTTCTCATTAAGTAAAAAAAATTGACTTTCTGAACCATAAATACACATTGACACATATTTAAAGTCTAATTATAAATAGTAAATAAATTATTCTTTTGACATGAGCCGATATTTCACTTTGGTCCAAATTATTGACCGTAGATACAGGATTTGTAGCCTATCATATCCGAAAAGCTCAACAGTTTTTTGCTATAAATGTAGCCATGGTGACCTTAGCCCATTATTAATGTAAAATAAGCTTAAGAACCAGTAGCACCTCAGTGATTTTCTCCATTTGATATCTGAGATGTCTACAATGGGAAAACCACATTGCTCCCTCATTATAGACACTGCTATGTTGAAACCCTGAAATCATTGATGGTAATGGAAACCTTGCTCATGGAGTTGCAGCACTAGACACACCTATTTCCATATAGCCAGCTAATAAGGCTTTGACTTGATGTATTCAGGGGGGTTTTGTGAAAAGGGATGTTTAACTCTAGGTAAAGTGAAGTTAATGGTTTCTCACCAGAAATACAAACTATCAGTTGAAATGGCATAACATTTTATAAAATGGTTATGCATTATTCAGCTTTATTATGACTACAACAACTTTACTAGTTTAAGCACCGTTATTAAGGTTAAAGGTTCTGGCTACGTGAGAAAAAAACTATTATGTGACTCACCTATCCATGCCATAGATGTAGACAACTGCAATCATTTCAAAAAATCCAATAACCAGAAGGGGAATGGAGCCTGCAAAGTTGTCAAACAGAGCCAACCAGTAGTTCCCAGATTGAAGAGCAAATATAAGTCCAAGAGCCAAAGATACCAGGCATGTGAGACCTGAAAACAAAATGCAATTTGTTACCCTATTGTCATTGGATACATGGAGAAAATTTAATTTATAATGTTTAGAAAAAATAAAAATAAAAGAAAATTACCACTGATGACTTCTTTGGGCCAAGTTCTGGGTAGCAGTTTAAGGTCCAGCAGAGGAGCTATAACACCCTCAATGCTTCCAAACATTGTTGAGAGGCCGAGACAGAAGAGCATGACGAAGAAAAGAACGGCCCAAAGAGGAGAAACTGGCATCTTTATGATAGCTTCTGTGAACACGATGAAGGCCAGTCCTGTTCCTTCCACACCCTAAGTAATGCAGGCCCCAATTAATCAGCTATGAATACCACTCTGTCATGGTTTTGAATAAAATGAGGAATTACCAACGTTTTCTGACCTGACTGAGGAATTTCTGCATATCGCAGGTCTGTAAGTTTAATCCTTGGATGATATCAGGGTTTGTATTATTTAGATGAGTCAGAACTGTGTCGTAGTTATTTTCTGTGATGTTGTTCTCAGGGTAGTTAAAGGCATTCATGAGCTTTAAGATGTTCCTGTAAACATGTTTTAGTATCAATTGAGTTCTATACAAATGAGGGAAGATTAGCTTTGAAATATTGAACTTACTGTCCCGTGCAGTCGTCGAATTTCTGTGTGGCCCTGAAGCCAATGATGGAGTAGATGACCGTTGCTGAGTACACGGAGGTGCAGCCGTTGATGATGGAGATGAGAACAGCGTCCATTTCACAGTTGTTGCTAAAAAGCAAATTGTGAGGTAAGTTCTGTACATTGGTGCTGGAGAACAGGCTGCCTCCTTGTTTTTATGCACCCAAAAACTCACTTACTGCACTGAGTTGTAACTGGAGAAAGAGATGAGACCACCAAAAGCCAGGGAAAAGGAGTAGAATACCTGGGCTCCTGCATCCAGCCATGTTGCAGGGTTCATTAACTCATCTACCTGGGAAAAAAACAACTGATTATAATTAAAAACAACTATCATTTCCAACCTAATGTTCAAAGATTCAAAAGTACTATTGCACACTCTAATTAGTTTTAGTATGTGCAATGAGTGGGTGTGGCTCAGGTAATCTACAAAGATTGCTTGGAAACGTTTAAGACGTGCAAACCGTTTTGTTTCCTCCCATTAAAATGAGCAGCTTGCCTGTTCTACAGGCAGCTGATAGAAAGATGATGTTCTAAGTCACGTAGTTGGGGTAAAAGTTAAGGAAAATATTTAGAAAATAGTTATTATTATGGTAAATATTTTAGAACACCGTATACAGATAGCATATATGGAGCTAAGAACAAAACAAAAACATAAATGATAAAAATAACAAAAGTTAAATATATATAAAAAAGAAATCTTAAAACAGGTGTAAGTGTAAAAAAGAGAACTGTGCATTATTGAATCAAGGGAGTAAAAAAAAAAAAAATCCCTGTTGACCACTTTCACCCCTCTCCTCCTTTGCAGTCTTTTCTAATATTCTATTGCTTTTATAAACAGGTTAAAAATGTTTAATTGCATACAGACTGTCTGCTCTCTTGGTAAATGTTTTTGTGAGACACTTTGCACATGGTAAGTGTTTAAATAGGTATATCCTCCGTCCATTAAATTGAGCAGTTTGGTCATTAAAATAAGTCCTGTACAGTGATGAAGGTACAAAGGCAAAAAAAAGGTTTATGCTTGCTTTGGCAAATCACTTTGCACCTTCTTTGAAGATTTGTTCTGGTAGAACAAACACGTTTGCATCGGTTTAAAGACACGTATGGAACAGTTGGTTGTCACATTCAGATTGGAGGAGAGGTCCTGCTGAAAGAAATAATGCAAAGTTTTTGGCACCTACTCAATCATATTTAGTTACTCTAACATTATAATTTCATGTCCTACCTTGTTAACATTAAAAAACTGTAAAAATAACCAAATATGATTAAGTAAATGCCAAAAACAGTTGCAGGAGTTTAAGTATGTTGCCCTGTTCAATAGTGAGGGGAGAATGGAGTGGGAGATCGATAGAAGGATCAATGCGTCTACTACTATAATGTAGACCTGCACCAGCCTGTCGTGCTGAAGCAAAAAGGCAAAGCTCTTGATTTACCAGTACGTCTACGTTCCTACCCTCAACTATGGTCATGAAATCTGGATCATGACGGAAAGAACAGTGTCGCCCGATATAAGCCGCTGAAATGCATCTAAAACAAGCTGATAAAAGTTCTCCTCAGGGTGACTGAGTTTTCCGTTAGAGAAAGTCTTTCAGGAGAGGTTTGGAGAAGAGCCGCGTCGCATCGAGTGCAGTCAGCTGAGGTGACTCGGACATCTTTTTCTGATTCCCCCTGGACGCCTCTCGTAGGAGGTGTTCCATGCTTGTCCACCGGGAGGAGGCCCATGGGATTACCCACGATACGAGAGAGGGACTAAGTCTCTCAGCTGGTCTCAGAGCATTTCGGGCATCCCCCAACAGAGCTGGAGGAGGTCTCTGGGGATACCAAAGTCTGGGAGTCTCTGCTGTGACCGCTGAGAGCGCAACCCGTTCCCAGTTAAAGTGGAAGACGACTATGATTAAAGACACGTAAACCTTCCCAAGATCAGAATCTTAGAATGTAAAATGCAAACTCTGCCTTTGTTAATATTAGATTTGAGAGTATACATATATTGGAGCATCATTGTTCACAGATAAGTTTGAAAAAAATAACTACCACTGTATGCATTTGCTAAATAGCATTAGCAGCATTTCTTCCTAATTTACTTCATTTTGCTGATTTGTAGACCCATCTCAAACGCATAAGCTACCATTTTTTCCTCTCATATTTAAATTTTTTGACATATGTACTCACCTTAGAGGTGAATTATCTTTTTAGTAATTGTGAACTATATAGTGATACATTTCATTTGTATTTTAACTGTATTGCATTTCATTTTAGAAAACATTGAACTCTATTTAATGATTTCATTTCACTCTGATGCCAAATCATTTGGGGGCATTACACTCTAATGAAATGAGTATCAAGCCAACCTATTAAAGGTAGATTTTATTCTATTGGAATTAACTTTCTGCATATTAAGAGTACGTGTGAAAAAGTTACTTAAAATTTCTGGTTGTCAAAACGGGAATGAAATGTCCCCAAATGGATTCAATTCGATACACAGTAAGAAATCTCCCTTGGTAGAGCAATCAAGACTGCAGAGATATGAAAGGATTATGGCGGAAATCACCAGGTAATTACCAATATATTGGTTTATCTTACAACAAGTACAGATGGGTAACTCTTTAAAAACAATGTGCACTTTATCAATTTTGATCAGTTTTGGAATGAAGGTTGTTAAAACCTTTATGTTTACCTTTATCTTAGGTTTTCATATTATACCAGTTATCTTATCTTTCCAACTACCCTAAGACCTTTTACCGTACATTCAGATTATCCTATGGTAAAGGCAAAAATTGACTATATGAAAATAGAGTCTATTTCCAGGAATAAGATAAGATTAACAGCCTTTTTATTGTCATTTTGCGAATATCAGGTTCCAGCTGGCAACCTGTAACTGTTTAAACTCATACATATGCATTGAAATAACTCATAAAATATGCTTTGAATTTCTTCTTTTCAGGCATGTAGATTAACTGCATGCTGTTTTGAACTTGGTGCCTGAAATATTTATATTTATTTCTTGTCAAACACAAGCTCCATCTTCAAGTATAAAATCCAATATGGCCATCTAAAAGGTATTTATAGTACACATGTAAGCAGCTAAGTCAGTTATCTTTTTACCCATATCTCTCAAATATGTTATCAGGTTGCATTGCCAATTTTGGTTTAGCTACTCATGAATAACAATAGTCAACTTATTAGTGATGTCTTTTTCTTTCTAATTAGGAGTCAAAAGCAAAGCATTATTGCAATATTTAACGGAGACCTTCCTTATAATACTTAATTTTGTTACTTTTTTTTCTCTACTTCTCCATAGGGCTATTTCTTAAATCAACCAGCCATGTAAATTCATGTATTAGGTATTGACAAGCATGAAAACAAAACAGGTTTTGCTAGAAATTAGGAGGAAAAAACCCTCTAAAAATACAGGTGGTATAGTGTCAGCCATTTTTCTCTTTGCTATTTAAATCTTCCTGGCACATAATATTTTATATATAGGCCTATATATATATTTTTTTTTTAAAAATGAGTTTGAGTTTTTCCCAACTTGAGGACATTAGCCTTCACCCACTTTACTAAACTACTATTGGCTACTTTTCTGTTCAGTGATCATAATACTTCAAAAATCTTTAATCAGTGGGACAAGAAATAAAAAAAACAACTTTCCATGACTAAACTTTCATTTATTAACACTTCATTCAGTTGTTATGTGTTTTTTTTCCCATTTATCCAAATAAACTAAAAAATAAAGAATTGATTAATCCAGCTGAGGATTAAAAGCCCAAAGGAAATATGTCATATTTTAAATCTTAAAAAAATAACCTAGAATTAACGTAACTTAATTAAGATTATATTCCTGCGATCTAAGCTTACCTACTGTGCAAGCTTCTCTAAATAGTCAACTACTGTATATTTAGCTAAGTACTGTACATAGGTGGGAATTTTATGCTTGTGAAATAGTAGGAGTTTGGGACAAAATGGCATAAGGATTAGAAATTGGGATGCCAACAGTAAAGTAGGTGCCAGAATCAAAGCTCAAATCCTTCCCTTGTTTATTCCAATGTCCATGATGGAAAGAGAATAAAGTTTTAACTGTAACAAGCAGATCATCTCAAAGTTAAAAATTAGGGCACTGTTTACCCAATAATTTACCAGCATTTTACAAGGACACGGGGCAAAAAAAAAAAAAATCCTCAAAAGATTTGTGTTTAATTCAAGATACAATAACTCTAAGGTGAAGACCTCTAGACCAGTAAGAAAGACCTTTGGCCAAAGAGAATGCAAGCATTGCTAAAAAGGAGATTCAGCAACGCAAAGAGGACAACTATTTCCTTGAGAGAAAGTCAGTCAGCAGATTTTCAAGGAACAGTCAACGTCTTTTTCTATTAATAAGTTATGACATTGCTTACATTAGGCGTGAAGAGGTACTTAATTCCATCGGTAGAGCCTTTTAGGGTCAGTCCCCTGATCAGAAAGATGGTGAGGACGAGATATGGCAAAGTGGAGGTGATGTACACAGCCTTAAAAGAGAATGGTCAACATGTAGATTATGGTTGTTTGAACAATGATAATGGAATCACTACAGCAAATTTGTCAGACTTAATATGGCCTTCAGACCTTGCCAGTAGTCTCAATGCCCCTGATGCAGCAAACATAGAGCACAGTCCAGGCAGCTATGAGAGCCAAAACTGTCCACCACTGCAGACCTCCAGACTCATCAATAGCTGTTGAAGTGTTCAGAGTTTCTCTGTACCAGAAGTAGTCAGTAGTGGTGCTTCGTGAGCACTCCTCCACATATCCTTAAATGGGTCGATAAAATTCATGATCAGTCGGATGGAAAACAAGTGTCAACAAACTAGGAACGGAAATGTTTTACCCCGAGCCATAAAAGCAAATGGCTCCTCTACATCAAGCCCTACCCGTCTTGTTAGCATTGAGTGGACACTGGCTCCAGGGCAGAGGATCCTGAAAGGAGTTGAAGAGATACCACATGATCCAGGCCATAATGGTGTTGTAGTACACCCCGACCAAAAACGATACAAGCATGGAGGCAATACCTGAAACAAATTAAAGAGAAAGGAATCACAATAGTATATACTGAGGGTTACACTAGTCACCATTTAAACCCATCATGCCAGCATGTTAAAAGTGTGCAGAGCTCTGGAGCTGCAGGGAAAAAAAGTATTCCTTATCAAGTAAATATTTTAGCATCTCTTTCATTTATGGCAAATTTAAAAACATAGTTCAAAGAATCTACTGAGGTAGAATTATTATTTTACTGGATAAAAATAGGGCCAGCAATTATCCAATTACGTCCATATTCGTCCGTCCATCGTTTCTTACTAACCAGGCGTTATTTCCTCAAACAGGAAAAGTTGTATACCCGCTTTGGTAACCACTGCTTTACTGATTACTATGAAAAAAAAAATTAGTTCAGATTTTACTTTTTTTTCTCGATAAGAGCGAGTGATCTTATTTAATTAGGGTAATGTAGACCCAATCATGTTAAAAATAACAATTAATAAAACTTTATTATAAGGCTCTAAAATCAATCCACCATTATATAAAATTATACTTGAGATTTTATGCATTTATACAATCATTTTTCCACATAATAATCAGAAACAATAAACTAGTAAGGAAAGTAAGTTGATTTAATTGAATTGCTTAAGAATATTGATAAAGTAATAAATTTAAAAAAATAAAGTAGGGATTTTAAAATCTGCTTATTTTCAGGTGCAGTTAACTGAAAATAAGCACAACATCAAGTGTTAACTGTTGCTTTATTAGTTTATTTATACCCACCAACTCCTGCCAGGTAAGGGTTGATGGATCTCCATACGCCCACGCTGCCCTTCCTCAGCCGCTGACCGATGGCAAACTCTAAGTGCAGCAGCGGGATTCCCTCCAAAACCAGAAGGATGAGGAACGGAATCATAAACGCTCCTGGAAGTAAAACATTCACATTTTCTATGTTTCTAATTAGCATTTTAAAATTTGTTGCATTTTAAGAAGAGAAAGTAAATTATTAGCAGTCGGGCGCACAAACGGGAAACACTATAAAAAAAAAGCCATAAGGTGTACAAGCATACGAAACGTTAAAATTCATTTTAGAAATGATGATTTACATTATTTTTCTGAAGGAAGAAATTTACTCATTGATTTATTATAGTTTAGTTTAAATAGATTGATGATGCACATTCGTTAAGAAAGAAAAGGGCTGAGTTTTCTGACTTTAATATGTAATTATTTTGTTCCACAAAAACATGATACACCTAATAAACTATGAATCTTATAATAAAGGTGTTGAAATAATTCAGAATCACTGTTTAATTGATATCTAATTCATAATACATACAATTTCCCTATGAAGGGAAACTTTATTGTAGTTCTGCCAAAATATTGATCTTACGACTCATCTCTTACCTCCACCGTGACTTTGACAGAGGTATGGGAACCTCCAGACGTTCCCGAGTCCCACACAGAAGCCCACGCAGGTGAGCAGATACTGGGCTTTGTTGTCCCACTGGGGTCTATCCCCAGCCTCTTCCTTCTCCATCCTCTCCAGGTCAGCGTGCGAAGGGATTCTATCATCCAGTCCCGGGTTTGGTAATTTGAACTTCATGGTGGCTCTTTTCGTAAACTTCACTGGAAACAAAATTCAAAAATGTAGCTTCTAAATCTCACTTTGATAACCACTTGTTTCTTTTGTAAACTCTCCAGCTGCAGTGTCCTTTTCTGAAACAACCTTCTCTTTGCACACAGTTACTGACTCTCTCCCTCCCAGTCCCCTGCTCCTTCTGACTGTCCTTGGAAGGGTTGCTGAGGTATTTACTGTTACATCTGGCACCTAAACTGCAGTTATCAGTAGCTCATTGCTTTCTGTGTTGCATTATGCAAAGTCAGCAGGGTTGTACAGAGAGAAAAAAATACACAACCTGATTGATAATGGTTAATGCATCACAGGAGCTGCTGTCAGCTACGTTTTCCCTCTGACGAGTTTGCTCTTTGAGAGTTCATTAAGGCTAATCATGAAAGGAATAAAGACGTCGCTAAGACATTTAAGAAATACATTTTGGTTTCTTTGAAACATTGTGAAAACATATTCAAGAAATATTGTCTTGTGACTTAAACTCAGCGCTTATCCAGGCTACTTTACGCTGCATTCATTTAAAGATTTATCCATATTGTAAAGTCAAATGCATTTCTATGTTTTTGGCGGCTCCCTCCACTTAAATAAATAACCAAAAACTTACCAATGTTGGCAGTTGTGGTGAGGGTAATCTGCATTATCAGTCTATAAAAGTCATGTTCTAAGTTTGTTGACAAATAAATTCATGATTTTCTAAATATTACACTGTAACTGTTCATAAAAAACATCTATTTTTTCAGCATTTCATGTTTTTTTTCTGTGTTTAAATGCTTGAGGTTAAAAAAAACATAAAATTACTAGCTGTAAATTAGCCTTTTGCAAGAAGCACTTTGTGCATGACAGTAGTTGCTTAGGATAAACAAAAAGGATACTTGTCAGCACAAACTACTTAAATCAGCTGTTGAGCACAACTGTGGAGGACTGATGGTTTTTGAAATGCCTTCTTTATCCAAAAGTGGGAAAATTTGTGTGTAAATAAGTTTACAAAAGACATAATAGT
Source organism: Cyprinodon diabolis (assembly GCA_030533445.1). NCBI lineage: Eukaryota > Metazoa > Chordata > Actinopteri > Cyprinodontiformes > Cyprinodontidae > Cyprinodon > Cyprinodon diabolis. Next base: position 14,178,902 of record CM060074.1, read on the forward strand.
TACATACTTGACTAAATGTTATTAAAAAAAACAACTAAGTATTACAAATTTTAGGTGAAAAATAAGAAATTTCAGAAAGGATCATGAAAAATATTAGGCCATGCAGCTTAGGTTTGACAAAAGTTTAGTCAAAAGAAATTCTTAAACCAGAACAAATCTACATCAGAAGGTCTGAAGGGGAGTCAAAGTCTCACACTGGTCTAGTCAAGGTGTCAATCCGATTGAAAAACTGAAACTCTTCTTTAAAAGAAGATTTGCAAAAAAAAAAAAAAGTCTGATTTCTAAATAACTGATCCACACTGCTGTGATAAATTTGTATAATTTATATAGTTTCAGCTCTTGCTGCTAAAACTGGTTCCATGTGCATTAAAAGCAAAGAGTATAACTACATTTTTTCCCATGACTTTCTAACTATAGTCCATTTACCATTGAACTCTCAACAGATCTGTTTCCAAATAAATGGAAAAATCTGTTTTAAAAAAAGAAAAAAAAGGATCTCACACTGGAGAAACAACACCTCTGCATTTAACCCATCCCCTTGGGGAGCAGTGGGCTTCCACTGTGCGGGGTTAAGGGTCTTGCTCCGGAACCCAGAGAGCAGGTTGTGGGGATCGAACCCGAGTACTTTCAACCTTCTCAGAGCACAAGCACACTGCTGTGACCACCAGGCCATCACCTCCTCTTAAAAATGACCATGTAAAATCTTCAAATTTGCAAATATAAAGCACACCCGATGATGACAGAGGAGGACACTGAGTCGCAGCTCTGCTGTCTGTTGAGGGGTTCATGAAGGCAACGGGAAAGATTGTCCACCAATGATCTTATGGTTCTACAAAATAAAGGGAATTTCCGTGTTAATTAAAAGGAAGTTAATGTTAACTATGACATAAGCTTGATTGACAAACATTATATATTTACAATTTATTTGCATTTCCTTGTAAGTATGAATATAACCGTATTATCTAATATAAGGTAGATATTCATTCAGTAAAGCTGCCAGTGAAGAAACGTGTGCAAAATGTCTTTATTATCAGGCAGGATGATGCAGGTGGAGCTGGTTTGAAGCTGAAAGTTCATACAGTTAACTGAGAGTGACCTTCGATAGGCCAGATCCACAAGCCGATGTGGAAACAGTGAATGACGCACTGCTTTATGGTCCTTGTAAATGTTCCCTTTAAAGACAGTTTTAGACAGTGTCCCAGAAAATGGGGACAATAATCAACCTCTAATGGTTACAGTGAACTTCGACAGTTGCTAAATGCAAATCATCTGTAACTATGGTTTTGGCCTGATACCAGGGAATATACCATCGGTGGTACATTTTTTTCCTACATCATGATGACAAAGACATAAGGGCAACTCTCAGTTTTGTTTATCATTTTGTAATCCATTAACTTCAAAAATCAAACAGGATCAAAACGGATATTATGCTGCATGATGCATGACCGAGTTTCTCTAAAAGGTCAACGTGAAATGAAATGAAAGCTTTTTAGTTTTTAATTTTGACTGTTTCTATCTGCAGAGATCTTATTTGAATTAAAAGTTATAAGCAGCATGGTGTTAATGACATAGCTGCTAAATTAGAATGAAATGTATGAAGGGACCATGAAATTGCTTTTGACCTAATTTTATTATCCATGTGCTAATATGGATAATATAATAGGTGGTTACTGATCAGACCACAAAAGTGACCAACCTTAATTAGAATTCCCACCCAAAGGAATAAACACATTTAACGCATTTTGCATATAGATAACCAGTGTTGGGCAATCTACTTGTCCAGTGTAGTGAGCTAATCAGTTACTCAACAATAAATTAAGCTTCACTACACCAAAGCTACCACCTAAAGAATTATAGCAGGGTAAGTTACACTAATGTGTTAACAGTAGCTTAACTACATCAGAAGCTACTTAACGTTGTACCAACCTAATATCAATTCAAAATGAGTCTGACACACTAGTTAAAACATTTATTAAAGATCAGCCAATGACATAACACAGTGTAAAAATTGCTTTATGATCAGCATATTAAAATAAGAACTGAAGTAATTACTAGTAGACAAACTAGTAAACAATCTGCTGTTTTTAGAACCAAATTAAAGGTACTGGCAGTGTTGACTAACACTATTTTTAGCGCTATTTTTTTCACAAACTAGTACGCTAACACGTTAGTTTTTAAATTCAGTAACTCCGTTAACATTACTACACGTTACTGCGTTATTTTATAGTCTCGGGATCAGCTAGCTAGAGACTTAAAAGCTGCAGTGAAGTATTGTCTTCCTGTGTTAGAGAGAGGGAGACAGGAAGGAAACATGCTGAGGGCGTGTTTGTGTTTTTAAACACTAGTCATCATAGCGGCTGCTGCAGAGCCCAAGTCGAGTTTCTTCACTTGGAGATATTCTCATTACTTTACTTTTGTCGAGAAAAACGAAAGGAACATTTTGAGTAAATGTAATTTTTGCCTTGGATCAAAGATTCTATCGACAGCCCAGAACAGCAACTCTAATCTGTTGAAACACCTACAAAAGTAACATGCTGCGACGAAGCTAGAAGCTACCGGTGTCGTGCCAAGGTAGTTATCTCTGCGAAAATTTGTATCCCCTCGGAGTAGGACGAACAACCCGAGTTAACTCCGCCTCAATTCCAACGTGCAGAACTTGAAATTTGAAAGGTTTTACATGTTTTACACAGTAACGCATTACCTTATGGTGTAAGTAACTGAGTTAGTAACTAAGTTACTTTTGAAATGAAGTAACTAGTAACAGAAACCAGTTACTACTTTTCAGTAACTAGCACAACACTGGGTACCGGTACTGTGTAGTGTTCTACACATCGAGACATGGCTATGAGTTTGCATTCAATGGACATCTCTAGGGGTATTTTTGGGGTGAATTAATTGAATCCTTATTTATTTATTTATTGAGCATTTATTTATTTATGTATTTGTTTTATATAAGGTAGACCTGTTCCTCCATACCTAAAAAATCTTATCTGTGCAAATAAGCCTAAAAACAGATTTATGTAAACATCCTGTCAGGTAAACTAGGCCATGAAAATACAATATCGAAGTTTCACTAATGCTCTCTAATTAGAGTATCTTAGTGGCACATATGGGAGAATTATCCTGCCATAATGCAAGAGCACATAATTTCAATTTGAGAAAATAATTTCATCTTCTTGCACTCAAAACTTATAATGCTCACACTCAAAACATGCTCTCTCTCTCAAATATTTTCTCTTCTCTCTCAAATCTTTGTTTCTTCTCTCAGATTTAATGCTTCTTGCAGATATTTTCTCCTCTCGCTTGCCTCCTTCTCTTTGCGCACAAACCACGCTCTGCTCGAGTCTCAGATACGCTCGCAAACCCGTAGGCTCTGCTTGCGGATTTTTTTTGCTCTCTCTCGGATTGCAGTTGGATTGTCGTCTAGCAACCTTTCCAGCCAATAGAACGACAGCTTCGGAAAGGGTGCGCTTGTTTAACCCTACTGAGTGTGCCTGTGCTACTACGCCACTTATAAGAGTGTCAGCTGAAACTGCTATTTACAGTAGTTTTGTGGCTGATTGTTGTTTCAAAATAGAAAACCTGGTTTCATTTCTTAGTTATGCCCTGGATTTTGTAGCGTTTGTGGACGCTACGTCGCTACTTGATCAAAGCAATAACGTCACTACAGGAAAGTTACTTGATAAATAAAGCAGCGACGCTACGGTCAAGCTACTCGAAAATGTAGTTAAACTAATAGCTACATGTAGTGGCGCTACTGCCCATCACTGTAGATAACTTTTCCGAACACATTTATTACAGTCACTGCTTTATTATTTAGTTTAGACTTAGACAAACTATATTGTCGTTTTGTATGCACAGTGTAAAAAAACAAAATTTCATTTCATACAGCTTACAACAAAATGCATATGTTGTATGCATTATGTTTCTCTAATATTATTCTTGTAATGTTGCGAGCAGTGATCAAAATGTAACAATGTAGGTGAAAAAGAAACCAATTTAAAACAATGGTGCAAAAGGGCATTATTATGAAAAAGTACAGTACAGTGCCAAATACATATGGTGCAAAATGCACGCTCGAAAGTAACTACGGCAAGTTGAGAGAGATGAACTGAGACGGTACTGAACACACAGAATAATGAAATACTATCTGTAAAATTATCTATGTAAACAAACCTCATCACTTGAGAAGGTAGGTGATGCGGACGTCGTGGAAGACATTTTGTCCCGTAACGCTTGCCGTACTGCTGGGGGGGAGAAGCGGTGGGGGGGAGATGTTCATGTTGCTGCGGTCTGCAGTCTGGACGTTAGATGTCGCTGAAAATTACACACTGTAGCTTTAAAAGGATTATAAAAGTTCAGCAACCTTGCTAAAGCAAAATAGTGTGATGCAGAGCCCAGTTTAGAGTTCAGCATTGCAACTGTCTGAGGCTAGTGGGGATAAAACTGTTGCAGCAGGGAGAACAGTCATTGTGGGGGTGTGAGGCGTCACTGATATTACGAGCTCGGGACACAGGGATGAAATGTATTCATTAAATGTATTTAATTGAGGGAAGAGGAGCCCCAATGATCCTCTCTGCTGTTCTCACTACCCTCCTCATGTTCTTCCAGTCTGAGGCGCTGCAGCCTCCACACCACACAGTGAGACAGCTGGTCAGAACGCTCTCTATGGTGCTTCTGTAGAAGTTCGTGAAGATGGGTGGGGGCAGGTGGGCTCTGCTCTTCCTACACAGGAAGTACTTCTGCGTTGTGAGGTGCGGTTCATAGTTCAGATGAGGTCTGTGATGTCACCTCCCAGGAATTTGGCACTGCTTACTACCTCTACAGCTGAGCTGTTGATGAGCAGTGGAGTGTGTTTAGGCCAGTTCTTATTAAATCAGATGATATTCTCTTTCCTCTTCACAAAAGAGAATATCATCGTTCAGGATCAGGCTCTTGTCTCTACATCAGCCCACCAGCTGCTCCACCTCCTCTCTGTAGTGCAGGCTGTTGTCATCTCTGATCAGGCCCACCACCGTAGTCTTCTGCAAACTTCATGATGTGCTGGGTGATGAATCTGAGGGCGTGGTCATGTCTCATCAGAATGAGCCGAGTCTTGGGTGATAACATCAGACTTATGATGACATAAGTTTATTAGTAGCATTAATCCATAAATACTTTCTATGTTATAAAAATTAACACTAAACTGCTTCCTCAGGTGGCTTTGTCTAGGAAATTAACTGTTAAGCAGATGAGCTCTGAGCCAGTTTTAATGCCAAAAAGGATGTAAGAGAGCACATACAGTTAGTCACAGTAAAAGCTTACAGATATTACTAATTGCCAGGATGGTGTCATAGCCGAGCAGGAAAAGACCAGATAAAGCTGCTTTGAGGAGAATAAGCAGAGAGGAGATAAAGCTAGGGGTGAGGTAAAATATACTGCAGAAATGGAGAATATAGATAGAATTAAGAAAAGTGGTCATATGTCCTCCAGATCTGCCTGAGACCATAGCAGCATGTTTTTAACTCATGATATCTGAGCTACTCTAACAATAAGCTTTGTCAAAAGGAAAGTTTTAAGCCTATTGTGACACACTAATGTGTATTCACACAGAGACTACACCTGAACACAAGACAAAGGTGAACCAGACCAAAGCCAAAAAACAAAGACTAAAAAATAACAGGAAGGAGACACCCAAAGCCACAGTAGGTAATAAAGAGCAGATAGTGAGATTAATAGGGAGGAAAGCAACGACTAAATGTCTCCTTAATGGTTTAACTGTTACTACTCTTGTAGATACTGGAGCTCAGGTTAGCTTGATAGACAGGGCTAGGAGAAATAAGTACATTCTAGATGTTTATGTCTGGCTGATATCAAAGCCTATGGGTTGGATGATGGAAAAGTACCAAAGATCTATGCAGGTAGTGGGGAATATCTGCTGTTTGATGGGTGGCTAATATTAACAGTCAACTTAACAGTCAACTTAAGGCAACAAAGATCCAGAGTTTCTATAAATGTGGCATTTCTAATCAGCTCAGCACCCTTAGACACACCTCTCATTGGCTTTGATGTAATGGAGGTGCTGTTTCAATAGAGTCCAGAGAACTTTGCTTCAAACTTAGCTAAGCTACTTGGGGGAGCACTGTTTATATGTTTGATGAAGGACAAGGAATTGCACATTTCATTCAGACATGCCAAGAGTAAAGGGCCTTATGTAGCAATGTGGCTTGAAACCAAACACAAAACATAACATTGTTTTGACAAGGAAGACTGCTATTGGTAGCATACAGCCAATTAAGAAAGTGAGAGAGACACTCTCATCATTTGATATAGACACTAAAACAGAGGCTGTTACTGTTGCTCAGGCTGATGCAGCCCCTCTGCAAAACTTGAGCCTTAAGAGAGTTGTGCCCAGTTACTGCAGCTAGGACAAGGACAAGGAAATTCAGCCTAGCATAGACTGTTACTGTTGCTCAGGCTGAAGCAGCCCATCCGCAAAATTTGTGGCAGTCCCGGTAGACCTAAGCCATCTTGAGAGGCGGCACCAAAAATTTTATAGGAGGAGTCAGTAGCTTTTGCAAAGGACACTAATGATATTGGCTGTATCCCTAGCTACAAATGTCACAAAAGCCATTGGAAGTGAAAGGGTATATACAGGATCTCCTCACTAAAGGGCAGATTGTGGGGCACTCATGAGAGGGGCACTCATGGTTCAGTATCCTTGATCAGGGCAAGGCAAATGTTGTGATACAACATTGCTGAAAAAGAAATCAGTCTGATCAAAGCCTGACCACTGAATTGTTGTCACACACCACAGGAACCAGCATTGCAGCGTCTTTATGGTTGAATCACCGGGGATAACCGTAAGGTAACTAAACTCGATTAAAGCCCATCAAATTCCCTTGTTGTTGATAACCGTCAATAACTGCAAGACAACTACCTTGATTACAGCCCATCAGATTCCCTTGTTGCTTGCATCAGACTGATCTAAAATCTACCTGAGAGCCAACCCGGTTTGGGAGACGGATTTGTGTGGAGCTGACATCCGAAGCTGCCTTCCCCTTCCCCTTTCATCCACATCTGCAAGTTGACTCACAATAAAACCGTTCCTTTATTACATCTTTGATGCTTTGAATAAGGTGCTGAGCTTGGGCGAGTTAGTCAGGTTAGTCAGGTTTTTGCAAATCATTTGTTCGAACTTTGAGACTCTTTGAGCTGATGTTTCATAGATATAGGTTTCTAAACTGAACCTGGTTTCATGGTGTGAGTGAATGTGGTATGATTGGTTGTGAGTGAGCTTATGTGTTTCTTTCGTCTCAATGTCTTGTCCTCTGTCCTGAGATTTTCACGATTTGGTTGGAGGTTTCTGTGAGGACCCAAATGCAGAGGCTGAGAGGCTTTGAAGATTTAATAAATGATCACAGTGTATTTAGGGCTGACTGAACAAAGGCAGGACTAACAAGCTGATAAGGACCAGGTGTGAGTAAAGCTGACGAGGAAGCCAAGGGAAAAGAAAACACAAGGGGACAACAGAGGACAAGCAGAGAAAAAACTAAGAAACTTATATTAAGCCAGAACACACCAATAAAGCTAGAAAACTAAGAAAAACATGGATAAACGTGAAACCAAAAACATAGAGAAAACCAACAGAACCGCAATCGTTACAGAGCCCCCCACTTAAGGGCGGATTCCAGAGGCCCTCAAATGTCCAAAAACAAAAAACAACCCACCCAGGGTGGATGGAGGGGGAGCAGGAAGGAGGGCAAGAAACAAAAAAACAGAGTCCAAAAAACAAAACAACCCACCAAAGGTGGGCGAGGGCAACCTAAAGTGTCAGGAGGTGGGCCGCGGGGCCGGATGCGAGGAAGAATCTCAGGAGGGCGGCCACTGGGCCGGCAGCGAAGCAAAGTCTCTGGAGGGCGGCCACAGGACTGGAGGCGAGGCAGAGTGTCTGGAGGGCGGCTGCGGGGCCGGAGGTGAGGCAGAGTCTCTGGAGGGCGGCCATGTGGACGCCGTCTCTGCTGCAGGAGCCTTGGGGGATGCTGTCTCTGCTGCCGGAGCCTTAGGGGACGCGGTTACAGGATTGGTATTAGAGACCTGAGTATTGTAGACCCTGTAAAACAGTTGGTAATTACATCCAGGGGCAGCATTCTTATAGTCTATTGCATCAAAGCACCCTTCTCCCTTTATCTAACTAAGTTAGTTGAATGCAGTTTTACTGAGGTGCTACAATGCTATATTGCGAGTGCATTTGTAAACAGTAACCATTATAAGCTGAATAAAGTTACATTGTTTTAATGGTATCTATTATTTTCTATTTACGTCTGCTGCTTTTTTGAATGGTCATTAACGAATATATTTACATTTGATCTCATTTGGACTACTGTATAATTAATCTGAACAACTCTTAGATCCCTTTTTCTTCTCTTTCAAAATATTTATTTAGTCTACCTTGTGTTTTATTTTCTAGTAGTGTGTAGTCTTTGCATAGATGTTAGATTTCTATAATCCTGGATTCTTAGGAATAAAGACGTCCTTGTTTATCTTACAGTAGTTTGTCCTTATTGTACAGCGAATGGTTTATCACTCATACCAGATTCACACTAGTTTTCGTGACATTTGAATGAAAAGAGACAATATTCCTATCACGATGGGTTTCTGGATGCTAGCCCATATGCAGAACACAACTCAGAGTCAGGGAAAAAGTTCAAAAGGTTGAATAAGAAAAGGTTCAAACAGATCAGGGAGGATAATCCGGTCCAGGGCTGGTCACGGCTGGGTTACTGTCTTGGAGCTTGAGCAGAGTAGCAGAAAGGGGAACCAGGTGGGTCCAGAGGCAGACGGTAGGCTGAGGGCTGAAGTTTGAGCTGAGCTGGCAGAAGGAGGGAACCAGGAGGGTTCAGAGGCTCACGGCAGGCAGAGGACTGAGGTTCGGTTCTTCAGAGTTGGGTTCAGAGGCTGACGGCAGGCTGAGGGCTGAGCAACGGCAGGGCTCGACTTCAGTCTTATCATTGTTCTGATCCAGAGCTCCTGAGAGCCGGCAGGCAGATTTCAGCAGAGAAACTCTTCCAGAGTTCCAGGGTTCAGTCAGGTTTCTTCATAAGAAGAAGAGAAGACAAAAACTGATTAGGTTCAGGTTCTGGTTTCAGGGGAGTCAGAGAATCAGACAGGCTGGTTGGCTCAGGGTTTGCTGTACCGTGACTAACTAACACTCTGACACCGGAGTGTTGTCCACAGCCCACTTAAGTACTGGTCCCCTGATGAGCAGATGAGAAGCAGCTGGTGAAGTCAGCTCCAGCTTCAGGAGATCCAGTACCCCCTCTGGTGGAGGAAGGTGGACAGCACCCCAGATCCCAACAGAAGAACAAACCATCAGGAAGGGATCCTCGGCACCCTCTGGTGGGCAAGCCTCTGGATCCCAACAGAGCCCCCCCCTCAAGGGCGGATTCCAGATGCCCTCAGAACAGTCCATGTAAAACAAAAAACAACCCACCCAGGGTGGGCAGAGGGGGCACCAGGCAAGGAGGGCAAGAAAACACAAAACAGAGTCCAAAACAAAAAACAACCCGCCCAGGGTGGGCAGAGAGGGAACCAGGCAAGGAGGGCAAGAAAGTCTCTGGAGATAGAGTCTCAGGAGGCCGGCCGTGGGGCCTGCGGTGAGGCAGAGTTTTAGGTGGCCGGCCGTGGGACCGGCGGCGAGGCAGAGTTTCAGGTGGCTGGCCGTGGGGCCGGCAGCAAGGCAGAGTCTCAGGTGGCCGGCCGTGGGGCAGGCAGCGAGGCAGGGTCTCAGGTGGCCGGCCGAGGGGCCGAAGCCAAGGCCGACGTTCCGGAGGCCGGCTGCGGGGCTGGAGACGTGGAAGACGCTCAGGAGGCCGGCTGCAGGGCCGAGGATGTGGCAGAAGTTCTGGAGGCTGGCCATTGGGCCGGAGACGGGACGGAGTCCTTGGAGTACGGCGGCAGGGCCAGAGGCGAGGCCTACGCTCTGGAGGCCGACTGCGGGGTCGGAGGCGAGGCTGACGCTCTGGAGGCCGACCGCGGGGCAGGAGGTGAAGCAGAGTCTAAGGGGGCCGGCCGCTGGGCCGGAGGCATGGCAGAGGTTCTGGAGGCCGGCTGCTGGGCCGAAGACAAAGCAGACGTTCAGGAGGCCGGCCGAGGGTCAGGTGATGTAGGAGGGTTGTAGGAGGATGATATCTCTGTCGCTGCTAAATCTTCGAAGGAAGACGACGTCTCCGCCGCTGCAGGAGTTTAGGAGGTGGACGAAGTCTCCGCCGCTGCAGGAGTTTGCAAGGAGGACGATGCCCCAATTTCAACAGGAAGCCCCAAGGGGAACCCCGTCCCCTCTTCAGTGGCTCAGCGACAGTCTCAGAGGGGGTCGCGGACTGCGGCTCTGGAGCTGGAGCAGGAGGGTTCGCCGGCTGTGGTTCAGGAACAGGGTCTGAGGAGGCCACCGACTGCGGCTCAGGAACAGGCCCAGAGGTGACCGCCGACTGCGGTTCAGGAACAGGTCCAGAGGTGACCGCCGACTGCGGTTCAGGAACAGGCCAAGAGGTGACCGTCGACTGCGGTTCAGGAACAGGCCCAGAGATGACCGCCGACTGCGGTTCAGGAACAGGCTCTGAGGGAACCACCCACTGCGGCTCCGGATCAGGACAAGAGGAGACCACCGACTGTGGCTCGGAATCAGGAACAGAGGAGACCACCGACTGTGGCTCCGGATCAGGAACAGAGGAGACCGCCGACTGTGGCTCTGGATCAGGAACAGAGGAGACCGCCGACTGTGGCTTCAGATCAGGAACAGAGGAGACCGCAGACTGTGGCTCCGGATCAGGAGCAGAGGAGCCCGCCGACTGTGGCTCCGGATCAGAGACAGAGGAGCCCGCCGATTGTGGCTCCGGATCAGGAACAGAGGAGCCCGCCGATTGCGGCTCCGGATCAGGAACAGAGGAACCTGCCGATTGCGGTTCCGATTCAGGAACAGAGGAGTCCGCCGATTGCGGCTCCGGTCCCAGCGTGGAGGAAACCGCCCATGGCGGCACAGGTTCAGCCCCTGGTGGCTTGAAGCGCCTGTGGGGGGGCTCTTGGCGATTTGGGGGCGCCCGCTGAGTGGCTCTTAGTTGCGTATTTCCACTAAACCCAAGTTCTGAAGCCTCCTTCAATATATGCTCAGGGGTCTCTGGACGGCACAGAGCAGGCTCAGGGGTCTCTGGACGGCACAGAGCAGGCTCAGGGGTCTCTCAACGGCTCAAAGCGGGCTCACGGCGACGCCGTCTCTTACGCCGGGGGGTTTTAGGAGCTGGGCTAATGGGTTCTGGTTTTAGGCAAACTGGTTTAGAAATGGATTCTGACGCTAGACTGGTTAGTACGTGAACTGATTCTGAAGCTAGAAAATCAGGCGAGGTAACTGGCTCTAAAACTAAGGGGACAGATATTCTAAAGTGATCAGAAGCTAGGTTTACAGGTTCACTAACTGGTTCTGGCTCAAGGCTAACTGGTCTGCAAACGGGTTCGGACGCTAAGCTAACTGGGTTAAAAATGGATGCTGACGCTTGATCTGGCTGGCAGAGAGAGAAATGAGGTGGCATGAAGGGGAAGAGATCATCCCTATCCCCATAAAATAAATTCCAGAGATCAGACTCCTGGATGTGGAGAGCTCTGACTGTCTGGGGTCTATGGCTAGAGAAGCAGCAACGCTAACTGGGGATACAGAATTACTTCCGGGTTCTGACGCTAAAGATTCTGGAATGCTAATGGGCTGAAAAATAGGAGTGCGTGAATGATGACGGGTTCTGAAGCTAGTGGAACAAAAACGCTACCAGGTTCTGGAACTAAAGGAAAAGAAGTGTTAACAGAAACTGGAGAAACAGGATGACTGACGGACTCTGAAGCTAAAGGAACTGGTATGCTAACTGGTTCTGAGGCTAACGGAAACGGATCACTTCCGGGTCCTGAAGCTAGGGAAACTGGATGGCTAACGAGTGCTGGAGCTGGAGAAAACGGAAAGCAGGTAGATTCATAGGCTAGAAAAACAGGTTTTCTGATCTGGGATCTGACTGGCGGGGAGCTCTAACTGTTTGGGGTTTGATTAGTGAACCAAATTTGAGTTTACTGACTGAAGGTGCTATCTGTTGATCTGAAAGGTGGCTGCTGAGACGGATGGAACTGACCTGGTGAGGATGTGGACTGATCACTCCTGCTGGCTGGATTACAGGGAGGGTGGAGGTATCAGGCTGAACCACCGGAGATTGAAAGGAGGCGTCTGGCAGAACCGCCGGAGAAGGAGTGGCCCTCTAGCCCCGGCGGCGGTTCCTACGCCTGGAAGAGGCAGAAGGCAGAGGCGAACCGACAGCTGCAGAAGGTGGAGGTAAGAGCTCGGAGACAGTTATTTCTAGGAGTGTTGGTCTGGGTTGTGAAGGTTTATTGACGAGTCTTCGAAAAGTGTCCTGAATGTTCCATTTTATCTGATCCAAATATCCGGCTTTGTGGAAAAAAGGTGGCTGAGTAGTGTTTCGGCTGCAGATATCCGCTCCCAGGGTGGAGTGATGGTGGAGAGATGGTCAATGTATTGTCTGAGTTGAATGATTATCTCGCTGCAGAGATCTGGAGTTGAGCAGATGAGAAGCAGCTGGTGAAGTCAGCTCCAGCTTCAGGAGATCCAGTACGCCCTCTGGTGGAAGAAGGTAGACAGCACCCAAGATCCCAACAGAAGAACAAACCATCAGGAAGGGATCCTCGGCGCCCGCTGGTGGGCAAGCCTCTGGATCCCAACAATTCCTTTGGTTGGTAATTAATAGCTCTGCCAATAGCCCAGCCTAAGTCCCTAAACTAGTGAGAATAACTGGACTTAACAGCTGCTCCAGAAGCCACCCAGGTTGTGAGAGGCCTAAAATCCTGGTGAGTAAACAGGATACAGTTATCAATCAATCAAGAATATTAAATTGGTTTTACCCTTGATATTGAATGATTTATCCATTAACTACAACTTCAGATCTATATAATTATGTGTATTCATAATCTACAGGTAAAATATCACTACATGTACCACCAGGGATTTATGGTGGAAGGCTCACGTCACCTCATCACATTTGTCACTCCCTTGGGGCTCTACGAGTGGGTGCAGATACCTTTCAGCCTTTCAAACGTGCCTACCACCTTTCACAGAAGCATGGAGGAGATGTTAAGTTCACTTAGAGATAATTGCTGTATTCAATACTTGGTTGAAATTTTGTGCCATTTCCAACATTTAAAGAAAACGTTGAAAGTGTCAGACAAGTTTTGAAAGCACTCCAGTGACATGGTGTTAAACTGAGGCCAGATAAATGTGAACTCTTTTGCAGAGAAATAAGGTATGTGGGCCGCCTTGTATCTGCTGAGGGTGTTAGAATAGACCCAAAGGATTTAGAGGCAGTGCAATCTCTGAAGACAAAGACGGCCCAGATAGTCGACAATATAAGGTGTCTACTTTGCTTTTTGAGATACTATACAAGCTACAAACAACACTTTTTCGTATAGCAAAGCCAGTTTCTGAACAGCTGAAAGTCAAACCTGGCATGTCAATCCAGCATTCCTGCCAGCCTAAGACCAAAGGTCTCAAGTTGTCATCCAGGGCCCTTGTTCAGTGGACTGATGAACAGTTAATTGATATGCTCACATGCCCTCCAATTCTGGCCTACCCAGATTTCAACTCACCATTTTGCCTCTACAGATGCTTCAGAACAGGGCCTTAATGCTGTTATTTACCATCGCCAGGACAGGAAGCTAAGGTTGAAAGGGTATTGTTCCAGGATACTCTCACCAGCCAAAAGGAAAAAATCGTCTCCCCAGTGGTAAATTAGAATTCCTTGCTGTCAAATGGGCAGTGTGCGAGCATTTCAGAGACTACCTGTATTATGCCCCATACTTTACCATCTATACTGACAACAACCCTTTAACATTTGTAATGAGTACCCCCGAGCTCAATTCTGTGGGACATCGCTGGGTCGGAGAGCAGTCAGACTTTTGCTTTGAGATCAAGTACAGGCCCTGCAAGACAAATGTTGATGACACACTGTCACGCCTGCCCGTCAATATCGACACGTATGTTAATGACTTTAATGAAGAACTATCACCTGAAGGGATTTGAGTAACGTGGAATGGAGCTAGAGCAGCCCAAGAAAGTGATATTGCGTGGGTTGCTGCCCTAGCCTTCGCCATAACTACAACTCAGGAACCTCAGTCCCTTGTCCCTGCGATGAACCTAGATGAGCTTGCTAAAGCACAGAAAGAGGAATTTACATTACATCAGATAAACAGTGTGTAAAACAACAAGAAAGATCTTGCAGAATTGGAACAAACTAAATTTGGAAAATTGACTTATGTACAAACACATGACAGGAAACAGCTTGCCCTCCCAGCTAAATACAAAAAAGCCTGAGTTAAAGCATCTACATGACAACATGGGACATCTTGGCATAGAGAGAGTACTTTTGCTGGCAAGAGAGAGGTTCTACTCGCCTTCCTTAAAAAAGGAAATGAAGGCCTATGTGACCAGAAGATGTCCATGCATCATCAACAAGAAAACAACAACCCAGGTACATGCACCTATGGGCACCATTACATTCTACTTGCCTTTAGACCTGGTCTGCATCGACTGCCTTCATCTGGAGCCCAGTAGAGGGGGGTATGATTACATCTTGGTCATCATGGACCACTTCACCAGGTTTGCCCAGGCTGATCCGACCAAAAACAAATCTGGAAAGACAGCAGCTAGTTTATTCCATGTATCAGATATCAAGCACAACTTCAACAAGACAAAGGTCTTGAGTTTGAAAATGAGCTTATCAAGACCTTTAGAGAGAAGTCAGGTACTGGACACTTGAGAACATTGCCCTACTACCCCCAAGGTAATCCTGATGAGAGGTTTAATAGGATGCTTTTGCAGATGTTAAGAACACTAGGTGAGATAGAAAAGGAACACTAGAAAGACCACTTGCAACACATAGTTCACGCTTACAACTGTACTCGTCATAAGTCCACAGGGTATTCCCCCCACCTTTTATTGTTTGGATGCCATCCGCTTCTTGCTGTAGACATCTTGTTTGAGTTAGTTGGGGAGGAAGAGTCAATGTCAAACAAAAGCTATGCAGACAAGTGGGCAAAATGGATGGCGGAAGCATACAAGATAGCCAGTGGGAAAAGTAGATTATCCAGCTTTAGAGGCAAGTCCTAATATCACAGACAGATTAAGGGTGTAGTTTTGCAGCCCGGAGATGGGGTCCTCATAAGAAATTTCATTGAACACGGGCGACCAGGGAAGCTACATTCTCACTGGGACAAGACCATTTATCTGGTTAAAAAGCAAGTAGGTGATAATCCAGTTTATGCACTTTACCCTCAGAACAGTGATGGAAGAAAGACTAGAGTTTTACACTGTAACCTCCTATTGCTGGTTAACGACCTCCCAATTGAAAATCCACCTCCCAGACCCAAGCAAACACCCAAGAAATACACACAGTTCAGTGCTCCAAACAGATGGAAAAGTGACTCCAGGAGGGTACTGGTTTAGATTTCCCAGAGAGACTAGATGTGTGGGAAAGGGCACTGACTGTAGTCGACCTGACATACCTCAGAGGACACAAGTAATCACTTTTCTTTACCTGCTAGAGAATGCAAGGGGTAATGGGCAGAGTTGACATAATGGGACTGACATAGACAATCCTACTGCGCCGCAGGTGCCTCCTATTCCTATGGTATGGACAATGACTACCCATTCTGGCGATGGAAGTGAAAGGGGCAAACCGCCTCCTCAGAAACCAGTAGTTGAGCCACAGACAGATTTGAGAAAGTCAAACAGAGAGAGGAGACCTAAACAAATATTTACTTATCAGGCACTGGGTGAACCTTCGCTAAATCCATAGGCTATGGTATCCACACCAGCCACACCATATATTCAGTATCAGCCATGGGTACCTACACTTTTCGTTCCATTTGGTCTAAGGTTTGCACCTTATACGACTTACCCAGTTATGCCATACACTTACCCTATGCCTATGTCTTGTTGATAGAGTTGTGAACCTTTGTATTTTTGAATGTCAAGAGCCATTTGTATTTTGTCAGGGAGCATGTGACACACTCATGTGTATTTACATTATTTGTTTTGGTTTTAAGAGAAAGACTGACTGGGTAATAATTTGTTTGAGTTGTAGTTGCACACTCACACCAGAAGGTGGCACATTACTCCATGAGACGGTATAGTGAGGTAATAGGCTTTCCCACTTCAAAATGGCATAAGCGAGGCATGGAGAAACTTCACTTGTCACCTGTCTCATTCGTTCTTCTGTTTTACATGTTAGTAAATGAGTAGAAAGCACATTAAATGGGTTGAAAGTACTTTTGAGAAACACAGCTAAATGCAACTTTATAAATCACTCGGTAAACATCGCATTTTTGTTGAGTTTCGGGTATGTGAAAAGATTTGAGAAAACTAAGTAAAGATGACGCTGCTGGCGCCATTTTGTCAATTTTCTGTTAATTGTATATTTTATTGAAAGCTCCTTTTTGGTTATGTGCTCCTAATTATACACTGACATTATGTAAAGCGTTGATATGCAGTTGGCAGAGATAAATATAGGTTTACTCTTTATTAAAAAAGCTTTAAGTGAAAGTTGAGCTAAGCCTGCCAATATGCATGTGTTACTACCATGCCATCTATGAGCCGTTAAGCTAAAGTTAAGATAAAGATAGTTAAACTAACTATCTGTTAAAAAGCAGCCCAGGTGTAAGTGTTAAAAAGGTATTATGGTTAAAGTATTGTAAATACACTAAAAAGATAAACAGCTAAAAGGTATTAAAAACAGGTAATTAATATGTGAATTTTGTGAATATAAAAAGATACTTGTGATGAAAGTCATTTAAAAAAGGTTACTGTTCATTAAGTTAATTGTGAAATTATTGCATATTTTAATTATGAGAATCATTTGTGATGCTGTATGTTTCCCTTAGCAAAAAGTAGTTTATTCAAGTATACTAAAAATGCACTAATTTCATACTTAAAATCAGGCAGTGCACTTAGAGTTTACTTATTCTAAACTATATTTCATATACTTACCAATTTTATAGTCAAGTGTACTTGACTATACTATTGTTTACTTTATTGTTTACTAAATAGTTTAGTACTTTAGTAAACTTAAAAATGTCCCAATTTAGTTCGAAGAAGTATTACTTTAGTAATACTTCAAGTACACTAAAAGTACATTGTTCGGTATACTTTCTAAACTTATACCTAAGTATTCTTAATAGAATTTACTTCAAGTATACTACTTTTTGCTAATTGTATTAATAAATATGGCAGAAGCAAGGCATGGAGAAGCTTCACCTGTAACCCTTCTCATAATTTCTCCTGTTCTACAGGAACATTCACTCCGCCCAAAAGATCTGCCAAAAACCCCTTCCTGTTACACTATTCTTAACCAGACTCTTACATTAAAGTTATACCTTTGCTCTTAATATTTGGTATTATATCTTTTCACCACCAGAACACCCCTTGGTCTTCTCCTATAGGCTTTCACAGGGGTCAAACATAGAAGAAAACCTGACAACTCCTCCAGGATGTTCTTCCTATATCAGAGGTCTTCCGCATGGAGGAGGTAATCTAAAATTAAGCCTGAGTATCTTGCTCAGGCTGAATTAGTAACATGTTTCCTTCCTCCACGTGAGGTCATTTGGCGGACACAGAGAAAGAAAACCAAAGGTTGCAGCCAAAATAATCAGGATCAGATTATAAAAAGAAAACAAGATAAGAAACCAGCTCTTTTGAACGGATATCTTACTTTATTTTGGTTTCTAGTGGTGATGGAAAGATATATATTGTGCCTGGTCAGTGTTTGTTTTACTCATACCGCATTTTTATTGATTGATAATGAGTTTTACATTTTTTACACCAAGCACTGAGCATAGCTGCCACAGTGATCACTCTTTCTTCTTTTATTTTGTAGAAGGAAACCATAATCAAGGACTAGAAGTGAGGCTTTGTGGTCCTTTAGATGCAGAACATTGGTATCCTTATTGATGAGTCACTAATGTAATTTCTACTGTTACTCAATTCGTTGATCATTGCTCTTCTGAAGATTTGCTGAAGTTCCAAGGCTTTACAAAGACGTACTACTCCTTTCAAGACTAAGATTTATTTGTTTCCTCATCTGCTTTCAAGTCTCCTAAGATCTGGGTACGGTGTACTGCTTCCTGAGGTCTTTCAGTCTTCTTCATGTTGCCAAAAAAGTTTTATTTTCGCAATTTATTGACTCTGCTGGTCTGGCAGCACTAATCAGGCCTTTGGGCTGCTGGTAAATGGAAATACAAGGTTAATTAGGCTACATTTAATACCCATTTGATATAGAGGGAAACATCCTTCCCTTCAATAAATGAATCTATCTTCTAAAAACTGCATTTTGTTTTAATACAGGTTGTTTTCAATCTTATGCAAAAATGTGTTTTATGATCACAAACATTTAAATGTGAGAGAAAGAAGAGGGAGATGAAATCTGCGATCAGACGTTCCTTGGCTCCTTATACAACAAAGTTTGTTATCATAATCAAATCACATATGGCTGGAAAAATATTTACATCCAATGATATGATGTGTTAGTCATTCATTGTTGTTAAATTGGTATCTAGGCATTTTATTGCAAAAAATTTATTGCAATCTGTCCTAGTTAATGTTTAACACAAATGCCTTTAAAGCACGTGTAAATGTTAGCCTCAGTGACACAACCCAGTTTTATAAGGCAGGCTTTTAGATGTTCTATCTCTACTTTCTTGTTAATTGTCATCGTAAAACATGTACTTTTTTGCTGATCTATTAACAGCTTTTCTCCTGAAACACTAGAGCACCATATGTGGTCAGCTGTTATCTATCACTGCTGTCCATTTCTGTCCCAAATGATGGGAAATCACTTGTTAAGACAAAAGCTGATAGTTTCACAATAACAGGACAGTCTATTTAAAATAAGGCAGTTTGATAGAAAAGTTGCTGAGTTTGATTTTTAATATACCAACCTAAAAATTGCCTCGCCTTGATGGGAAATTGGTCTCCTACATACAATATATACGGCAGAACTAAAAGCAACATTTAAAAAGCATTCTAGTTCTTTCATATACCATCTTGTTACAGCCTCAAACTTAAATATATATCATTTTGGGATAAGAGGTCAACTCAGAAAAGTGTAAAATACAACTTGAAAGGGAAAATGGATTGATCTAGTTTTGGGTTTTTCAATTAATTTATTATAAATAGTCTTATTATTATTAAAAAATGCCTTATTATTTACATCTATTCTATCTTTATACATCTATAGGATGGAGTATTAGGTCCAGACTAGAGATTTGTTTTTTAAATATGAGAATAGTCATAACATTATTAGAGTAATGAAGTAACATTATAAAGTCGTAATTGTGTGAGAATAAATTCATATGATTATGAGAATAAAGTTGCAACATTATCAGAATTAAGTCATAATATTATGAGAATTAAGTCGCAACATTAGGAGAACAAAGCTGTAGTGTAATGAGAATAAATTCACAATACTACAAGAATAAAAATTGTAAAATTATGAGAATAAAGTCGAAGATTTCCGAGAATAAATTGAAAAAAATATGAGAATGAAGTCATCATACCACAACCCATTTCAGAAAGAATCTTTGAGCATGCTCTGACCAGCATATGATGTTTGGTTCTTTCTTCGATACAGAGACATTCCTTTGCACAATTGTTTTAAAGTTCTGATACTGATAATAATTTGATGCTGGTGTGCTAAAACCCCTCTCAAGTCAGGATTTGGTTGTGGTGTGAGGACCCAAATGCAGAGGCAGTGAGGCAGAGGTGGGTTTCTTGATGATTTAATGAAGTGTTTTCAAACAACTGAGGCAGGAATCCAAAAATCTAAAAATAAATCCAACAAGAAAAAAGTTAAACCAACCAGAAAACATGGAGACATCGAGGAGGAAGACTCAATGAGACTGAGTTGGAGGAAGTTAGACGAGGAACCAGCACTGAGGAACTAAACAGAGAGTTTATTTATGGGAGACTGAAACAAAAAGAGGACTAACGAGCAGATTGAGAGCAGGTGTGAGCAGAGCAGGAAAGGAGCTACGGAAAAAAGGGGAACACAAGAGGGCTGTAGAGGGCAACAAATAAAAACCTGAAAACTGAAAATAACCAGAAAACACAGCAAAATAAGAATTAAACAACTAAAACTAGAAAACATGGAACAAAGTAAAACAGAATACACAAAAGAAAACATAACAGAACCAAGACTATGACACTCTCACACGATTTTTCCCCCTACTGCCATCAGGCTGCTGAACTGCTGAAAAAAAACTCTAAATCAAGTCAAAAATTGAGACTCTGCATCACACTGACAACATCAAGCCAAATAGAACTCAAAAATGTTTTCTACTGCATTTTTGCACCACATATATTATATACAACCCCCTGGATGTGTTTCTCCCACACTGTTTACATTCGATCACTGCTGCACTTTACGAAATGTTAATGGTAATTTTACTGCTAAGCTGCTGCTCATTCACTGTCTGAAAGCTGTACAAAACAAAATTTCCATTTATAGAGACTGTGTCTACAAAATGACAATAAAAGTTGCCCAAGTCTAAGTCTTTATTTTCACCTTTGAACACATAACAAAGCAAAATTCTCATAAAGTTTTATGTTCGTATATCAAAGCGAGTGTTTTAACAATGTTAAGAGCAGGTAAATCTATTGTGCTTCTTCTTAGCATTCAGACAACAATTCTGAGGGCTGGATTATACTTAATTTAGCTCCATCTGACTTCCAATAAAAGTAAACAAGTTTTCTTTACCGAAAGCATTCAAACGGCATGTTGCTTCCCCCACCATGTTTTACTGTTGGGATGTTAGCTTAAAGTCAAACAAAAACCCGGATATGTTCTTTTATCCTTCTGTTAAATCTGTACCAAGGAGAGCTTATATTGAATATTTTTTTATTCTCTCGGCTTTTCAGGGATGTTAAAGTTTTGGCATCCTTGTCACCTCAGATAACAGTCCTTTTTTAAAATTCCTATCCCATTCAAACAGCAGTATGGCTGCATTTTATCTGCAAGGGATTAACAACTGCAGGTTGCAGTATGATGGGAAGGTGTGTTTACATTCACCTTGGCACAGTTTGTATGTCGCTGTTGCACCTCTGGTTCAGTTATTAATGCCAATGTAAAATGTTTTGAGGTTAAATATGCAGCAAATGTCAATAATGAATGCATGAATGTTTTATAGTAAGAATTCAGCATGTTTTGCATTTAAATGGTTGTATGCTTTTGTCTAACTTTAAACCACACATGGAGTTTTGCATATCGACCAGTACATTTTATTTCTGCCTCCTTTTTCCACATGTTTGCTGTTTTCCAATGAAGCTTGTGAGGAACTGTGAATGGAACATTTCACTTTTTGATTTAAGCCAGTTTTATGAAGTGCATGACAAAAAGCTCTCCACACCCCTTCTTCCTCTATCGTCAGAGTTTAGTATACTGTCTCCATATGGGCAATTGATTGTGCTTGTGACTATACAGAATAATTCAATTATGTTTATTTAAATGACAGCAATTCAAAACACAAGTCATCTCAAAGTACTTTACAGAGACAATTCAATCAGATCATACAGTCAGATTGATTCAAAGTTTTCTATCTAAGGAAAAGCAGCTAATTGCTTCAACCCACTTAAAACCAATCCCTCACACCAAGCATGCTTGTAGCAACAGTGGAGAGGAAAAATGTATTTTAACTGGAAGAAACCTCCAGCAGAACCAGGCAAAGTGTGAACGGATTTCTACCAAGGCCGACAGAAGCAGACATACAGAGAGAAGCAAACTTACGAAAGGTGACTGTTAACCAGTTCAACAGTTGGCCCTGTCCTGGAAACACACAGCCAGACAGACAAGCTCTGAGCCAGCTCCCATGTCAGAGGATTAAAGAGAGCATGAACAGTTATTCACAGTAAGAGAAACAGGACTACACTGAAAAACATAAATAAATGAGTCGCAGCCAAACAGGAACAGACCAGATGAAGCTACAATGATAAGAAAAAGCAAAGAGAGCAGAACCTTGGAAATTGAATTAACCGTAGAATTGAAGAATGGAGATAGTATGAAGCAAAATGATGAAAAAGGGGTCCCTATGTCCTCTAGTAGTCTAAGCCTATAGCAGCACAACTAGAGATAGCTCTGGATAACCTGAACCCCTCTAACTATAAGCTTTATCAAAAAGGAAAGTTTTAAGCCTAGCCTTAAAAGTAGACAGAGTGTCTGCCTCACGGGCTAAAACTGGTAGTTGGTTCCACAGGAGAGGAGCCTGATAACTAAAAGATCTTCCTCCCATTCTGCTTTTAGAAGTTCTTGGAACCAGTAGTAAACCTGCAGATTGAGAGAAAAATGCCAAAATACCAAGATTTTTTTTTTTTTTTTTTATGATCTGAAATCAATTGAATTCCATCCAAATGAAATGACTGACTAATCAGCTTCTTTTTCAAAGACTCTGGTCCAAAGGCTATAACTTCTGTTTTGTCTGCATTCAGAAGCAGAAAGGTTTGTACGTCTACAAGAGAGGACTGTAGTCTATGAAATGGGTTAGTTTCATTAGAATTTATAGACAGATATTACTGAGTATCATCAGCATCTTTTCAAACTTCATGTTAATCTGCAAATTTCATGTTTATCTCTAACTTAAAATCCCTGCAAATCACAGAGAAGTTTGTAGTCATAACACAACAGCCACAACCCTCTGATAAGTGCTGTGCTGTATATATAGACAGGTCTGACAGAGATATCAATGTGAAAACATTGCCAGATTTTAATTTAATTTAACTTTTATTTTAAAGGAGAGAAATGATCAGAAATGTCTCTCAAGGAAGCCACAACCTAATATTCATCTCGGTTGCAGAAATATGAAGACATGCCATAAAAACAACAGCTTTTCAAAAGTCTGCATCCTTCAGCTAAATGTTAACCTTGTTCCTTCATAAAAACGACTTTAGATCGGGTCACAATCAGCTAGAAGGTCAATGTCTCCATCTTTAGATTAGTGCAAATATCACCATCTTGTTTAGCAGACACTATGAAAAATTAATAGGATTTGTTTTCATGTTTCTGATTAAATGCATCCGATCCATCTACTGCAGATATCCAAGTTTCATCTTTAACATATACACAATAAAAGGGGGGAAAAACAACTCTAAGTAGAACCTTACAGTTGCTCCGGCCTAAGCAGATAGACACATTATCGACTCCTCCCAAGCCAGCTGTCCAAAGGTTAAATGAGCCGCTGCCTAATATAAAAACAGATCTGCAGCTTCTCAGCAGATTTGCCAAAACTGGACTTTGTCTCTTACTCACAGGTGTATAATGCAAATGAGACAGGATTCATTGATAAGTGAGTTATTCATACCATGCATTAGACTGGAAACTGCTAAAAAAAACTTAACATGATAGTCCAACTTTTTATAAATAATTTAATTGCCAAAATATAAACCCTTTGGGACAAGATCATAGATAAATATGCTACTGAGAAATGTAGACTCTGTCCTAAATAAATATGTAAGATAACTTTTTTTTTTTAAATATTTGATCATTTGTCCCTTCCCAGATGTTTTTCTATGATATAGAGCTGTGACTGAATTTGATCAAGTAAGTTCCTTTGGAAAACCTCATAAATAAGTCCTTAAAAAACAATTTTTTCTTTTTTTTTTAACTAGTTAACAATAAAATTTAATGCTTTTGTTTGTTTTCCTCTACTCACACGAGATAAAGGATAATCGTTCTGCCCCCTTGTGGTATGATGAGGTATTTCTCAATGCTTCATTTATGCAAAATGTTGCCTTAGATTTTATTGACAGCAAACAAAGACTGAAGTGATGATTTCAGTGATTAAAGGAGAGTAAAATTATGCTGCATATTTAATAAAAAACAAAAACAAAAGCATTCCTACGGCGGTGTTTAATTGCTAGATGTGTAATAAGAATATGAAACTATTTAAATTTGTTGGAAAAAAAACATTCTGATTAGCAGGTTATCATGCTTAGAGTCATACTTTTTTGTTATGGATACATCTGGGTGCAAATTGTGGAAACTACAAGCTTCTGTACAAATTTGTGTTTGGACTCCAGTGTTAAGTGCTTCCAACAGTGACCAGCAGATGGCAGCACTACCAGACATCTGTTTCTGTTTCTGCTTCTGTCTCCTTGAACCCCAGTCAGCCTCTGCAGATGGCCGCTCACACTGAGCCTGGTTCTGCTGGAGGTTTCTTCCACTTAAAAAGGAAGTTTTTCCTCTCCACTGTCGCTACAATTATCTGTTTTTAGTCATTACAAAGTTTATATGTCTGATATTTCTTCATCTTTCATATCAATTACAAAGTTAAATCAAGATCACTACAATGTTACCTCATATCTAGAACTGCAGATTATCTCACTATTGCGACCAAAACTGTTAGGAATCTTGGTTATCACTTTTTAAAATTTCTAATGAGATGAAAACTGTAAACACTTTTTTAGATCATTCACACCAGTTTTAAATCACACTACCCCAAAACAAAAAAACATAATGAATCAGATATTCATTTACCATCTAAGTTCCCTGCGATCAAATTGTCTGTGTTAACAATGTTAAACTTATAGTTTGGAAAGCATTTAGTTGTAAAGCTTTGGTATAAAAAAATACTGAAGGAAACTCCAAACTAGCTAGCATCAACCCCACAGTGAAACACGGTAGTGGAAGCATTATCCTGTAGGAATTTTTAATCCATTGTTCTATAATCTATGAAGAAGACCGATTGATTTTCCACTGTTACTGTACATAAGCTAAAGCGTTGGGTAATCAAATGGAATCTAAAAAGAAAAATGTTGGCCTTCATAAAAACTTAGGCATCACCAACAACACACAACCCCCAGGATAAGACATGGCTGTAGAGGCTGCATGATTTAAAGGATAAACTCTGAAGAAAAAAAGGTCACTTAGAATATTCTCCAAATCTAAATCTAAGTTCAAATCTTAATGTCTAATGCTGCGTTCACACCACATCATCAAAATATCAGTCTGCGGCTATAGACTTGAACGGTGATGGATATTCCCCATCCCATCTGGATGAGTTTGGGATTTTTTTCCCATAAAGGATCAAGAACTGATACATCTGTAAAGAAAGAAATATGCATAAAGCCAGTCAGACACATATCCTGAAAATATTGAAATGTAAAAGCAGCAACATAGGGATTCACAAAATCTATTGACTGAGGGGGCTGCATATAAGCCATTAAGCTGTACGACTCCGCTCTTGGCGAACAGAGGATTTGATAGGAAGAGGGACAAGGGTCGGCACCCCCTTCCTTGGACATCTTATGCAAAACATTACCTATTGTCACTCATGTGCAATATGCTGCTCTTTCACTGTGCAATCACACATGCCAACTACTGTGCAGCCTGTGTATTTTTTATTTACTATTTATAATGTCAGTACATCTCTGCAGTACAATGGCAATAATTCAAGTCAACTCCTGTGCAGTCTTCCCTTAGCTCTCTACTGTGCAGATATTTTTATACCTAAGGTGAACATATTCCAGGACATTACATTTTTTTCTTTTTTAATGCTTTTTTTGGCTACTATGTACACTCTTTACATTGTCTGTCGTAATATTATCTTTAATTGCATCTTCATTTAACTCTTTCTGTACTCTATACAAGCTACTGGAACCAGAATTTACCTGAAGGAGTAATCCCAAGGGATAAATAAAATTCAGTCTATAAATTAACATCATATTGTTTGTTTTTCTTTTTAAAAAGGTCACTTAAGCAGCCAAGCAGTATTTTCTTTTGGTCCAAATCACAGGACTGGTGTGGACATGTCCCCACCAATAATTTCAATACATAGACTTTGGCTCTCAACAAATTTCTAAATTAGATTTTGCTGCTTTTGAAGGAGGATAATCAATGATGTAGTTGATAAGGAAAATATCCATCAATCAATCCACATTTTTCTGGATGGACTGGTGGATGGATGAATAAAACTGAACTTGTTTATTTACTAGTGAGGTACGATATTTTGCTGTTGGCATTGGAATCGGCTGTTATTAATTCCTTTCTTTTAATTTATTAATATCCAAGAACCTATAGATATAAATATCAGTGTACTTTGGTTTTTTTGTGTTCTCAACAATAGGAAAGCATTCAATGAATATATGTTTGAGCTCAATTTTGGAAAATACACACCTTAATGAAAGTGTTTGTGTCGAGTAACTGTAGGTCCTTCAGCCACCACCTTTAGAGTGTCCCCACCAACTTTCATCACTAAGTTACACCCTTGGTCCAAATAATAATTAATGAAGCTTGCGTCAATCATAGAAACACTGTGGTATACTTCAGCGATAGTAAATGGGTGTTACTTTATTGTATGTCTTGTACCATGTCCATTGGTTGTGCTGTTCTTTTTAATCTCTTTGCAGGGGATGAAGCAGACTGAAGATGTTTTATCATTATCTCCCTTTTATCTCCTCTTTCTTTCATATTTTCTTCTTTTTTTCTGTTTTTCCTTTCCTGTTCTACTTACATTGCAGTGTCCATATAATCTGTAAAACTCCCTGCATGATTATAATAAAGCAATTTATATGCATGAAACAAGCGGAACACTATGGCAATAGCCCTACTGCTCCACTTGTGAAAGTTAAATCTGTTGGGCTCTTATTGGCATTAAGAAAATTATTCTTATTGCAACATTGCCAGACAGGATACTGAAAAAAAAAAACAAAAAAACAAAAAAACGCGCAACAGGCAGCCCATACCAGGGTGTGATAAACTCCCACATCTTCAATGACAATTATCCTAACAAGTTGAGTCTATTAATTAACATCATATTGTTTGTTTTTATTTGTAAGAACGTCACTTAAGCAGCCGAGCAGTATTGTTATTTGGTCCAAATACTAATTAATAAAGCTTGTGTCGATCATAGAGATACTGTAGTTATAAATTCTGGCCACAAGAGGTCACCACAGATCAGTAATTCCAAACGAAGCAATTTTTTAAAAACAGGTTCCTTCTGTTGACAATTAAAACAGATGATAAATGAGTTATAACTTATTTACAGTAGTAAACATGACCTAATCTGACGCACAAGTTAATTTTTTTTAGAGCGCTTTTAGAGAAATATATGAAAACTAATGTTTTTTTGGGGTGCTTTCATCCTACTATCATTGTCATATTATGTTACAGAAAGTTTTTTGTTGTCAACATGGGATTATTGCTGAGTTTGTTTTCACGGAGGAATCCAGTGGAAAGCTGTAGACAGTGATGGAGGGGGAGGAGGGCAGAGGGGAAAATAGACACGGCTCAGAGAGGGAGGGAGGATTTAGGCTCAGACAGAGCGGCTGTCCCAGGCTGCCTGATCCTTCACTCTCCGCCCTGCTCCCTCCTCTTTATCATCGGCCACCTGCCTCTCCGAGAATAACTCAGGCAGCACACAGGGAGGATCCACACCCGCTGTCCCGGTCGCATCTATCCGCTGCACCTCCTGCGCTCCGGGCGCTCCTAGGATCTGCTTCCAGCTGAGGAGCGCTTCCTGTCATCAAAGCCCCCCCTGCCCTCCTCCTTGCATGGATGCAGCATGGCCACGTTTCTCTGCAGGGTTCAGTTTTTAGATGACACCGATCCGTTCAACAGCACCAACTTTCCGGAGCCCACCAGACCTCCGCTGTACACCTTCAGAGAGGACATCCCCCTCATCAACCAGTTAGCAGGAGTCCACCGGCTCCTCAGAGCTCCACACAAGGTAGGATTATCTCTATGGTAAACACTGCTGGGGTAGACAGGATCACTAAGAAGTGACACAAAACTACAATTTGTGTTTTTCATATCTATCTATCTATCTATCTATCTATCTATCTATCTATCTATCTATCTATCTATCTATCTATCTATCTATCTATCTATCTATCTATCTATCTATCTATCTATCTATCTATCTATCTATCTATCTATCTATCTATCTATCTATCTATCTATCTATCTATCTATCTATCTATCTATCATCATAACCCTACACTGAAAATTAATTGAGCACAACATCCATATTTTCTAAATAAAGACAAACCATCCTCTCCTACAGCCTTTTCTAACAAATAGAGCATATATCTAAAAATCTGTGCTTCCTAGATAAAAGGTATAGTGGATACAATTCTTCAGTTTTGATTTCCGGGGCCAACATCTTTTTCATTGTCCTTACTTACTTTTATCAATAATCATTCTTCAAAAATGTATATTTGCTATATAAAATGTATTATTTAATACGTTTTTATTAAATAGTTATCTATGATTTCACTGAAAACTCCTATATAACTTGCAGAGACACATAATTTTCTTCCAAAACATATATATATATATATATATATATATATATATATATATATATGTTTTGAAGTTGCATGAAGTTTCGGATGACTTTTTGTTTTCCTCCTGCAAAATAAACTTCAGCAACCAGCACTCAGAGGCTATTTTCAGAACACAGCCTGGCTAGCACAAGTGACTCCAGACTGTGGAATGAAACAAGGTTGCCACAAAGCCTTCAGCTGCTTCAAAACACTGCCTTCACTTATAATAGATTCAATACCCAAAGGCGGTCACAGGAAGTTTATAAAAGGTGGTCAGGTGGGGTGGAGGCTGGCATACAAGCCAGAACAAAACTCTTATTTTTAGTTATTGAAAGTTGGGTAAATACATGATAATAACAAATATGGACAATGTTCTTTGTTGCACCACTATATCCTTTCATCTCTTCCTTTAGGTAAGAAACGTTTGACCCCACCGGTCTGGGTATTTCTACGTCCCTGACAGGTTGAACCCTGATGTAACAGGTGGCTTCCAACGCTGCATATATCTGGAGCTACTTCTAGTGACAGTCCCACTGCTCAGACTCCCAGCAACCCAAATCACAGATGATGGGATCAGTCAGATGAACATGTCAGAGCAGGAAACATGCAGCTTTAGGGCCAATTTGGTGGAAAAAATTAACTTGAAACAGAGCAATGCATTCCTCCCTGACAAGGCTGACTCAAACACACGAGTGCACCAGCCATGGACTGATATGACACTCTCACAGGATGGGAATTAGGTAGATATAACATTTGATGGTTAGGTGAAATGTTTAAACATTGAAAATAA
This sequence comes from Cyprinodon diabolis, assembly GCA_030533445.1. Taxonomy (NCBI): domain Eukaryota; kingdom Metazoa; phylum Chordata; class Actinopteri; order Cyprinodontiformes; family Cyprinodontidae; genus Cyprinodon; species Cyprinodon diabolis. The sequence continues at coordinate 14,208,073 of CM060074.1, forward strand.
TGTGTAACATGGTTGTAAGGCTTTTATTTGAAAGAGAAACGCAGCAGTTACCCCAAATTCCTGCAAAAGTTTTCCAATTTATCGATTATAAATATTATTAAAGATCAGGCTCTTTCCTGCTGATACCAAATAATTTGGTTTTCTAAGCCATAACAAGGCCTGTTGGGATACGCTATAAAGTTTGGAGATCAATGCTAATCCAGACGTTTTGAATTGAAAAAGCTTTCTGAAAGGGAAGAGAAACGTCTTAAAAACAAAGTCCAGCGGTTTGTTTTTTTTATTTTAAACTTTATTGGATACCAGCTACTAGTTTTCTTTGAGATCTGACCTGCTGTGTCTAATTCAATTGAAATGGAAAGGGAAACCCTGGAAGGGAAGATAATAATTGTACTCCAGGGTTTTTGATATGGGTAGTTATGAATGCAGAACTTTTTGTTTTTTTTGTTGCCATGTTTTTTTTTTTTGGTCCATTTTGCATTGCTGCCTAGTTATTCTCATGTCTAGTGCCTTTATATTCTCTCTTGTTTCTCCGCAACTCCAACATCTACATTCATCTCACTCATTTCTGTTTGTTTCCTTTCTGTTCTTCCATCCTCCTCATTGCTCTCGTTTAAAATAACATTTTATTGGTTAAAAAAAACAAAAACAGTTGAAATATGAATGAATACTTCTTGGAAATGTTACCTATTTCCAGATGGGCAAGTTTGCTTCTCTTTCAAGCAATCATTATCAGTTGATGGCTTCTGTAAGTTAGCTGCTAATGCTAAGAAACAGGTGGGGGAGGGAGAGCGCAATGCTCTGTGCATCATAGAGCTCTTGTATCTCATTGGATGCATTTAAATCAATATGATGGATAATTTTAGGTTTAAAACTTAACTTTTTGTACCAGTAATGACCAATACCCAGATCCAACCTGCACAGCGTGTCAAATTGACACAGACTCTAATCTAAGCGCACGTCCTTGTATGATTTTCAAATAAGCAGACAGTAAAGTTTAAGTTGAGTGAAAGGGAGACTGGTTGAGTTTGAAGTGCCGCCACACAGCCCCGTCAGCGAGCCAGCGCTCAACAGCAGAATGGCTTTTTCCGAACCAGCGGCTCTTCTGCTGCCCGATCCTTAAAAACCACGAAACAAATGAAAAATAGCCCACAGCACAGAAAAGCTTATGATTACAACTTACGCAGGGATGGAGGGTGCAGTCTGTATTTGTGTTTGTAATTTTATTCCCATCATGGAGGAAGACTGTGCGCCATGGCAACTGGGTATTGCTCTTAGATCATAGGGGGGGAAATGCGTGATGCCTGTTGGATCTTAGCTCTGATGCTTTTTAAGGATTTTTGCTGGATATATTATGTAGGAACTAAAAAAAATGGTTTAAATAGTTTATTTTGTTTATTGGTTTCTTGAGCGTTTTCTCATTGTACTCCATCTTCCTGAACCTTTTCTCTCAGAAAAAGCCTGCTGTGTTATTATCCTGTGATGGGAGAGTCCTGCAAACGGCTGGCTGGGCTGCATATAAAGTATAGGTCACTTGTCCCAGAATTCCTGTGGCCGTGGCCTGGATCCTTGTGACATTTTGTTCTCCTCACTTTTGGTTTGCTGCGGTTTTCCTGACCTCTTCCTGTACCTCCCGTTCCACCTCTCTGACCATCCACGAGCATAAACACGTAGGACGGGGTGCTAGGGCTAAATCAGCGAGACTTAGATTTGTTGTTTTGTTCAAACTGCTTCTTCCTCTGAAACACATTCAGAAACTCTCTGAAATTGTAAAAAATGTGAAATTGTAATTGTTTAAAATAGATCAACATTAGGCAGAAAAACACCAGCTCCTGCTCATTATACATGTATCAAACTGCTGTACAACCCTCAAACTTTTTACACATATTACCCAACTTAAAACACATTTTATTTGTACATATATTGTCCATGCAATGCTTGCAGTTGAAGATACTGACATTTTCACTGGAAAATATATCCAGAAATAAGTAAAAATGAAGTGCATTTACCCTTAATTTAAGTAGAGAGTTTGCCAATGGAATGAGTATTTTAACTCTTAAAATAAGGTAATTAGATACCATGCACTTTTAAATAAGACAATGTAATTGTGTTTTATTTATTTTAAATGTAAGTTGCCTTGTTTCATTTGCAAAATGTATCTACTACTTTACCTTCTTAGTCCAAGAACAAATTCACTTATTTTAAGAAAAATATTTTTTTCCAGTGTCAAACTCAGTGGGATTACATGAAGTAAAGAACTCTTTACAAGTAATGCCAGATTCTTAAATAGATTTAATTGTAGACTTTGACTAGGCCAAACGTTAGCAGTTTACCCGACACAGCTTCTAGAAAAGGGCAAACCTTTTATGGTTTTCCTTCAAAAATCTCTTTATTTCCTCCGCGTTTCCTTTGATTGCACACAGTTTACCTCTCAACTAGGTGATTTGTGAGGTTTTGGTTAGTATTCACAAATATGTAAGTAGATAAACATTTATTTTCATAGGACGTCTTATGAATTGATAAAGCAAACAGATATAAAAGTTATGATTAAGGCTGAAACTCCTGTAAAATGAAGAAACACATGATAATACAGGATTTATATAATGTTGTTTACATTTATAAGTCATAACTTAAATGATAAAAAAGGAAAATAAAATATAATTTATAAGCCATCAGAAAAAGTTGGTTTTGAGTCTGTTCTTGGAAACGTTTTTTAAATTTTGCGCCATGTTGACGTGTAGAGGTATTTCTGTAAAGGGGGCGTGAATACAAATGCCTGCCACACTTTCCAGATTGTTGTAGGCAAATTAAAAGAGGTCTGTTTTTCTTTTAACTTACATTTTTTTCCTACAGGTTTGTGCCTGCCATTCGAAGATTTTTGCAGTAAAATGCATTGAAGTCTGCAGAAGTAATGCCACAAAATGTGACAAAGCACAGGGGCGTGAATACTCTAAATAGGAAGCTGTATGCTTTTACAATGGAACTCTCTTCCCCTATTAAAAGCAAAACAAAACAAAACAGTAAATCCTGAAGTTCAGAACTCAACTTTAATTTAATAAGCTCTTGTTAAAGGAGCACTAGGAGCCTTAATGGCCATATGGAAAAGGTCTCTCTCCCCCCCCTGCTCGTTACAGAGCAGAATCTCCTGCGTCTTGAAAAGTGGCCGGCTAAATTACGTCAGGGCATCTATAACTGTCGACTCACCGTGATCATCGGCAGGCTGGGTGTTATTTTAACATGGAAGTAATTACATCCCTCCCCTTACCCCCGTCTTTTTTTCTCTCTCTATGCTTTACTCTACTGGGAGGATTTGATTAGATGGTGTAAAGCATACTGGACACTGGGTTTCTCTTGCCCATCCTGGAGCCCTAAAATGTAAAAGTTTGCGGTTCTTTCATACTTTCTTACATCTACAAATATTGTAATGAGTTTGTTACCTTAATATTTCTATTACCTTAAGTGTTTAAGGGAAAGAGCCACTTTTAGCTGGCAGCATATTGTGCAGTTAGGCAGCCTGATGTTGCTTAGGTAAAATGACTAATTAAGAAATGCAGCTGCTACTGAGATCCAATTTTCTTTCTTGGTCTTTTTTGCAATAAAAATTTTATTGTACGTTTGGGCTTATAAATCAAATTTTATATGCAATAGAGGAGAAAAGGATGTCACTGGTTATTTAATGGAAGTGAGTTTTAAATCTACAAAAATATGAAAAATTATATTTCTTCGTTATTTACTGAAGCATAAAGTACCTGGTGTTTCATTTGCTGATCACATTTAGAGCTGATCTAGGTAAATTTGGTCCGTCCTGATGGCTGGCTAAAATGAACTGATGCATCTCTATTCCAAAGCAGCAAGAGATGCATATATCAGCCAAATTTTAGAAACATTAATATGTTTGATGCTTTTTATACACTTTTTTAAAGGTATCAACTTAAGATCTTTACCTATTACTGCGCCAACAAATTGAACTTTATCACTAAAAGATAGATGAAAGTCAAAAATCCTTGTTTTGATGCAAAAGTGTAGTGCCTTCTTTTTTCTTTTACAAATTTTACCTTTATTAAATAACAAGTGTCTTACCTTTTCTGTTGTTATGTGTTAAAAAAAAAATGTAAGAAATCAGTAGCAGCTGGGAAAAATAAAACCAAGTGATTGGTTTTTGAAAAGGGAAAGAAGTAAGGTGGAGGAGGAGAGTGTGTGTGGAATGGGCTCTGAAATGCCTTTGTCTGATTCCCACTGAAAAAGACAAAACAATCCAGGGCAGTGGGACAGGGCATGATTAATCCCCTAACCACTGTTTCCACTCCCTTTGTTCCAGTCAGCTTTACCAGTTCTCACATCCGTGAAAAGTGAGAATAACAATGGTCTTACTTTTAGGACTAACGGCAGGTGGATTCACCTTACACTTTGTCAGGAACTTCAACAACCAGACAGAGAGAAACTAGAAGTTTAAGAAAAGAAATATCTGGATATATTTTAAAATTGTTGGAAAATCAAAAGTGGGAAACATAACAGAATAAAAATTGGGTAATCTCATAGATAGATAGATAGATAGATAGATAGATAGATAGATAGATAGATAGATAGATAGATAGATAGATAGATAGATAGACAGACCAAAACCTAAATAGTCTGTCTAGCCTTAAACATTAAGCCCAGCCTTCCCATTACACACACACTTTAAGAAAGATTAGTTTTCTTATCTTCTTATCTTCAACAGTTTGTTGAAAGGTTTAGTGTTAGTCAACCTGTTTATGCTTGATAACTGTAATGTTTATTAAACATTAAAAAAACAAAAATACATTATCTGTTGGTTTGCAGTTTGGGCCACAAGCTGATATGATTTGGGGACGAGTTTAGGAATCCCTCTAATAGCATCTTATCGTATTAAGTTGTTTATTTCCCTGAAAAGAGCCAAATTAGCCGTGAACCTAGCTTTGTATATACAAACAATCAATGGACAGTTGGTTAAAAAAACTGAATCTTTACAGATAACAGTTTTAGATAATTTTCTTTACAATGACCCAAAGTCAACCTGAACTCTAAACAACATACATGTTAATATTTGAACCATGCTAGCTACAGGACTTCGGGTTACGCTGTTTAATGATAGATTTGGTAGAATATTTCAAACCCTAACCAATTATTATATCAATTTTTTTTTTTTTAGTTGCCCAATCATATACCCTGTTAGTAATACAGATATAACAGCCTGTTAACAGATCGAAACATTCATGCAGATGAATTTGTGTGTGTTAGCCGTGTGTTTGGCTAAGTGGATTAACTAGTTGACACAGATGGATTAATTTTGGTCCAAGGGAAAGAGGGGGAAACTGGAGCAGGACCAGCAGCCATCATGTTTGATTATTATGCAAGATTATGTGTTCTGCATGTGGGATCAACCTGAGGGACGAATGATGAGAAAAAATGTGCTTATGTTACAGATCCTCCTGGACACATTATGCTAAGTCCTTTGGTGACCAATACTGTTGCTACATGAGCTGCTTTTAGTTGTATGTTTTATTGCAAAGGAAATAATTAATTAAACTGCATTTAGAGCCGTAAAACACAAAGCAAATGTTCCTTTAACTTGATTGATTGTGGGGATTACATCAAATTCGACTAAATTGTTAATTGCTCCAACTTCTAGAGCAAGGGTATCGCTAATTCATATATATTTAGTAACCAGGCTGCCTACGTTTGACAACGCAGGCTAAAATTATATTTCCTGCAGTTTGTACTTGCAAACAGAGTGAAGCATGTTTAGTAAAGATAGTTGCATAGAACAGTGTACGTATATGAAAGATTCAATTGTGCAATAAATATTGCTTGTTGGCTGTTAGCTATATTAGATCTGATCGGTTGGGATTTTTTTTGAAGTGTGATATTTTTATCAAAATGGTGAGCGTTGTTTCAGAAAATATGGGTAAAATTGGAGGCGGGGTTTTGTTACTTGGTGTAATATAAGGTGCAAGTTATGAATGCATGAGAACCTCTACGTTAGGCTTTGAAATCAAAAGCCGTGGATTTTTTTTTGCACAAACAGAAATAACAACTGAGCTTTGCTGGGATACATACTAACACTCCCATGTAACTTCCATCCATAGGGGGTGCTGTTACAAAATAGAGGCAACACCCTGCATGATTATGCTGGCAATATACCTGTCTGCCTATAGGTTGTGTCGACTTTCTCTCCGTTTTGCTCAAACCTTGATAAATGGAAAAAAAAAAGTGTTTGCTAAAGAACCCCCAAGGGTAACCCTTTGTTAATTTGATGTAAAAAAAAAAATGGCAATAGAAATTAGGACTTGTCCAATGTCTTACTACCTATTGCCTGCTAATCTGGGTATTTTATTCATCTTAAATTCATCTGTAGAAATCGGATCTTCTCTTCATTTTCTGCCAAAATGGATACAAAATCTGTCTGGTTACTATCTGGACACGTTCAAACCAAACCAAAGTCCCCCCTTTAGGCCTTGCAGTGTGTCTCAGTTGTGCCCCCATTCGACTTGAGGTCCTCGTGGACTCACCCACCCTTGACGCCTTGTGTGCACACCGCCTCAGAGCAGGGTAAATATAGCAAGGTTATATTTACGCTGTGAGCCCATCCGACAGTCAGTCTCTGTTTCCGACTGAAAGGCAGGGAGCAGGAGCAGGTCCTGTGATCTGCGGTTTTGTCCTGGTCAGAAAGTGTCGTCAGGCCACTTGAATGGTTGGACAGGGGTGAGAGGTTATTTGGCAGCACACCTCTTCCTGCGTTATTCCAGCCAATACCACTGAACTGCTAAATACCACAGCATGACTCCTCTGATCTCATTCACCTATTCATACACAAAGGGCTTTAACCAGGAGCTACAGGCCTTTGTTGGTACATAATGATGTAAGATGCTTTTTGTGTGTTGTCTCCAGGATAGTTGTTTGCACCTGCTCTCAACTTGTGACTGCGCTCATAAAGATCCGTGCCAGTGGGGTGCAGATATATAGCTGTACACCTGGTTCCGAACTCGGCAGGGTTTCTCGTTACACAGCAAACAGAATCTGTCTTTGCAGGGTTTCCTCAGATCATGCAAACGCAGAATACGTGCGTGTAAGATTTGAGTGTGCAAAATGTGCAGATATTAATTCTGCAAGTGAGGAAAGTCCGCGTTTGCAGATACAGACACCTGAGTTTGTTGAGTCCTCATGCTGAAAACAATTTAGGCAAAACTAGAGTGTCACATATCCTGCAGCTGGTATTTACATGCACTAAAAGCTTCCCTTCTTTCTGTGCTCCACTCTGGTTTTGGTTTCATGTCCTGTAGCTTTATTACGAGTTGATTCCCTTAACAGCTCCGTAATGCCGAAAGCAGATCCCAACCACAAGCGGTCCTTCCTCCTCTAAAGACCGCTGTACATGCTGGGGTCTAACGCCTGCCCAATAAAGTGGCTTTATTTTAAAGTTCCACATTGTTTTACACAAGGGTGTAAAACACGATTAGATGCAGCCAGTGGGCATTTGAAAAATGAGCCCACCCCTGTGGGTGTCTAATGCATGTATGTTAATCATCAGACGAATTCTATAAACCACTTTTAGGTCTAAAGCAAGGTTTGAGTTACAGTTTAAAGGGGTGTGACCTCACATTTTCTGCAGACTTTCCGTCATTTTGGTTTTTATTATTTAATCCCTATCAGATGTTTGATTTGCATTTCTTTTTAATTTTTTGCAGCTTGATGATTGTGCACTTCAGCTGTCCCACAATGGAACCTATCTGGACCTGGAGTCCTCACTGGCTGAGCAACGGGACGAGCTGGAGGGCTTTCAGGCAGATGACACAGGGTAAGCATTTCTCAGCATTCTCCTTCAATCAAATGCACAACAACATTCAGGGTCTAAGTTCCTTCTTGCTCATAAAATGAGCAGAATCCCAAGCTGCTGAATGTGGATTTTTTTGGAAGCAGAAGTTCATGGAAAGTATGAAGCGTTCTGCAAAGCAGGTCAGATGTGCCCTCCTTTCCAGAGCAATAACTCTTAGTTTTTGTTGTTCTTTTAATAAATGACATGCTGGTCTTTCATGCTATAAAAATTCAAAACTGGAATGTTAAAAATCAGGTTGTTTTGACATTAATTTATAACAAAACTCATCTTATTGCAGTAGTTTTCCAGTTCGAATTTTCTTTTTAGAGCCAAAAGAAACTTATCCTTTGAGGCTTCAGGATTTGCAATAAAACTTGAAACTATGAAGACATTCGTTGCCCACTGCAAGAACATTAATACCCACTGAGATTTTCCACACTTTGTCACTTAAAACCTCAAATCCAATGCAATTATTTGGGATTTTATTTAGACAAAGTCAGCAACCTTTCACAGTGATATTTCTACTTTATCCTTCCCTATAATTCATAATGCTTTTAAAAATCTCAGCTTGTTTTAAAGTTTAAAATTCAAGGAGCTATTTTCTTCCAATTTATAAAGTTCAAATAAAGATAATGTCAAATGTTTACCAAAGAAAAAGTATATCTTTGATAATAAATACTTTATATTTATTAAAACCCTATTTAGTTTTACTGACTCGCTCTACCATGACTAATAGATTCTGTTTTTTTTAGTCATGAATTGTTTAAAATAGCCTAAAAAATGTCTTTTTAATTCATTAGAAGTTTAGAAAAACACAATTGAAAAATCTTTAACTGTTTTCTAGAAATATTTCAGTCTGTAAAAAAAGGAGAGCCACCTATTACTTTCTATACTGGAGCTGAAATTAGAACTAAATTCCCTTCTGTACATTTTAATAGATACACATTGCACCTGTGGTCCACACTGGTGAACACCACAGCACAATCCTCCAGTATTTCTGGAGGTCGGGTCAGTCTCATACAGGCTTAAACAAGGGATATATATATTTATTTATCATCTGGAACCTCAGGGCACTCTTTTGCTTTTTTTTTACATTATTTGTTCTATTTCAAATAGGCTGTTTTCCTCTCATCCTCTTGTGTTTGTATCAACCTTTCATGCCAATGATTTTTTTTTATGCTAGACTCTTTAAAATGGTGATTTTTATTTTATTTTTTTAGGTTTTTATCCTGTCAGATGCTTTTGCCAACCTTTGCTGTGGAATGATAAAAAGTAAAAGGACACCAGCTTGCTAAAAATAAGTAAAGAATGCTTCACTTTTGTTATTGTCGCACCCATGTAGTTATGGCTAGCCAATCAAATTATGTCATCTTTAGCATTTTTTTTTTTTTTGCTATAATTGGAATAGTTTGGTTAGATTAGAGAGCTATTTAGCTAAATGAAAAAAAAGCACATGATATTTTAACCACATCTTTGCTAGCTGGTTTTGCAATTCTAGTTAAGAAAGAGCTGCTATATATAGGTACCAACATCTTTAGCAAGTTAGTTCATTATCATCAAAATGGCTTTATATAATCTTTTTGTTTTCTGATTTGTTTTTGCATCTGTTTACATGGTGGACACAGGGTGCGTTTGTGGAGAGTTTTGGTTTTGGGACCAGCGGGGCTGCTGCTAAAACCCAGATGAGAGATCATCTTTGTGTCTCCATGAACTTCTGCTTGTTTCCATGGGCACATTTATTAGTTCCCTTTTGCATTCATTGCTACATGTAACAGATGATAAGAAGGTAAATAATGCTTTGCATTATCTGGCAGTTCAGGAGCTCCTTTGACTGGTCTGCCGATGAAGGGACTATTTTGTTTGCAAAGTCACAACTAAGTTTACAGCTTTTTCAGCCAAATCTGGCTTTAGGTCCCAAGTAACTGCAAATCTTGAGTCAAAATTCTCAGTCTTAAACAATTCATTTTACCAACTACTTAGCGGTAATTTAATCAGGAAAATAAAAGTTTTGAGATTGTTTTACAATATTAAAAGTTGCTTCTGTTTGCAGAACAACCAGAAAGAAGTTAACTTATAACTTATCTAAAAATCCCCATCCATTTTCTGACACGTTTACCCCTGTTGGGGTCACAAGGAGTGCTGGTGCCTATCTCCATCTGTCAATAGGCGAGAGGCGGGGTAAACCCTGGACAGGGCACCAGTCTATCGCAGGGCACCTGCCTATCACAATAAACATGAATTGAAATTAGAAAAATAAATGCAATTTCTGTATATTATTCTGTTTTTATTCTCTTTAATGTTATTATATTGATGTGAGTGATGAAATACCATGTTTTTGTTGTCAATGTATTGTTGATATATGAACAATTAAAATGTAAAATCATTAGAGAAAATCAGTGCTGCCACCCTCTGTTTTAGAAGGGAACTGCTAATGAATTACATCCACATGGGATCAACTGCTGGGGTGGCCAATGATTGGCCAGATCAGTACTTGGTTTCTTGGCACTTTTCAGTTGTTTTCTTTCCTTTGGTGTAAAATACCAAACCTTTTCCAGTAAACAGCCTTAAGTTATAGTGAAGTCATAGGTTATACTTTCAAAGTCTGAATCAAGTTAAAAAAAATTTTTCATAAAATTATGAGATGAGTCTGAAGTCATTGAACTTGTGACTCAATTTTAAGTCCCATGACTCAAATTAACAGTTTTGACTAGGGTTGGGAATTGATAAGATTTTCACGATTCCGATTCCCTTATCGATTCTGTGAAATGATTCGATTCCTTATCGATTATCTTATTGACTCTGTGAAGCAATGAACTTGGTAAGTGCACTGTGACATTTGTCTATCTTCGCCTGGGACATTCTATTTCTGCCTGCCTTGGCGAAAACAGAGGGCAGTGAACGGGAGCTGCCAGCTTCTGAGCCAGCCAGGCTAGCCGTCTCATCACAGTCATCTAAATCTAATGGAGAAGAAATCCGTTTGATGAAAAACTATTAGCCTACTGTACAGTTTCGGGAAATAAACTCATCTCCCCCTGATTTAAATAAACAAGTGTCACCTTTCTCTCGCTCCCTGAACTGCGGAGCAACTTCGTAGCATGTTTATTAACTCCACAGAGAGGTAGGAAACTGGTTTATTTCCAGAAATGGAGCATTTCCTCCCACTGATGTAATTTCCACTTTGCAATGATTGCAAAGCGCCTTGTTGCCATCTTTCTCTTCCTTAAAAATTTAACCAGTCTTTCGATCGCTTTGACCGCTTTTGTCTTGCTTTTCTAGACCTACGCCTGATCACGTCGTACTTGCTCACTGAATGTCGTGTGCGTAACTTGCGTAAAAAAACGTGGCGTAAGTCATGCTGCCCAGCGCTAGGCTCTGGTGCTGCCTGGAACCGTTAAGAGAATCGTTAAGTGAGCTGCCAAACGGTGCCATGGAACTGGAACACTTAGAACCGGTTCTGAACAGGAACCGGTGTTCGATTCTCATCCCTACTTTTGACCTTATATACTGAAATATGCTGTTGACATGGTAATTCTGTCTCATGCAGACAATTAGGTGTATGGCATCAGGATTCTACCAAACATGCTCACATGTGATAAACACTCATACGAGGAGCTTGACTTCATACAGATGATCGTAAACTAATTCTCACACACATGTTTAACATTTTAAATGCGCACATATAGTACCACCAAGCCCCAATCCTGCCTCTTGAGTTGTGACGTATTGCCAAGGTAACTAGCGTAAACTGTCTTGCCAATTAAAGGTAATTTTTAAGCTAGCAGAAGAACTCAAGCTATTTGACTAAAACGTTTTTTTATAGGTATCGTATAACTCTTTTATTGGACACCTTTGCTTAGCAGCTTTCAGTTCTAGAAGAGTTGCGGTTATCCATTCATTATTTGCTAGTAGGAAGAAGAGTACTGTCTGAAGAGACGGGATGTCCTGAAAAGTAGCCAACCACAGGCGCATTGATTTTTCTGGTGGGTAAAGCCTTCAAAGTGACAAAAGTTGAGAAGACCGAGCAGAAATAGGTCCACATGGGAAGAGGAGGGAGGCAACAAAATACACGCCCGCAGACCAGAAACAAAGACTCATACGTGTGATATATTGGGGCCTCATGGTAGCTATTCTATTTGTGCATGTAAAATATGAAGCATGCGTTTGAGCAGTAAAATGCTCAGTGTATTCGCAGCATGTGTGTACTTTTGGCTGAATCCTGACGCCATATTGGGGAGACTGAACATGGCCCTGGGGTCAAAGACTTCATTCAGTGGTGTGTTCAAAACAATGTGAAACTAGATTTTAGTAAAACAATAGATTTGGACAGGGACTGAAGAGTAAAGCAACACAATCTCGATCCTCAGTATCTTCAGCAGCACAGAAATTGAGTTTGTTAAAGGCTGGAAAGGGGATTTGTGTATTTTTGAATCCTTAGCAAAAGTTCTCTTCACTGGAAACGCCTCCGTCTGTAATTTTATATTTCTCTAGAGAGGCAGCAAGGTGCTAGGATGCACCTAGTCAGCAGGAAATCTCCATAAAGACAGTACTTACTACAGAATTAAATGTAATTTACCTGTCCAGTAGAAGCTTTGCAACCAAAGCATCCGTTTTTAGACCCTTTTGCTCCTTCAGGGCACACCATCTCTGAAAGATTCTCCTAAACGCACACTTAGCTGGCTTCATCCTCTCCCACTTCTCTCCTCTGTTCAACATTTTTTTTTTGTGGGGGAGGGAATCATAAGTACAAGAATGCCAGCCATCAATTCAGTCATTTTAGATTAATCTGGACAACTTATGTCAAGGAAAAATCCTCCTTCATACTTTTAATAGTTACAAATATACGGGTACAATAATTCACAATGAACTAACCCAATAAAGGACTGCAGGAAACTTTTTGTTATGTATCCTGAGTGTAAATGAAATGATTTTAAGTGTCTTTCAAAGGTCTTTTTCTATCATCATACCATATATTTTAAAGTCTAACACAAATGAAAGCCCTGAAAGAAGAGGAAGGAAGAACTCGAGTGTTTATACCATTATATCGTTTTTGGGTGAACACATTTACATTCTTAATTTTCCCATGAAATGTGTGAGGACTGCAGCTGTGGTGAGATGCTGCTCACCACAGCTGACAGTAAACAAAGTCATTTCAGGCTCAGCTCAACGCCTGAACGGTGAGAAGGGATAATCAGTGTGAGATTATGAAGTAGATTGATCTCCTTCTGAACTGTATTTATCTGCCTTTGCAAAAAAACAAAAAACAAAACAAAACAGAAGAGTAAATCAGAATTAGATTGAGTCTCTAATGATTTTCTTTTTTTTCATTTTCAGACCGTTTTTGTTTATGTTTTACTTCTGTCTTTATCACTTCTTGTTTTGGATCCTTTATTCTTCCTTTACATTCACTTAACAGAATGTGCAGAATATTTCCTTCCCCTTCTCAGATGATAACACCATGTGGGGATAGGAATCAGGTTTTTTCCTTGCTGATGTTTTAAGTCTGTGCTTGTTCTGTATGACTGGTGTCTGTGTAGCGCAGTGCTTTCCCTACTTTTGTTGATGATTGAAGACACTGATTAGCCCTCAAGGATCGGAGAAGGCCACCATACATTACAATTGTATTTTTATGCTCTCTTGCTTAAAAACGCTAAGTGTGCATCAGAACGTTGAGATGCGAAGGTTTTTTTTCGTCTGTGTTGTGTCTGCTTCTTCAATTTCTGTTGTCTTATCTCTAGGTTCAGATTTGATTTTCTTGCTTCACATTAAAAAAATACAGAGAAAAGATGTAAAATTATTATCATCTTATGTTTCCCCTCTTTCTCAGGTCCAGAGGGAAGAAGCACAGCGTGGTATTGCGGACCCAGCTGACCGTCCGTGTACACGCCTGCATTGGTGAGTACAGTATCATGCCCTTCTAACTTCATTTGAAACCCCTGATTTCTCCTGAAGTCTTCACACATGCATCACCTAAAACACCAGCTCCTAAAAATACTTTGCACAAGATGGCACTTTATAAACCTGAGAGGTTCTAAGTTATGCAGCGTTGATTGGTGCGTGAAATAACTCCTCAGTTACTGGTTGTGAGCTTATTTTAAATAAGCGGTGAAATGTTGCTGTGTGTGTGTGATCACAGTGCAGCTCATCACATTTTGACCTACAGATACGAGGAATAGAGATACATCTAAGATTTGTGAATTCATATCTCCAGTTCTTTAGCTTTCACCTGCAGATGCGGATTTTATTTGCTTTAGACATCTCTTTAAGATCTGTAAATTACAGCATTTCTGTCTTTTTTTTTCTAGCCTACTGTAAATCGTCAATAATTAAATATATGTAGATGAGAGGTGATTACTATGTGTGTTTTTATCTGTGTAAGAAAGATATAGCAATTTAAACTTCCCTAAGGATAGCAATTTAACATTAACAATTATACTTATTAGCACTGCAAGTTTAACTCTGAATATGAGTTGCCATGTGGAGAGTGAGAGGAGAAGACAGATAACAATGTGTTGATAAATTTTATATTTAATTTTAAAGGTTCTATTGTTTACATGCATTTTTTGTTAATTATATAGAAGAATGTTGTGCAGTTACATACGTATCCAGAAATAAATAAAAGAAAAAACAACATTAAAAGCTGGTCTAATGGGAATCTTGCCAGTAAACTGGTGGGATCTTCAGGTAAATGTATTCAAAAATTCCCTCAAAAGTAAAGAAAAGTCTATTTTTTCTGTAGTTTCTTTTTACATTTGTTCTAAAAGATTTACTTTCAAATTAAATTACAGTATTCCAAGGAAACAAATAATTTTTTTGCCATTACATCAATCGAATCCTTCTTTACAGCTTCTAATCTTTGGAGATAAAATCCAATTTCTTCTACTGTAGTATGTGCTTTACTCCACAGATCCTCCATCAGATTCATGCATGGTAACATTAAAATGCTAATCTTACTTCCAGCCGGAGGAAACATGTTGGTAAATTTAAATATAACTTAAAGCCCAAATGTGCCTTAGGTTTGTGTGGAGGCTAAGCTGCTTTAAGCCATGAGATCAACATAAAAACCATAGCTAATTTAAAAGTATGCTGCATTTATTTTATAGCAGTTTTTTACCTGCTATATACCTCAACAGATTAACCTTTCTCCTAATTATAAGGCAGTTTATATAACCTTACTAGACACCCAAGTAACTTTTGAGGACTTTGCTCTCCAATTTAAAGCTGAAATTCATGCATTTTTATCCTACAAGCTGACAACAGGCTTGCACATTTCAGATGGCAACATGAGGTGTTCAATGTCTGAAAAATAGAAAAATGATTATACAGAAAAATAACCAATACAGTCAGTATCATGTGTCCCTTGCTTCATGCCACCAAGTCTCCCTAGAAACTGTTCCTCGCCCTGAAGAACACTGAAGCTGATATCGTGTCCTCCTGAGTCAGTAAATACAGTAAGGCTTCATTAATATGAAGAAGAGAAAGAACGATTTCTTACTTTTTTTGTTAAATGTTTCAACAATACTTTCCCTATAAGCTGTTTTGGAATAATAGAGTAAAATATATTTTCCAAGTTACACTGTAATCCTAAAGATTGCAGTGATTCTGGCTTCCTTTCTCCCTGGTAAATGCCTCTCCCTCCTCCATGCAGCTGATAGCCGAGCTAAATCGGGATCACAGAATCAGTCCAACTGATTGGTTGAGAACGTGACGAGGTGAAAGGTCCCTCTAATCTGAGGCATCGGGTGTCAAGTAGAGAAAAGGTGCCCATGTTGGAAAATAATCTTGTTTTGACCATGGAAGGGGATTTTCCTCTTTAATATCCAATTATATAAAAGTTTGTTTTGTGTGTCCTGTTTTGCCAATGTAGCTCTGCGAATCGAGCCCAGAGCTACCGGCCTGTTGCCATAAGGATCTGCTTGATACTTTTATTTTAAATTTTATTAAAAATTATGTTGACATGCCAAAGGGAGGTCAGAAAGAGAGAGGGGATTACAACTAAAGGGAGAGACAGAAAAAAATAGGCGACACAGAAGATGTACAGAAGCAAGAGTAAAAGTCTGATTTTAAAATATTGGCTACTTCAGACAATGCACAACACCTGGTAACATCTGATCTCGTGAAATTGCTCAACTCTGTCCATCTTGCTGCTAAACATGCACAGCTGAATCCCTCTGTCTTTGTGGAAAAAAACAGTCTGCATTGATTTCTCTTTTAGGTTGCATTAAGTGTTTTAATTTGAGCAGGGGAGGAGAAAATGGCTCTGTCTAAGTCTAAACTCCCCCCATCAGGAAGCTTAAACAAGCCAGAGAGATCCATCCCCTCAGCAGATCTTCTGGTCCATAACCTCCTCAGCTGTCCGCTCATTTGAATTTCTGTAATCCTTCTGGGTCTGGACCTTCAAATCCCCTCAGCAGCCGACTTTCCCCTGAATGAAATAATCTGTCACATCCCGGTCGTCCAGATTGTTTACAGGAGGAGGAAGCCCAGTGGTTGCTAAGCAGATGATGGTTCGGGTACTGATAGCGCAGTGTGTACAGGGTTCTTTATTTATCACCTCTTCAACCTTTTTACAGCTTGTCACATAAAAAAACATAAAATTCAGAGAATTTAATTGAGTTTTTGCAAGACTGATCAGAGCAGAGTTTTAGGGGGGAGGATTTCTGATTGTTTTATAAATGGACCAAGTGATACTAACCCCTTAAAAATGAACCAGCTTCAAACCTTCTCACTCTCCAGCTTTAATCCGATATAAAGAGACCTCACTGGTTCTATATAACCAGAATGTTATTCACCACGCTTTACCGATTTTATGATTTTTTTCCCATGGCTGTCCATGTAGATAACTGGGCTTTTATTTGTAGGTTTGTGGTTCTGTCATAACCATTTCATCTTCATCTTATCTTTGTTTATGTATTTATTACTGTTTTCAAGGCTGCACTTTAAAAAATGGAATTGTCTAGAGCTGTTTTAAACGAAATTTCTCGTATACAAAATGACAAAATAAATTGAAAAGATCTCTGTGAGATGTTCAGCTCTGAGTATTGTCTTTGTACCTCCTTTAAGCTTCTCCCCTCTCCTCTCTCCTGTGTTCCTTGGTCTTAATAATGCTGCAAGTTCATTTATGTTCCTAAACAATCCTCTGATGTTGTCACAGAACAACTGTATTGACAATTAGATTAAAACTAAGCACAATTGAGGCCTGCAACTGATTTTATTTAGGGAAGTCAGAAAGTTTATTATCAATGTTGCATTGGTCTGTTAATACCTAAAAAAATTTTTGCATAGAGACTTAATAAAGCATTTTAAAATATGTTCTTTTCATTTTTCCATGAATAAACTTAATTTCCCACCCCATGCATGAAACTGTTGCCGGAATGGAAAGCTCCTTCAGTGACAGACTGCTGCACCCTAAATGCACCAGGGAGTGTTATCACAAATCCTTCCTCCCAGCAGCTGGAAGACTTTATACCTGTTCCCAACAACCTCAATAAGTTGTAGCATTCATGCTGATTTTTGCACAGTTTCTGTCTTAGTCAATCAAATAACTGCTGTCATTTTTGCACATCTCTGCTGTTGTTGCACACATCCAGTACTGTAAAAATCACCACAGCTGTTTGTTGATTATTTATTCACCACATGCACATTAAATATATTGTAAAAACACTGTACAGTACAATATTTTATTTATTTTCTTAACTTTTCTTAACACTTTTTTATGGAAGCCCGTTTCCGCCACTCTGTAAAAAAAAAAAAAAAACTATCTCAATATAATGAGATAGTATCTCATTATAATGAGATAGTATCTCAATATAATGAGATAGTATCTCATTATAATGAGATAGTAACTCAATATAATGAGATAGTATCTCATTATAATGAGATAGTATCTCAATATAATGAGATAGTATCTCATTATATTGAGATAGTTTTTTTTTTTTTTTTACCAATTTTTTAAGTTAAAATTGAGTATTTTTGGTCAATAGCTCCCAGGTCATGTGACCTATTGACCCAAAATCAGTGTGAAATTGTTTTACTAGTCTCTGTAGATGGGGCACACTCATTTGTTTTGCAGTTTAACTATTTTTTATTTTTTTACCAATTTTTTTAGTTAAAATTGAGTATTTTTGGTCAATAGCTCCCAGGTCATGTGACCTATTGACCCAAAATCAGTGTGAAATTGTTCTACTAGTCTCTGTAGATGGGGCACACTCATTTATTTTTCATTTTAACTCTTTTTTTATTTTTTTTTACCAATTTTTAAGTTAAAATTGAGTATTTTTCGTCAATAGCTCCCAGGTCATGTGACCTATTGACCCAAAATCAGTGTGAAATTGTTCTACTAGTCTCTGTAGATGGGGTACACTTATTTGTTTTTCATTTTAACTCTTTTTTATTTTTTTTAGCAATTTTTTAAGTTAAAATTGAGTATTTTTGGTCAATAGCTCCCAGGTCATGTAACCTATTGACGCAAAATCACTTGGAAATTGTTCTACTAGTCTCTGTAGATGGGGCACACTCATTTGTTTTGCATTTTAACTCTTTTTTTATTTTTTACCACATATGGACACCCTTATGCTTGAACATGGTGTTCGTTATGGACAATCCATGACGAGCACAGAAGTCCAACAACAGAACACCACTCGAGTTCAGATCGGGGTGACCATTCCTCCCAACCATGCCCCTCCAGGTCTCACTGTCATTGCCCACGTGAGCGTTGAAGTCTCCCAGCAGAACAAGGGAGTCCCCAGGAGGGGCACCCTCCAGTTCTCCCTCTAAGGACTCCAAGAAGGGTGGGTAATCTGAACTGTTGTTCGGCCCGTTAGCACAGACAACAGTCAGAACCCGTCCCCCCACCCTTAGGAGGAGCCCTCTCGTTCACCGGGATGAACCCCAACGTACAGGCGCCGAAATGGGGGGCAACAAGTATGCCCACTCCTGCCCAGCGCCTCTCACTGTGGGCAACTCCAGAGTGGAAGTATGTCCAGCACCTCTCAAGGAGACTGGTTCCAGAACCAGAACCATACGTCGAGGTGAGACAGACTATTTCTAGCCGGAACCTCTCAGCCTCACACACTAGCTCCAGTCCCTTCCCACCAGCGAGGTGACATTCCACATCCCAAGAGCCAGCTTCTGCAGCCGAGGATCGGACCACCAGGGTCCCGTCCCCCGGCCAACACACATTGCATACGACCCTTATGGCCCCTCTCACGGGTGGTGGGCCCATGTAAGGGGGGACACAACAAGTCACACTGGTTTTGGGTCAATAGGTCACATGACCTGGGAGCTATTGACCAAAAATACTAAATTTTAACTTAAAAAATTGGTAAAAAATAAAAAAAAAGAGTTAAAATGAAAATCAAATGAGTGTGCCCCATCTACAGAGACTAGTAGAACAATTTCCAAGTGGTTTTGCGTCAATAGGTCACATGACCTGGGAGCTATTGACCAAAAATACTCAATTTTAACTAAAAAAATTGGTAAAAAATAAAAAAAAGACTTAAAATGCAAAACAAATGAGTGTGCCACATCTACAGAGACTAGTAGAACAATTTCCAAGTGGTTTTGCGTCAATAGGTCACATGACCTGGGAGCTATTGACCAAAAATACTCAATTTTAACTTAAAAAATTGCTAAAAAATAAAAAAAGAGTTAAAATGAAAAACAAATGAGTGTGCCCCATCTACAGAGACTATTAGAACAATTTCACACTGATTTTGCATCAATAGGTCACATGACCTGGGAGCTATTGACCAAAAATACTCAATTTTAACTTAAAAAATTGGTAAAAAAATAAAAGAAAAACTATCTCAATATAATGAGATAGTAACTCATTATAATGAGATACTATCTCATTATATTGAGTTACTATCTCATTATAATGAGATAGTATCTCATTATATTGAGTTACTATCTCATTATAATGAGAAACTATCTCAATATATTGAGATACTATCTCATTATAATGAGAAACTATCTCATTATATTGAGATACTATCTCATTATAATGAGATAGTATCTCATTATAATGAGACACTATCTCATTATATTGAGTTACAATCTCATTATATTGAGATAGTTTTTTTTTTTTTTTTTTTTACAGAGTGGCGGAAACGGGCTTCCATACTTTTTCTCTTATTTTCATACACTTTTCTAAGGTCCACATTGTGCGACCACTTTTGCTATTTTCTATTATAATAATTTGCATAGATCATCATTGGATGGTCACTGTCGGTTGTGAGGGGAAAACCTGCAGCCGTCCTTGGTGCTCCGCTCATCTCCTTTCATAAGCGTGAGTAAAAAAGCAGAGCATGACTGTGGAAAACACAGCTCTCCTGAGAATTTCCTAGCACTGCCGTGGAAAGATCAAATTACATGCAGGCTTGCCCTTTTTGGGATTAAAGAAGCTCTCTGATGCGTGTATGTGTGTGAGAGGGTGTGGCAGCGTGTGTGAGTTAATGAGGTTTTCTTTTGTAGATAAAAAGAGGGGAAATGTTGGCGGTGGGGTCAGAAGAAGAAAAGGATCATTTGGTGTCGAAGGCCACTTTGCATAGAGAGGCACCTTTTTGGTGCTGTATAGATTTAGATTCTATCAACTTGCTGTTAACTCGCTCTACCTGAGTGATACATGGGAATCTGGTGGTTTTATCTCTTTTACATGCAGCGTAGGTGTCTGGTATCCAAGGTGTCACCTTTACCTAAACCAGCTTACAGTGGGGCAAAAAAGTATTTAGTCAGCCACCAATAGTGCAAGTTCTCCCAGTTAAAAAGATGAGAGAGGCCGGTAATTTTCTTCATAGATATACCTCAACTATGAGAGACAAAATGAGAAAAAAAATCCAGAAAATCACATTGTCTGATTTTTAAAGAATTTATTTGCAAAATATGGTGGAAAATAAGTATTTGGTCAATAAAAAAAGTTCATCTCAATACTTTGTTATATACCCTTTGTTGGCAATGACAGAGATCAAACGTTTTCTGTAAGTCTTCACAAGGTTTTCACACACTGTTGCTGGTATTTTGGCCCATTCCTCCATGCAGGTCTCCTCTAGAGCAGTGATGTTCTGGGGCTGTCGCTGGGCAACACGGACTTTCAACTCCCTCCAAAGATTTTCTATGGGGTTGAGATCTGGAGACTGGCTAGGCCACTCCAGGACCTTGAAATGCTTCTTACGAAGCCCCTCCTTCGTTACCCGGGCGGTGTGTTTGGGATCATTGTCATGCTGAAAGACCCAGCCACGTTTCATCTTCAATGCCCTTGCTGATGGAAGGAGGTTTTCACTCAAATTTTGACGATACATGGCCCCATTCATTCTTTCCTTCACACGGATCAGTCGTCCTGGTCCCTTAGCAGAAAAACAGCCCCAAAGCATGATGTTTCCACCCCCATGCTTCACTGTAGGTATGGTGTTCTTTGGATGCAACTCAGCATTCTCTCTCCTCCAAACACGACGAGTAGAGTTTTTACCAAAAAGTTCTATTTTGGTTTCATCTGACCATATGATATTCTCCCAGTCATCGTCTTGATCATCCAAATGCTCTCTAGCAAACTTGAGACAGGCCTTGACATGTACTGGCTTAAGCAGGGGGACACGTCTGGCACTGCAGGATTTGAGTCCCTGGCGGCGTAGTGTGTTACTGATGGTAGCCTTTGTTACTTTGGTCCCAGCTCTCTGCAGGTCATTCACTAGGTCCCCCCGTGTGGTTCTGGGATTTTTACTCACCGTTCTTGTGATCATTTTGACCCCACGGGGTGAGATCTTGCGTGGAGCCCCAGATCGAGGAAGATTATCAGTGGTCTTGTATGTTTTCCATTTTCTAATAATTGATCCCACAGTTGATTTCTTCACACCAAGCTGTTTACCTATTGCAGATTCAGACTTCCCAGCCTGGTGCAGGTCTATAATTTTGTTTCGGGTGTCCTTTGACAGCTCTCTAGTTTTGGCCATGGTGGAGTTTAGAGTGTGACTGTTTGAGGTTGTGGACAGGTGTCTTTTATACTGATAACGGGTTCAAACAGGTGCCATTAATGAAGGTAACGACTGGAGGACAGAGGAGCCTCTTACAGAAGAAGTTACAGGTCCGTGAGAGCCAGAAATCTTGCTTGTTTGTAACTGACCAAATACTTATTTTCCACCATATTTTGCAAATAAATTCTTTAAAAATCAGACAATGTGATTTTCTGGATTTTTTTTTCTCATTTTGTCTCTCATAGTTGAGGTATATCTATGATGAAAATTACCGGCCTCTCTCATCTTTTTGAGTGGGAGAACTTGCACTATTGGTGGCTGACTAAATACTTTTTTGCCCCACTGTAGCCTGCAGGGCTATTATTTTGCCAATCCAGATATTTTATTGCACTTATCCTCACATACTTTTTACTTTCAGGAAGTCATCTGCAATTCTACGAAACCGCTAACGAGAAGCTCTCATCTCATTTGAGGTTTAATTTGAGTTGTCTCTTTCACGGTGGAGTTGTCGTACATTAGAAGGGTGCAAAGAGGTGGCGTGAAGTGGAGGTGTTATCTTTAGAAAGTGATGATAGCACAGAAACATGGAAGGCTCTGAGTGGCAGATAGTTAGCCACAGGGGAAGATAGAGAGGCATTATGATCTAGTGGGGCAAGAAATGAATGCAAAAATTGGTAAATTACAACTTCTGTCACAGCTTGTGGAATAAAGTGAGTAGTAAATGATAGAGTTTCATGTTGGGAGAAAAGACATGTTTATAGAAGTTAAACATGACAACATCAGTGGCACCCGAAGGAAAACACTGCTCGTTACAGCTTCACTATGCTCAAACATTAGCTGGGCATCAAACTATTGCCTATCAAATATTTTCTTTGTCCTAAATATTGTTTTTCAATCATTATTAAGTTAAATAGCAACAAAAATACTGAAATGCAAATTCAGCTTCATCAGGCAGAGTAAAGGCCTTTAAAATATGACAAGTTTTTATGATTGTATTTAATATTATATTAATATAATTGTTATTATTATTGGAAGTAGAAGTATTAAGAGCATTAGTCGCATCAGTATTTTTAGTATTAATAGTTTTATTTTATCCTGAAATTAATTGGCTGTACAAAGGCTTAGATAAGCACATTTCCCTAGCCATTTTTATCTTTAAAATTGAACCTAAAAATTTATGAAATGCTCAAAAGTGCGCTTTTGATTAATACAAATAGATTTTATATTCAACTAACTTAAACCTAAAGGTTCCAAATGTTGTGATTGTATCCGACTGAGCAAAAATTGGTTGACAACACAATGAAAAGACAAAATAACTTACATCCAAACGTCTAAATTGAGTTAAAAAGTGAAAGATGAAAAGCCGTCATTTTCAGATTGTTGAAAAGTATTTAGACGTATTTTAACATCTATTGTTGGACTAGATTTGGGACAATATCAGACTGACCAAATACAGCCCAATTTTCAACAAGTATTTCTGGACTAAATGACAGACCGAACAGATTTAGCCCAAAAAAAAAACTATTTTGAAATGAGGTCTGGTGTTTTAGGCGATTTGTCTTCTCCAGAAGATTTGTCTTCTCCAAAAAACAAACAGTAGATCAACCAGTGTTTTTTTTTTTCATGAAGTTTTTCTCTAACCCTTATATTTGCTTTTTTTGTTGTTGTTTTCCTAAAAGCCTGGTGCTGAACCCTCATCTCATCTCTATTTCTTCAGATCATATCATTCAATGCAGTTCACTGTTATGCTAGGAATTGAATATAAAATGACTCCATCCAGGACTCTTTAAAAAGGCGATATATTCTTTGTTGGATGTAAACTGCTTTGGCGATACCTGCAGGAGTCACTTTGTCCTTATGAAATATGAAATGTCGCTCTTCAGCTAACTTTCTCATAATGATGGACTTGTTGCTACCTGGTAAACCATGTTTGAAAAAGGTTGCTTTTGAACCTGAGCAGTCGCCATTTTGAGGGCCTATTCTCATATACTTAATGAAGGCCGTAACCTTCAACCCATTTACTGTCCCCAAGCTCTTCCTTAAGGTGCAGTCATGAAATGCTACATTTCCTAGAACTGTTTGAGCAACAGTTTACTTTATGTCTTTGAAGGAGATCGAGTCAAAAGAAATCGACACCTTTCTTTAGCTTTCTAGGATTGTTTTTTTTAAAAAGAAACAATAGTATCTGAGTTAGGTACATTCTTATGGCGTCCTTAAGATGGTTTATTGC
Organism: Cyprinodon diabolis; assembly: GCA_030533445.1. Lineage (NCBI taxonomy): Eukaryota > Metazoa > Chordata > Actinopteri > Cyprinodontiformes > Cyprinodontidae > Cyprinodon > Cyprinodon diabolis. Next base: position 14,232,098 of record CM060074.1, read on the forward strand.
AGTTTTCCATAGACTTCATCGGATTAATCGTTTATTGAAATAATCGTCAACTAATTTAGTAATCAGTTAATCAATTAAAGCGCTGAATGTTGGAAAATGTATATCATATACCAGTCTCATGTTTACATTTGATTACCGTGTTAACATTTTATCACTGCTGCACTTTAGAAATGTCTTGGGAGCTGTACTGAACAAAATTAATTTTTGTATACACTATGTGTGTACATAAGTGTAAGTCTAAGTCTAAGTATCATTAACTGGAGTATAGAGAGCCTAAAACATGCCGTTAGCTGACAGAGCGACCCATGTGGAGCAGAAATTATATCTGGATTGTAAAAATATATATTGACACATAATGCATTTAAGATTAAAAAAAATAATATTAATAATAAATAAATTATTTCGTATGCCAGTATGCTCTATCTAGAACTCCTCAAGTGGAAAAGTTGGATTTTCATCTGATCTAATTTCGTTAAAAGTCTGTGGCTTTGGCTATCCAATTATTAAAAATAATCGTCAGTTGCAGTCCTAGTTCTAAAATTTTTACAACAGGATGTTCTTTAAACTCACTCTTGATCCTTTTAGGAAAGTGAGAGGATGATATATATATATATATACATATATATATATATATATATATATATATATATATATATATATATATATATATATATATATATATATATATATATATATATATATATATATGTATATATACATATATATATATATATGTATATATACATATATATATATATATATATATATACATATATATATATATATATATATATATATATATATATATATATATATATATATATATATATATATATGTATGTATATGTATGTATATATATATATATTTATGTATATTTATATGTGTATATATATATGTATATGTATATTTATATGTGTATATATATATGTATATGTACCATGTAGTGAATGTATATACACATATACATATATATATATATACATATATATATATATATATATATATATATATATATACATGTATATATATGTATATATACTGTATATACATATATATTATATATATATATATGTGTATATACATTCACTACATGGTACATATACATATATATATACACATATAAATATACATATAAATATGTATATGTGTATATATATGTATATGTATATATATATATGCATATATATATGTATATGCATATATATATGTATATGTATATATATATGTATATGTATATATATATATATATGTATATGTATGTATATATATGTATATGTATATATATATATGTATATGTGTATATATATATATGTATATATATATATATGTATATGTATATGTATATATATATATGTATATGTGTATATATATATATGTATATATATATATATGTATATGTATATATATGTATATGTGTATATATATATATATATATGTATATATATATGTATATGTATATATATATATGTATATATATATGTATATGTGTATATATATATATATGTATATATATATGTATATGTATATATATATGTATATATATATGTATATGTGTATATATATATGTATATATATCTATATATATATATATATATATATATGTATATATATATATATATATATATATATATATATATATATATATATATGTATATATATATGTATATATATATATATATATATATATATTGAAATTTAATATAAATGGTGTTTTGTTTACACCATGTAGTGAATGAGTTGTTTCCTGCAGCTGCGTGTAACATGAATTTCCTTAGTGGCAATACAAAGGTACAACGCAGCAGAGTGGGAGTTTATTTAGTGTAATGTTGGTGGAAAGTGCTTGTTGTTCATAAGGATTGTCAGAAATTGTGAAACCAAAACCTTTTTCTGATAAAATGCTATGGTGGTGATATGTTAGTACAAGTTAGAAATAGACTCTGTGTCTTTAAAAGAAAGTCTGCAAGAATTCTAACAAAATGCAGTGTCTAATAAATACATTTATTCAACGAGAAGGAAGGGGAAGATAAAAAAAAAGCGCAAAAAAACATTCTTTAAAGATGGTCACATAATATTTGTACTATAAAAGAAAATAAGACAATTTTTAAGTAAGATTGAACCTTTTTAAATACATGTAGGTATTAAGCTCAATAATTATGTGGTAAATTGCTTTTAGATTCCCTAAAACATTTGTTTCCAGCGCAGCCTCATTTCCCAGGCCTTCGTAAAGCGAAGCGATTCTCAGTAATTCATCTGATAAAATAAGAGGAGGTGATGCTCTGTGACAGGTAAAGCTCCCTGTAATGAGAGGTGCAGCAGGTGAAACAAAAGACTTCGACTGCAGAACAAAAGGCCTTGCGTGTGTTTTGGAGCCTGTTCAATCCCTTGGCACCGAGATGAGGAATTCGGCCCTCTTTTGAAAAATTTAGCTTCCCACTCTTGGATTTCTGCTCCCCCAATTATCCCATCCCTAATCACCCCCCACAGCATTGTAAAGGAACAGAGGGTTGAGCTGGGGTTTGATTTCCTCTCACTGCACTGTTACATAACAAACCGGCCGCTTGTTGAAAACCTGAAGCCCAGGGTTATTTTGAAAGGGCCTTATTGGCCCCACTCACATTTTCAGCTCATAACAAGATTACCTGTTCCTAAACAAATCTGTCACCAAACTTATATTCATTTCTTCCAAACACAGTTGAAAAGCATTATGCAACAACAAAGATCTTATTATACTTTAAAATAAACGGATTTATTTCAAGGATTTAGTGTATCAGTAACTTAGACAGATGAAATCTTTGTAAACAGGGGTCCTAAGTGATATTGAAGTAGAAGCAGCTTATAGCATTATAGCAAGAGCTACAGTGATACTTTCAACAGTGCATTGTTTGGATGAGTTGATTACAGCGCCGTCCTCCTTGGCCTGCTAATGACATTATATAAGAGGGAGATAAATGTTTAGTCATAAGGCAAAAGGCATCTATGAATGTTTAGTCAAATTTCAGCCACATCAAATGTTCCTGCTGGCAGGCTTCCTCGTATAAACTGAGCAAACATTAAGGCGCAAATGCTCTCTCCTCTCTTTAATCCGGCTTTGTTTTCTGCTTAACTTCAAACAGTTGTTCTAGTGTGTTCCCCATAATCTGTTCTCCCTTTGCTGTCTTCTTGTGATGCTTTGACTCAGTGAAAACTTTTTTTGTTTTGTTTTTGTTTCGGAGGATTAAATGCGTCAATATGAGGCTCTCACAGCTTAATCCATGAGGGATTTTTTTCATTTTACGATACCATTGTTGTAGCTTTAGATATTGATCAATGTTGATGTTGACCGTTTATATCAGCAGGAATCATACATAGTTTTATTACTTTCTTTGTAGTCTACAATGTTAGATGATTTTACTCTAACAGACAGTAATAATAATCAATAAGAACATCTAACCCATTTACAATAAACCAATGGATTACATAAACTTTAAACAGAAGCAGAGTGTTTCTATCAGAATGTTTATATCATGGATTTTAGAAGCAGGCTGATATAATCTGATACTGGTTTTTTGGCTGACTTCAGAACAAGTAAGGACTTTTGTTTAGTTAAAACTATTGCTATTACTTTCTGTCTGGAAAAATAAACATGCTGGTGAAATTGTATGAATTCAAACATGAATTTTCCAAAGTTCTGAACAGTCATCGGTGCAGACAGCAGTTTGCTGGATGTCTTTACTTGTATGTTGAAGATGTTTGATCAGGATCTCATCCTAACAGCTTCTTTATTTCTGTCAGAACAATCATTTTAATAGGTTTTCTTTGATATTTGCAATCATAGGAGCTTCCTTTCAACTAACTGACAAGCAATGTGCAGCACGAAATCGAGGGGGAATGCAAGATGTTAAGTTCTGATAACTCTCTGATATTTTATAAAAACACAATCAAACATTTGCTTTTTAAAACCAGTATAAAACCGGCATAACCAGTCAATATCCACCTGCTTAAATTAGATTTTTTTTCCGTCATGTTTGTGAATTCTTGTTAGATTTGAAGCATCTTTTTCATCTTTTCTACATTACAAAAGTTCAAATCTGCAAAGCCAAGCTACTTTTCATGCTTTAGTTACTGTTGTGGGATCAAGAGATGAGAGGGAGCGCTAATCATGTTAGCTGTGTTAGAGAACCCCATTAAAAACCCATTTATCTTGCAGCTAAACCTTCTTAAAGTCATGTGTTGTCATGCTGTTTGATGGATGAACAACCTAAATATAGGCAGGGAAGGAATCAGCTGAAGAATATATCTCAATAAGAATATCAAAACCGGAAACAAGGATGAAAACTAAAAAGTAGAAAAAAAATTCAAAGAGTAAAGAAACTATGAGTGTAAAAATGCATATATATTAAAAGATAGAAGATATTATAAGGACTGAAGCTATGAAAAACAAAAATGGTGGAAGACTAAAGTTGATCCTGGAGAAAAAAAAACAACTTTTAGAGAACTGCAGCAAGATAAGATGCTCTCAGTTTATGATGCAGCTACAATAAACTGTGATTTTATTTAAGGCTTTTTTTCACTTCCCTTAGCAAAAAGTAGTATACTTAAAGTAAATTCTATTAAGAATACTTAAGTATAAGTTTGGAAAGTATACCAAACAATGTACTTTTAGTGTACTTGAAGTATTACTAAAGTAATACTTCTTCGAACTAAATTGGGACATTTTTAAGTTTACTAAAGTATACTTAAGTAAACAATAAAGTAAACAATAGTATAGTCAAGTACACTTGACTATACTATAATATGAAATATAGTTTAGAATAAGTAAACTCTAAATGCACTGCCTGATTTTAAATATGAAATTAGTGCACTTTTAGTATACTTGAATAAACTACTTTTTGCTAAGGCCTACCCTTGTCTACAAGGGTATATGTATATGTATAAATTGCTACAACTTTCTTATAAAATAAGACATCAAGCTGTAACAATCTCAGCATACGTTCCTGATAAATTAGTTTCATTTGAGGTGATGTGTGTACCACTATCTTGTAATCGGTCCAGACAGTGTGAAAGTGAAATAGTCCCACAGCCTATCAGATTCCAGGAGTGTGTATTTTTTCAGTGTATTGATCCTCCCCTGTAGTGTGGTGGGTGCTCCTTGTGGATGTGGCAGGGTTTTTCCCCTACGCTCCGGTTCTGCTGACAAACATGAGAGGCTCAACTGTTGCCTTGTGGCACAACATGCTGCTGTCTGTGGTTTGCTCCCCCAAGCCTGTGTGTGATTACTGGATGAATGTATGAAATATACGATTTTGTCTGGGCTTGCTCATATGTGCACCCCACAGTAGAGGCAAAAAACCTCTGACCGGTCCGGTTTAATACTCATTTTGAAACTATTACATAATGCAATAAAACCTTACAGCCACCACAAGCTAGATATGCAGAGTCGGCTTCTTATCCAGGAGTTGGGCTGTAGAGATGATGGGTTTAGAGCATGTGTGGAAAGAAACGGTTTCCAGGGTAATGGTAAATCACTTATGGTAGAGGGACGCAAGGGAAAAAAACAAAGCAAGGGGGAAATGCACCTGCCAGACAGAGCAGAAGAAGTAGGCGAACTGAAAGCTGTGTTATTCTTTCATTAAAGTATTAAAAACACAAACTTGGATCCATTTCATTTAGATTTAATGCAACAAACCAAAACAAAGTCATGAGGATTTGAACCATTGTTATGTTAAATAATAATCTGATCAGTGTCCTTCAATTTTCTGCAGAATGATTCATCTCAGTCAGATAAGATGACTGGAAATTGTTTATAAACTTTCATAGATTCACAGTAATATAAAAATCAGACTTTTATGTATTTGTTTAAATACATATTTTTTTATAATAATCTTTTACCTGCAGTAAGGCTTTACAAGAATAAAAAACCCAGTGCAATGTGGCTGGTGCATACAGAGAAGAAGATATTGATTAGCATCAGCATAAAGGTATAGTGCAGGAATTTTTTTAAAGACCCGTCCTCTCCACTTTATAAAAAAAAGGACGCAAAATGACTGTTGCTCGGATGGATATCATCACGCCCATATTTATATATAAAAAGCTTCCCTGTAAATAAGACTACTGGTACATAAAAAAAAAATCATGACATGCTTGAATGTGTGTGTTTGCTGCAATGGAAATTTGGACATGCTTGCAGGGTAAATAAGGATTTTTGGCCACACTATAACGATGCAAATTCCAAAATAAATAAACTTATCTTCCCTGGAAACTTACAATATAGAGGTAGATACTGTAGCTTTTACTAGCAGTGATGTGAAATGGATTTCTCCAAATGTGCCAAACTTTACCTGCTGAGTAGAAAATTGGCAACCGGGACATCAGAGGGAAGCATAACCTGTGCTTAATCTCCCAGGAACACTCTGGTCTTCTTTCTCTCTTCTGAGGCCTTTCTTTTCTTCTCATACACTTTCTAAACACTTTTTCCCTTATGACCCTCGGCCATTTTTAAAGAACCAAGGTGAGAAAGGCCTCTTCAATAACTGGCTGAAACTGTAACTCATAAAAGTGCGCATGCGCAGAAAAAGACAACTAACTGCAGACGAGCACGTAGGACGGCCTTACTTAAACTTATCACTAGAATGATTGCCAAATAGGAGGACCACTTATTTTGATGATCCACCCTGAAAAAGAACCTCCTCCACTACACCTTTAAGCATATCAGTCAGTATGAGTACACATCTAGCATTAATTGCAGCTAAAGTGCATGCAAAAGATACAATGTATTATAAGCACACAGGATTTGCGTGCATGACACTTACTCTAATATAAACTATTCAGTTGTAGATCTAGCAGTATTTTTAAAAGTAGTTGTCCTGCTGAAGGTGGATCTTCTCCACAGATTGCGCATTATTCATCGTCCCTGATTGATTCATATTTTGAAATGAATGAATAATGTTCCCTTCAGTTCACCATATTTGCTCCTTTGTGTTTTTTTGTCACATAAATTTTGAGAAGAAACGTGAAACGTATTAATCAGTGGAAGGCGATCTGTCGCTCTGATGTCTGTGCTTACAGGTGAGAGGAAGTGAAGAAACTAAAGCATTTAAGAAGGAGCTTATGTTAGATATTAGTGTGCAGGCTGTGTCAGGGAGGGACGGCGTGCATGGATGAAGGGCAGTTTGAGAACTTAGCATGTGTCAGACAGGGATTTCACTCAGTTAATCCCATCAGGAAGGAGCAGGTAGTAGCCTCTTTGTTTACTCATTCTGATTTTCGTTAGGTTTCACTTCCTGTTCCTGTTTGCCGTTCAGGCAAATCTGCTTTCACTAGTATGTTTTATGGAACAATAGAGAAATTTTTACACAGTAAAACACAAATATCTAACATAAGAAAATTACAGATAGTAAATCCATCTTTTTACCATGCTAAGGTAAGGATTAATACTCCACCTTTGGAAAAATCTAAGTCACAAATGACAGCAGGATGTTGTACAAGGTTTATAATACACAAACACTTTGCCCCACTGACTTTTTTTCCCAGCCGGGCAGACGTCTTTGCTCAGTGAATCCAATTAGTGAACAAGGAGAACGGCGGCGAGAGTGAGAAAACAGCTAGAATGTTTAAGTGAGAACCAGTGACAAAGAGTGGGGAGGAGGAGCAGTGGAAAACAGTGGTCACTTGTTTCACACGTGCACATTTGTATGTGAGACTGAGCCGCAAAATATTTCCCACAACTTTCTTTTATGTCTAAGGGCACTTCATAAAAAAAAAGAAACAAAGAAAACAAAACTGTGGCTGGGCTCTCTAAGGATGCCCTAATACGGATGAAGTCAAGTTAGACACCAGTAATGGACATAATATCAGTTGCATCCAAAAGAGCCAAATGAAAGGGGATTAAAAAGGAAAGAGACAAAATCAGTGCTTTTCATTATAAAAATGTATAAAATAAAAATACTGTAGAGCTGCAGCAACAGTTACAGATGATAACCATTGATTATGTTTTTTTTATTAATAGTTAAATAATAGTTTAGTAATATTTCTAAATATGCACATTTTTAGAATTTAGGAAAAATAACTGTGGTGCACTTTAAATGGGTTTATAAATAGCAATGTTGTAAATTTGCATGTATTGCAAAGTGTTTTTACAGAACAACACAAAGTCGTTTGCAACTATAAAGTAGGGAGAAAATTATATTACAATTTCTTTTCTTTTTTTTTTTTTAGAAAATCAATGGTATCATACAAAAGTATTCAGCCCCCCTGAGCCCATACTTTGTGGAACCACCTGTTACTGCAATCACAGCTGCAAGTCTTTTTATGGGAATTTCTCTACCAGCTTTAAACGTCTGGTTATGTAAATGTTGCTCATTCTACTTTACAAAAGATTTCGCTAGGTAGATTAGATGGAGATTTTTGTGGAACAGCAGATTGTACATATTGTCACTTATTCATGATTGGATTTAGACCTTTACTTTGACTGGTCCATTGTAACACATGTATATATTTTTTTCAAAGCATCCCTTATAGCTCTGGCTTAATGGTTAGTGTCCTGCTGATTAAAGAAGGCTAAATGCAAATGTAGACAGATGCTACTTAGATTTTACAGAGATATTTATTTATGAGAAAATTTAAAACTAGCTTGTTGTGGATTAAAATAACTGGCAGTAAAAAAGAGAGGATGTCTGAATTTGTGAATGACATTGATAATTTTCATAACATTTTTATCTATTCCTTGTTGTTAACTCGTAGAAACATGTGTTTTATCTACAAGTTTGGAATTAATAAATACAATTTACAAATAACTTATACAGATAAAAAAAAAAAAATGTATCAGTACAAAACCACAACTCCTGATGAAGCAGAAAGTTTTTACCTGCTGCCTTTAAACGAGAAGAAGACAAAAACAGAACCATCACATTATATTTTAGAGGGTGTTGGAAAATATATTTCAGAAAATATGGATTAAACAATCTGGTTTCTTGCTCTTCTTGTCTTTTATGGTGATTAGTAAACAATCTCCAGGTGTAATGCCACCAACTGAGGTTGAAAGTTGTAAATTTGTGATTTTTAATCATATATTTCTTTATTTTTTTTGTTGTTTTGCAAAGTTGCACCTTTGTAGCTTGGATTTGTAATATATAAACTTATATTTTCACAGGTGCAACATCCAATGACACATGTACTGTATGTATGTGCTGACAACAGAAAACAAAGGCATATCTTAAGCTTAATGACATTTAAACACCTGCAGATATGTTTTATTGACATTATCTCACTCCGTAGTTTCTCATAATTTCCTTTATATTCGCAAATATCTTCTACTGTGTGTTGATCTATCGCATAAAATCCCAGTTTGAAAGTTTGTTGTTGTAATGGGGTAAAAAAATGATTGCCGGTGTTAATGAATAATCTGTACATTTGAGTATATGGGGCTGTAAGGATGTATGTGCTGAAATCTTGGTGCATAAGTGCAGGGCAATAGGGTCTTAAAGTCCCACACAAAGCACACTGTGCTGTCATTAAAGGCTGCATTATACTGTATTTATCTTGTACCTATTTATGACTGAGCCTTCAGGACTCAAAAAGAAGTGCTAGGGGCAAAGAAGAGTCTCAAGCAACTTTCTGTGCAGTGATATACTGTGTTTGGCATTGTGCATATTTGTATTACACATTGCACATGTTTATGTTGAAGTAGGTCTATTTTCCTAAGGCCATCTGTTTTTCAGCTTGCACCACAGCTCCTGTCCTTAGAAAGGTTTGACAAAGCAGTTTGTTTTAGGCGGCATATGTGTACTTTTTGGAATCTCATGGTTCTAAAATCTTTTTTTGTTTTTAAAACAAACTTAAACATTTCAGAGCTTAGCTCAGTTAAGATTTTAAAAACATACCACCAGAAAGTATTGTAATGTATAATAAACTGGGATCAACAAGCCTTTCACTAAATGCGGCTCCTTTTTTCTCCAAATGTTTGATGTTGGACCACTTGCTCCTGCAGGTAAGAATAGGGCAGCATTTGAGACTTTCTGTTGCTCTAAACGTTATCATGCTGGAAATAACTGAGATTGTTTCATGTTGCATGCCAGTTATTGACGCAGATACTTATGCATTAATTCTGTTAGTAGTCATAAACATGCCAGTCTGGAAAAGGTCCCCTTCCTATGTGTCTGCATGTTTTCATCTGTAGCTATGAAGACATGATTTTTTTTAAGAGGTTTTCTATTTTGAGTTGAATTTTCTAAGAAATATTAGGTCACAAGTGTTTTCCATCTGGTTTTCTTATTCATACAGTTGAATATCTTAACTCCACTTTAATTCTTGCCCCTTCTCTCTCTCTTTCACACACGCTGAACTCACCAGGCCTCTGTCGTCATGTGCGCCATCCACAGCCTCCAGCAGTCATGACTCTAGTCCAAGACCAACAGACTAAAGAGGAAAAAAGAAATGCAAAAGAACTGAGTTGTCCTCAGTAGTCTGGTCTGAGACTGAATATGGACGTCATTAAAAATATAATCGTATGGCGGATTGATAGAGGGGGTTATGTTTTTCCTGTTACTCCAACGTAGTGCATAATCTCAGATTATGCTTTGCACGTTTAATCTGGTAATGGATGTTACAGTAATACTGCTAATACACAAGTAAAGTTATTTTGAGTTGCATTGTCTTCAAAGGAAAATATTCACAGACATAACTTTAGGGAAAGGTATATCTTCTAAAATATTCAGTTGAAAAAGCAGCAGAAACATATGCTCTAAAGCATAACCTCAGCAAAGCTTGAACTCTGGTTCTTGGGTCATTACAGTATGCCCGACATCTAATATCTCCTATATTTAGAGGGATAGCAGAGACAAGGAAAGACTTCCGGGGATTTAATCCAGCTTTCCAACATACTTCACCCACCTCTCTATTCCTTATTTTCAGAGCTGCTGCAGACCAGGTTTAACTGATTGGTCCAGACAGCCGTTTAGGGGCTTTTATTAAGGGGTGCAATGAAATCTGTTAGAAATCTGAGTCAGCGGCTATTACTGGGGCTTAGATATGGGGCTACCAGCTGTGATCCACCTCTTTTAGCCTGATAAACAGACACTTGGATCAGGCAGAAAAATATTACCCTTGGTTGACCCCTGAGTCTGCCTATCTGTAAATATCCTGTGGGCTCATATAGATATGTTCTACTGAAATATGTCTTTGAAGTCAAAGGAAGGGCAGCTGATTTAATCCTGGTTGATTTAGTTTTGGTAATTTTGGAATAATTTGCTCCTTGTAGGTGTGTATTTCCTACTGGCATTCATGGTTTTGTAGATTTCTTTATAAAACAAATAAATACATGGGTTAGATTTAATTTATTACTCCAATTCTATATGAATAAAACCCTGTATTAATGACTAAAAAGTATATGTTAAAACTTTAACTTCTACTTAGATATAGATGTAGCTTTCTACTCTTTTTGCTGATGCTTTAGTTTTTTTTTATCACAGTATATAGTTCCTTTGTGGCTTACCGGTACTTATTTTTTTGGTAAACTGATGTACCTTCATGTATATAGTGAACATCTTTTTAATCCAGCAAATGTCACAAAAACTACAGTTGTTAACTTACCAGAGTATGCCAATACTAGCCTCCTTAAAATAAGCACTTTGTGATGAAGCAGAAAAACAGGCAGGAAGTTAGACTTCACTTCTCATTTCTAGTGTTTTATTTGTCACTAACAAAATTAAGCCAAAAAATATGAGGGTCACCTGCTCAGGTCATGCTAATCCCAGATTTTAATCCTGGATTGTTTATTCTATAATGTGGCCTGTCTTGACATGGCTTTCAAATAATGGAAACCTTACATACTGTAAGAGGACTACGGTTTCAGGGTATTTACATAGCAAAGCTGAAGAAATGACCTTATTTCTTAATTTGAATGAGAAAAGCAACTGTTGTTGGATCCACTTCTGCTCAGGCTACATACGACTAAAGGCAACTCATTTCTCTATTGCGCTCTCTCTGGTACGGTATCCGTTTTAAAAACTATTTGTAAACTGTTATACTTTTGGCAGTATGATGCCTTATCGGTACCAGAGATCTTCTTAAGTCATTTTTAGAAGTTCTTAAGTCTTTAATGAGTGAAATTAATATTTTATGATCAGTACAGGAAACCAAGTCTAGGAATTGCTGGAAGTTGCTTTTGCATAGGAGTTCAAACTCTGTCTTTTGCTTTTAGGCCTAATTTAACACATTCATTATAACAATTTTCTTTTAATAATCTTTAATTCAAATCAGTTTATCCCCCAGTAAAAAATAGCCATGCAGCACATCACCTACCTACCTGTCAGCACTGCTGTCTGTAGCTCACACCAGGAGAGGAAGTTAGTGTCTACTGATGAGTCGAAGTCAAGTTTGACTCAAGTTCAGGTTTAAAATGTAAACACCATCTGCATTTGGGACAGGTGAACAGGACAGGGAAGACGTAAGGGCCAACTAAAGAAACAGCTCTATGCTCAGTTTACTCCACTTTTGTGCTACCTGTTTCAACAGATAAGGTAAAGTTGTTCTGATCTTGGCGATGATGACTGACCTGATTACTCGTTTCATTCACCTGCCTAGCTCCGCCCAGTTTGTCATTACCATTTATCTGATCCACCTGCTCCAGTCACTATTTAACCTGCCTTCTACCAGTTATCAGTGCCAGATTATTCTCAAGCCTAAGGTGAGTTTTCCAGCGTATCTAAGTGTTTTTGATTACCTGATCCTGACCTTCTGCCTTTGTACCTCTGAGCCTGCCTGTTCCCACTCTCTTCTGTTTACCTGACCTGTCCCGGGACTCCTACCAGTTTCTGCCTGTTTACCAAACCTTGAACTGATTCCTGACACCCGTCCTGGATTTCCCTTTGGTACCTCTTGGGATCTCTGACGTTCTGGCCCTGACTCCTGAGCACATCCTCGAAAACGGCTTTGGCTTCAGCTTCTGGCTTATCCTGCCTTCTTTCATCTGCTCGGTTCAGATCTCCTGCCTGTTCTCCAGCATCGGGGGCTTCAATGTCTGGCACTCTCTGGGTAGTTGGCTAGAGTTTTCTGCCTTAGATTCCCTCACCGTTACCTGCAAATCAGTTTGCTTAATAAATGTTGAGAAATCAAACTTTCTGTCTGCTTCGATAACTGGGTCCTCTGTTCGGAGCCTTGATAAAAGTACCCCCCAAAAGATAACTTAACTAAGAGTAGCACTGCTTTTTCTTATTTTTACTCAGGTAAAAGTAAAAGTCGCCCTAAAGTAAATTACTCAAGTAAGAGTGAACATTTGTTTTGTAAAAAAGGCCCCTCAAGTACTGATTATTTTGATTGAAAAGTTGAAAAAATATTAAGTGGTATACAAATTCTGGTGTTTCAAAGAATAAGATCAAAATAAATACATAAAATACAGTGATTACAAATTGAAAGTGTAGGTAGAATAAATGTTCTTTAAAATACATTTTAGTTATAAAATTTAAAAGATCAATAGTTACATTCGGTAAGAATAAGTTAAATTACAGTATATTGTTTATTTTATACGGGCAGATTCAACAGATGGAAAAAAGTAGAAAAAAGAAGAAAGTGTGTCTTATAATGGTGAATATCTGTCTAAAAGAAGCTAGTTTTCATAAAGTTAATTTACTCATAATGGATGAACTAAGAAATTTACTCAAGTAAGAGTATAAAGTTAAAAAAAGTAGGTTTTTTTAAATCAAAGTTACTATGTAACTAAATGTAACTAACTACTCAACTAGTAATACTGCATCTATTTTTCTCTAGCTTTTGAGGTGTCACATGTTTTCTGTCTCAGTGTAGCTGAAGCTTGAGCAACAATAAAACAGGAGTTACCTCTATCTCAGTCTTATTTTTCATTGAAATAAAGTATTAACAGTCAGACTGGGGTTTTAGTTAAAGCATTTAATCTTTAAAGAAAATACAAACACTTTTATTTGTAGGCCTCTTCAGTTTTAGTTCAAAACATCATGAGGTTTATCCTTTGAAATAAGGCCCATGTCTTAGTAGCCATCTTTCAGCTGCCTGAATGCAGCAATAGGTGGGAGAGGGGGTAAGAGTAGAAGCTACTTTTTTTTGGCATAAGTTATAATCGCTTTTAATTATATGGAATAAATGGAAAATTCATGTAATTTTAAAATATTGCTTTCTGATGGTATGGGTACGTTTAAAGGAGTTTTCAGAAGATATGTGACAAAACTAAGCAACTTGGAAAAACTAAAAGGCATCTGTGTGGATGCATCTCTGTTTTCATCACACCAAGCCCTTTAGAATTAGCTTGCATTCGGCAGACAAACAATGTAAGCACCCTAATATTCTTTCCTTTCTTGAGAGCTGACTCCGTGTTTGGAAGACGACTTTGAGGATGTAGAACATCGTTATGTAAAAGTTTCATACTCATCCTCAGAGAGGAGAGAATAAAGCTCCTCTGCTGTGCTTAGGGCATGTCTCTACATTATCTTTCCTTGTACACCTGTACAGCCTCACTTTTATTCTCCTGAATAAACCGAGTCCTCTCGGAGAAACATGTATTTATCTGACTGCCTGTCGTTAAGACTGAGGATTAAGCTCAGAGGCAGTAAACTGTTTGCTAAGGGCTTTTCGGCGGAATAAGACAGCAGTTACCCAGGGACTCTCTGTTCTGCAGAGTTGGTGAAAACATTTTACTCGACCAAACTTTCTTTAGCTCTCTGCGTCTCACAGCAGAGGACAAAGCTCTGCCTTTTATCTGGGTTGAACGTATGGATGGAGTAGATGTTAATGGATTAGGCAAAGCTGAAGGGTTCAGAGCATTAATCTCACTGCGACAGGAGGAGTAGGAGGGATTGGACCTGGGCAGTCGGGGAATCACTGTTCCTCTGCCGAGGTCACTATCACACAGGCGTGCACAAGTTCAAACATTTCCAGTTATGTTTGCATATTGGTAATTAAATCTTCAATCATGAAAAGTGCATTAACCCATATATTTGGAGGTCAGAGATTTGTTGTTGATTTTCTGACTCTCGATTTTGTTTTGACCTGATGATACCAGATCAAAGCCAGGTTTTTGGTACTGGAAATGGCTAACTTTGAGTCATGTTCCTGTAGTAAAAAAAAAAACTAATTGTTGTGGTCAGCTTAACTATTAAATGCTGAGATTCACTAATCAGAAACAGAATGGTTTTCTGATTGGGCTTTTGGTCAGGAAGGTTGCTCAGTATATGTCAGTAGGAGCTTTTGTTTAATGCAGGAAAGGTTTCAGAAGGCTTTCCATAGCTTTCCTACCAAATCATATTACTTGATTTTCCGGTATTGTCATCTCAGTGTGTAATAAAAGTACAAATGACATGTATTGCTTTCAAAATATATTTTCATTTCTATCATCCTTGATGCTGCAATTGACTCAGTTTTAGCTAAAATAGCGACGATTTCTCATTTAAAAAAGGAGCAAAGAGAAGCACTTTTTGTATTTGTAGATAGGGAAGATGTCTGTGCTTTTCTTCCGACAGAATATTGTAAAAAGTTTAATTTATCAGCTTACGCCGCTAATACGTCACGATTTGTTGTTACAATTGGCTGTGGTGTATTATGGAAGGCGGATACTAGCTGGCACGTCACCCAATCAGCTTGAAGTATTGTATTTAAACGTCCCTCCTTGTCACGGACAGACTGTACGGCAGCCATCCTGGATTGACAATGTAAAACTCAACTCAGTTCTACACATAACAATCTGGATACTGCCAGGTTACCCAAATAGTCCATTGGTCAAAAATAAATCTTCATTTTCCAAAAATTTAAATAAATCAAACTAGATTAATCAATAATAATGATTAAATACCCAGCCCTAGTGTCACATATGTTGTGACATCACAGCAACCTTCACATGATTGTATATTGCATCATTAGCAGTAGCCTGACTTGCAAATAAAGTTCGGTGACCAGATGCCCTCTTTTTCCCCACACGTGTCCTACTTTTCATATTTGAAAAAATGACCAGGGGGGAATTTCACAATTGTCTGGGATCAACTAAACGGACGGGGGAAGGGAGCCAGCCGGGGATGAAGCGACCGAACCCAACCTGGTGACAGTAGCCTGGATACCGGTGGCCCCTTGCTTCCCCTGCCTGCCTTACACAGTGGGGTTATGGAAGCATACCATTACCGGGTCGGGTGCCTGCCCCCGTCCGCCCGGGTTAGCAGACCAGCCCTGGAGCTGATGGTTCAGTTCGAATACCCAGTGCAGTCCAGTTAGCGGCCCAGCAAACCCCCCCAAAAGGAATTAATCCTGTTCCTCAGGAATGTTTGCTTTTTTCAAAAACACATATTTAATCAAAGCAGGAAAACAAATTTTTCTACTATCACAATCATAAAACAATAATGTTGCTCATGTTGTCTGGAAGTACATTTTCAGAGCAGTAGTATTTAGAATTGTGGAGATTTATAGTTGATGAAGTTTGAAAAATCTCAAGAAATGCCTAAGAAACAATGAAGATAACCTATTCTTTTCTTTGACTATCATCCTACTTTGAGAAGATTATGATGTTGGAATGAAGTTTTGTCCTAAATGACACGTCTGAACTGATACGTTGCAGTGCATCTGAGGACGTGGGTGGACAAGAGCTGCTAGCCCTCCAAAACAAAACCGTAAAAATACCCAAGAGGGCCTATAAATGAAACACGCCTCTCTGTTTTTACTTCGTCGGTCTGTCTGCTCCTGTCTGCCCTGCTCTGGCTCACATGAACCAACGTGACACATCAGCATCTTCACAGCCCACAATGTCACATCCCATGGGGATGAAGCTTTTCTTTAGACAATAAGAAAAGTAAAACAGCAGGCAAAAGGGAATCTGTATTTTTCTTGCAGTTTCTGTAGATGATCTGGATGTTGAATCTTTACAGAGCTGCCACTGGAACCTACACAGGGTGTCCCTTCCTTTTTCTTTCCGGTGAATTGTTCATATTTTTGTTTAGGAAGCTTTACACTCAGGGGTGAATTGCAGTAAATCAGGCAATCTCCAACTTCTTAAAAAAAAAAAATTAAAAAAAGGAAACATCTGCATTTAGCAGGATGAGTGTGAGGGTCATTTGTGTTTCTATCCTTTCAAGCTTCTATGGCAGGCATCACCAAAGTTGGTCCTCGAGGGCTGCTGTCCTGCAGGTTTGAGAGGTTTCCCTGCATTAGCACAGCTGATTATGATGATTGCTGTTGAACAAAAGCCTGTTAATCAGCTTTCAATTAAAATCAGCTGTGCTAAAGCAGGGAAATCTCTAAAACCTGCAGGACAGCGGCCCTCGAGGTCCGACTTTGGTGATGCCTGTTCTATGGTTTTAGCATCGTGATATGGTCTGTTAATTATTTAGCTTGCCAAAAGCTATTTCCTCTGGAGCAAAATTGCAACTACTGTGTGTTGTCCAGTTGCATGCTCACCAGTGCCTTGACACGAGTGGTGGGCGGTGCTTATGGTACCTAGGCCTTCAGTGGGTACTCCCTCAACTTAATCTACTCAGAAGTAGATTAAGTTCATATATACAGTATATATATATATATATATGTATATATATATATATATATATATATATATATATATATATTAGGAACAATGGGTGTCAAGGGGTTAATTTCACTGTTTTTGAATTTTAATAACAGAAACCAGAGTTTAATAAAGCAAGAAGCCAAGTTAAGCCAACTGCAATCCTCTACCCTATAACCACAGCTCTGCTATATTTACATCAGTAGCCGTTCTGATTCAATATGCATCTAATACTCTAGATAAAATAGAGCATAAACCATGAAAATTAAATATATCACATTCACCCGAGATGCTGAGTATTTATAAACAAACTCCATCCTTCTGTCTTTGTGCAGGAAGTTTTAGTATCTCCATTTAGTATCAGCTATCGAGACCAGAAAAACGTTTAACAAAAGCGAATCTAAAAATCCAGTTTGTCGGTACCTGAAATTGGCTGTAAGCGCTTTTCTCTAACTGACCAATCAGAGGACAGAAAATTTTGACGAAGAGGTGGGCCCTCTACTTGGCCCAGTTGGGCAAATCCTAAATCTAATTGGCTGAAGGAAACGTTCTTCCCTAATATTGTTGAGGTAAAAACAGCCAACGCTGCTAATTTTAAAGGCCCTGGGCAGATTTGATTGACATAGCAACACAAAGAAGCTGAAATATGATTGGACAAAAAAATATAGCAACCACATAATTGTAATGGAAGCATGACAGCCAAGAAAAATGCTTCAAAAATTTAGAGAATGGATTGTTTGGAATAAATGAACACAGTTGGATAGAAGAAAATTAAAGTTTAGGTTGTGAATGCAGGTTAGTGTTTCTTATTGATTTTAGGCCAGCATTGAAAGCCTTCACAGCCTGCCACAGCTGGACTCTGAAACAGCCGTAAGTCCTCATTCGAGGCTGTTGGTTCACCTGCGTCTGATAGGCCGCAAAAAGAGTTTAGAAGATGAGTTTGAATTTTACACGTGGAACAGAAATAACTTGTACATCTGACGGCATCACTAACGAATGAAGCCAAGGTTGAAGCTTATCACTGTTGCTGACACGCTCCAGATGCACAGAAGGCTGTCGGTAAAGGTTACCCTGACAGCGCTACTCGTTCTCTGATGGAGAACACAAACACCACAGAAGGGTTTTACAATGATGCCCAGCAGACAGATGGGTCATTCAAGTGGCCTCTTGATTTCCAGGGAAGCCTGGGCAAAATCAGACGTGGAAGATTAAGCCCAGTTTCCATTGGTCTAAGTTTTATAAGGGTTGTCGAAAGTGTTTACACCCTTTTTAGTAAAGATCCAACCAAGAATAAAGAGAGAAAATCAAAAGTTTTGACAATCTTAAAGGTATAGTGGAGGATGTTCTTTTTCTGGGTAGATCATCAAAATTAGTTGTCCATCATTCTGTCAGTCATCATTGAAAATCTTCTTTTGGAAAGTAAGCTTATATGAGCGATGCAAACAGCAACTTTTAAAAAGAGTGTGCAGGAGGAGAAATGGACTCATGCACGCTCTCGCACGGGTTTAATAGGCGTTCCCTCTCAGGAGCAAGTACAGGATTGTTAATGTGCGTTTTTTTTTTAAGTGGATAGGGGGATCTTGTCAAAAAAATGGCAAAAATCATCCCCTATACCTTTAATGTACATTCAGTGTTGACCTTTATTCTCTTATCACCTGCTTGAGTACTAGAGTCTGATGAGCCAGAGTTTTGCAAAGAATGATCTTGTGCAAAGATACCATTAAAAACACCTAGGAATTCACAGTGTTATAGGGTTAGCAGCAAAACATTGTGGAAAGAGAAGGCTGAAACCAGTCAGGGAGAATCTCCTTAATCCTCCAGATGGCTGGATTAAGTAGGCTTGTAATTTGTAACTCTTAAAAAGAAAACCTCTAAACTTGGCTTAAAAATCCATTAACCCTTTGACTGAAAACGTTAGCTTTTGATCAAATTAAATTTTTACTATAGTTCCTGGTATGGCCTGTAAGCATAGAAACAACACAGCACATCACACAGTGTCCTGATGGTTTTAAAGATCTCACCCACATGCAGAGATTCACTCAGAGAGCCAGGGGAAAAGTTAACAGGTTATTGAGAAGTTGACAAAAACAGAGAGAGAGATTGTATGCAGGGTTATCGCAGTGGGACTTCAGCGGTCTGGTGAACCGGAACCGGACAGCTAGGGAGGTTCTTGGTTTCCCTTGGGTCCAGTTTGTGGGGGGTTTTATGCAAAGATGAATGAACACGTTGGTGGGCGGACAGGCAGACTTGTGTTGGGTCCCGAGGAGCAATGGAACGGACTGTCACCGAGTTTTCCTGAAGTGGGCTTCAACAGATCTGATGACGGTTTCCCCTCGCTCATTGTGACTTGAATGATTCATTCCAATGGGGGAGAAGGACCAGGCTTATCCAGTGGATCAGGAGGGCATCCCAATACTGGCAAACACTCTGGCGTCGAGGTGGTGACAGTTCGCAGCTCAAGTACTCTTCTGGTAATGACCCAACATGCCGCAGGTGTGCAGGGAGGCCCAATGAGAACAGGGCACCGCCTGGTGGTGGGGAGAGGAAAAAACACAGAAAAGCAACCCACATATACTGTAACCCTAACACACAGAGGATGCAGTACCAACAGTGAAGCACGGTGGAATCAGCATCATGCTCTGGTGTTCCTTTTGTCTTGTGGAAAAGCTGGAAGATATAAATAATTCTACAATACCTGCAAGCTTTAATCCCAAACTCTCAGAGGTCTGCTTAAAAAAGAAGGTTAAGAGGCTTTAGCCTCTCTGTGAGGCCAAACAGTTAAATCAAGAGAGGACCAAGAGGGGACATATGACAACGTCTGGACTAGTACTCACAGATTTATTTGTTTTTTTATTTGAATCATAAATGATGAATCTCACATAACCGATAAAAAGTTTTAAAAGTTGTTTATCCATGAATCTTTACATTTTAGATTAACTCTGCTCCTAAGACCTTTTGAGAAAATGTTTTATTAAATATGTTTTTGGAGTGGTTGGGAGGGTAGCTAACCACTACATGTCCATTATAGTGGCCCTCCAACCTTTTAAGACAAATCATGTGGGTGATTTGATGACCGTTCATTATTTGAGCACCACTTTGTCAGCTATCAGAGATTCATATCACAAATGCTGCTGCTAATCTCTCAGACATACAGTAGACTTCCAGGCCTGTATGTCTCAACCTCTGCAGGACAATTTCTGAGTGAGGAATGATAATGATTTTGACCCTGCAGTCGGGTTAGCCTTGAGTAGCAACCAGTACTGTGGAGCCGTGCCAAAAACGGTTTGGAGCCACATATTTTCCTTCCATGCTCTTATAGATTGTCGTACTAACCTACCTTTAAATATTGGAGCAGATTAAGTCACTATAACACATTTAGAAAACTACACAGTGGCATCCTGGACAAAAACAGATTTACAAAGGGGGGGATCTGGAAAGAGCCTTTACTAACCAAAATATTTAAGTTGTTCTCTTGAAACACTTTCAAACACTAATCTTAGTATTTGAAGAAAGTGAAAAGCAGAAAGGAAAATAAAATTGATCAAATCTGTTTTTTTTGTTTGTTTTTTATTATAAATATACACTTGTTTACACATATACATACATATAGTTACAAATCATACACATATATATATACACACATATACAACCACACATATACATACACACATCCACATTTATCCAAGGGGGGTACAGAGTTTGCCATAATACAAAAGTTACAGAGGTCACTTATCAAGACAGTAACAGGTGGTTATTTTGTACGTTTTTGTGAATACATTTTCAGTGTGGGCCAAGGTCCAGGCAATCTGGAATCTGGTTGATTATCTAGGATTATGGTGGCCTGTTAAATAGCAACCAATTCCAAAAAGTCTTTGTTCCAATTCTGCACATCAAAACAATTATAGTTCCTTTCCTTCCAGTTCAGCAATATTATACGTTTGGTTGCTAAAAAGCCCAGTGATACAATATAGGCCGCATTCTTTGATGTAGAGTCTTCAGTCTTTATTCCAAGTAGACAATCCAGGGGGCAAAGTGATATTTCCATATCTAGTATATGAGACAATGTGTCAGTTATATTCTTCCAGAATGTCTGAACAGGAGGGCACTTCCAAAGCATATGCAGCAGTGTGCCTTCTGACCCACAGCCATGACAGCACAATTTACACTTTTCTTTTTCCATTTTATTTAGAATATAAGGTGTAATATATGCTCGATTTGTTATTTTGAGCTGTATGATTTTATACTTAATATATTTGGACATTTTTGTGCTTTTTTGCAGTGCTGCATTCCACTGAGTCAGAAATCTAACTCGTTTTTAAGGTGATATTGAACTGATATTACACTATGAATATTGTAGTTCCTAAATACCATCTATATAATATAAAGGAAATGTTTTTTTTTGCTCAATATATTTTCATTAAAAAGCTAGTTGCTACCATATATAGCGTTGGGATGAAAGTATACAGGACAGAACTGCTTATAGCAGCAGTCTTCAATGTAAATATATGACAATATTAAGGAACTAGCACATGGGCTGAAAAATAATTCAATATGAATATATATTATATCCTGCGATGGAGTGGCGACCTGTCCAGGGTCACGCTATTCCCGGACGGAAAATGGATGGATGGATGGACATATTATATCATCATTTTATTCAATTGCAGTAATATAACAGTTACAATATTTTTAGAATAGATTACAGTCTATGATTGCAGCGTTTGTCACTGATTTTTGTAGTTTTTTTTTTGTTTTATAAAGGAAATATTTCTAAAATATCACATTGGAGGAGATTTATAATATTGGTACAATACCAATCATAAGTTTGTACAGGATTCTGTTGTGGGCATTCTTGGCTTTCTGAGGCTTTTATTTTGTCTATTGGAATTATAACGTATTGACTTATTGTGATACAGGTTTTCATCATATCACCTGATGATTTGTACATATAGTTCTAATTTCGCTGGCACCCAAATACTCTATGATATAACACACAAAGGGAAAGACGTGTTAATACAGACAGGTAGATGTGTGTCGTTTTTTATTTCCAAATGCCTAAACTTGTTGTTTTATACAGCCAAAGCAGTAAATGATCTGGGATTAGGGATTATAAAGATACTGCCTAAAGTGCATGAACTACAGTGAATGATGCTTAACTGGAACTCTGTGCTGTGATTAGATGATGATGCGATTTATATGGTCTGGAAAATATGCATATATTTATAAATAAAAAAAAGGTTAATCAGTATAGCTTAATCAATATATATATATAAGTATGTCAGCCAACACACATTGAGTTATTTAACTCTCTTTAACTATAAATCCTATAGAAAACGTGAGTGAGCTCAGAAGAATATAAAGATGGTGCAAAGAGAAAAGATCCCTCTGCTCCATTCTTCTAAATTTATTTAGAAGACGATGAGCCTAAGGCTGGTTATAGGAAGATGCTAATGCAGGGAAGGAGATAAGAAACTTTAACAAGGTATCATAAAAAAATATATATATATGTATAAGGAATTTAAAACAAAGGTATTGAGTCCTGCCCCTGGAAGAGGGGACGAACAGGTTAACAATCAGTTTGTTGGTATAAAGGTTGAAGGCGTTCACCCTGGAAAACTACCGTGTCTCGACCCAAATACTCCAGCCACCAACTCATTAACATTCCAATACAACCTCAATCTTCCATAAAGTGCATGGCTGTCCTTGTATGTAGGGTTGTGAATGGGAAACTTTTTAAACAAATACTGACTGAGCACTTAGTACAAGTGTTTGATCGATGTGCTCGCCTCATATTACCACAGTTCTGAAGCCTGATTGGCTCCATCAGATGAACGACCTCTTCACAGCTGAAACCCATTTCACCTGCAGCTTTTATTGATGCACGCATCATAATGAAACATGTGCGGATTGGAGAGAGATGAAACACGCTCAGGGAGATAATGTCAAGATGGTGCAGTATAACAGCCTTTGTTCTGTATCATTAATGGGTGTTCTCTTCTGTTTCTCTCTGCAGAGAAACTCTATAACTCCAACGGACGGGACTTGAGGAGGGCTCTGTTCTCTTTGAAGCAAATTTTCCAGGTAACGCACACAAAAAAAAATGCAGTTACTCTCAGTTTGTCACTGCTTTAAATGAGTGGTTGTTATAGACAGATGATGGGGATCAGATGAGGTATCTCCCTATGTCTGTCTTGTTGCTTCTCTGTTAGTTCTTAGAGCTGCAAACTCAGTGAGTCACTTAAACTAAATGCCACTTTGTTTTACCATTTGTGAGACAATCTATATTTTAAGAAAGTGCTTTCATCTCCACGAGTGGTTAAGTTCAACCTGTCTGAATATGTAGAAAAAAGCTTTAAATCTAAGTAAAATAAACAACACTACCAAACAAACAAGGTAAAACAGCAGAGTTGTTGGCAGGTTGGTGAGCAATTATAACAATATTTATCCTGCAGACTACTGCCATCACGTGGTGGGATAAGGAATTGCCAAATCCATATAACATATCCACATAAAATGAGCCTTTGCTTGTTTTGTTTGCACATAACCTGTGAAACCTTTTATAAATAAATGCTGTGTGTTTCTTCCCCCCTCTGCTTTAGGATGACAAAGATCTGGTTCATGAGTTTGTGATGGCTGAAGGGCTGACATGTCTAATTAAAGTGGGAGCAGATGCCGACCAGAACTACCAGAATTACATATTAAGAGGTAAATTAGTTGCTGTTTTCATGACTAAACAAAAAACCAAAAGGAAAACACTATATATTTTTAACATCTGGAAACATATGTGGTTTTCGAAGCATTTTCAAAGGCAAAAAAACTTGTTTTATTTTAAAATCCTTTTTCTTGAACAGTAAATTGGTAATACTTCTGCTTAAAAGGTGCTGAAAACCTAAAAATAAATAATATTTTACAGTGTTAGCATGAATTTACACTGGAAATACGGATGTTGCAGTTTCCTAGTCATGAATATTGGAGATCTTTACATATTTTTAATGGCTGCTCCACCTCATTGTGTCAGGAGAGACCTGTATCCAGCTGCAGTCTTACTGTCTCGCTTAAAGTTTTATTTCTTTTGATTAAAAAAATGTAGATCTTGGTGCATGTGAGTTAGTAGCCATACTTTAAATATTTACAACCTCTTGATTTACCTTCAATGGTAAAATCTGTTTTTTTTTTCTTCTGTTTTGAGCAGATGAGGCTTAGAGTTTTGGTCAATAACAGTTATATGGTTAATGAATGTTATCAAAATAACTTTTGATAACAAAATTGTAGTTTCATTTATTACTGTATCATTTAGTGCCAATGCTACAGCAGTTGTAGAAGAATTTAGTTGACACATTTTTACCCGGGGGTGTCAACAAATGTGAAAGGCGCAGCTATTATCTTGTAGTTTGAATCTGAAAGTAAGATCTGCATTTAAAATCAAAGCACTAAGCAAACCTTTAAAATGTGTTTTAGTGTTACATAAAGCATTATGCCAACGCTTTTCATATTTTTGCGCATAGCAAGTGTACATTTTTAAAATGGAAAATCTCTTTTGGTACAATTGTTTTAAAATCCCAAAACAAGAGGGAGAACTCTAAGGTTAAATTAGAAAATCATTGTTAAAAGTAAAATTTGATGATACAAATAAGGTGCTTAGTGATTATAGTTTGTATCCTTTCTTCTCACTTAAACAAACATGGCATTTTTGTATATCTGTGGGGTCTCTAACCCTACATATATCAGATTAACTATAGAAAATCAACATACATCATTATTACAGCATTAACAAAGCATTTATAAGCCACTTTAATTATTGGAAAAGCAACTATTAAATGTAAGACTTATTTGTTTTTGAATAGACAAAAGCATATATTTGTATTAAATGGCAAGAGCAGAGACAGCCCTGCAATGAACTGCTGAGCGACAACAGGGTGGAAAATACAATAGAATAGAGTAGAATTGAATAGATATTACCATTGGTGCAAATAAAGGTCACAATGATCCCGTCAGAATAATGTGACGGTTAAAAATATATGAGAAGAATATAGTATGTCTTTGTACATTTTTTTCTCTCTCTCTCTATGGACTGTTTTTTTTATTTAAAAACAGTTTTTATTGGCCTGATATCAAGTTTTTTTTGGTAACTGCACAGTGAATCTGTGAGTTTTTTTACTCTGCTGTTTTTGTCTCGTGAGAACCCTCTCTAGGCAGATGTTGCAGATTTGCAACAGCTAAATGCTACTTAGCTAATTACTCCACATCCATATTTTAAGAGCTTTTGTTACTCAGAAGTACAACATAAGGACTTAGTTGTGCATTTGCAACAAACAGTTTCTCTCCAGCTCACCAGATAGCACTGCGGACTCACTTTCAACATGGCTGAGTCCTTGGTCTCACTGAAACAGATTTTCTAAGCACCAATTTTATATAAGTATCATTACCAATTTCCATTATTTTGAAATCAATAGTACATAAGATGAATCATGAATGTGTATAGATAGACACATGCCAATTAGTAGATTTTATCTCCTCTGGGTTTTTCGAGGCATCTCGATTTCAATGTTGTGGATGTGCAACGTGTGCCCAAACAGGTACTACATGCTTTATCTACTAGTTTGCCTATATTTTGAGCAACAGTTTAACAGAAACGGCCTTCTCAAGAGGTTTTGAGATGTCGGTGAAGAAAAAGTTTGAGAAAAAGTTGTCTCTAATTATGTGAGAGAATATTTTTTTTCGAATTTTGTTTTGTTAATTTTTTGTTTGTGACATTCAAATAAAGTTAACGTTCATATCAGATTCAGTCTTAAGTGTTAATTTACCACTCCGGGCCACTGTTGCAAATCTGCAACTTCCCAGAATTCATTGCATGTGTAGGTCTCTCTCAAAAAAAAAGTCTGAATTGTAAATTACTACCCCATATGATACTTTTCTCCAAATATCAGATTTTTCCTGCAACTACAACTTAATTTGAGCCTGAGAGGGGTATGCTTTCAATTGGTTCTTTAATAAGCTACATATCATCACTGTTGGAAACAGCAGGAACATGAGCCTTTATAAAGTATCCTATAAATACTTTTTTTTTTTTTCAAATAAACTGGTAACCACCTTTTATCGTAGGAAAAAAATCCCCAATCAGCTCTGATGGGATAAATTAATGAAATACAAATTTCAAAGAAACAATTACTAAAGAAAAAAATATATACAGAATACAAACATTGAATTATATAGTTTTGACGTTTCAGTATCATTTTGTTCACATAAAAAGAGAAATACTAATACAATAATAACATAGTAATTGGAATCTGACTCTCATGTATAAATACTTGTGCAAGTTCAACAAAATATTGTTTGTATTTTGTCATTCTTTCAAGAACTTAGCAACAATAGTGAATCAATTAAAAATGTCAATATGCAAATTAAACTGAATCACTGTTTATCAATAATGAGTAATGAAATCTTGATTTTCATGTCTATTTTATACAGGGAACAATGATATTCTTGGACCTCACGGTCAAAGTTTGATTTTCTTAATCAGAATGCCATATGGCCGGATAGCACTTTCCACGATGCATTTCTCTTCTTCACAGGATGTTCCTTTAGGAACAGGAATGAGCCAGTAGTCCTTCTTTGAGCGCTTCACTAATGCATCTGGGTTTATGCGATTTTGGAGGATCACTTTGTAGTTTTTTCCTGTTGTCTTTGATCTGAAGGTCTTGGAGTATTCCTCTCTTTCGGCAACATGTACATCAGGCGTTGAGTAGATTCCTCTCCCATATGACTCTCCCTTGCCCGCTTTGTAGTGACTTCTGATGATCCCTTTGGCCCCGTCTAAAGAGGTTCCATGATAGGAAACGGGCCACTCCCCAGTCACGGAGTGACTCCTCCATCCATCACTACCCAGCCAAGCATCTCCGTCCAGATATTTACCTCGGACTTTCAAGGCCATACGGTACCAGCCTTTTGGCCGTGTGTATAGCTCACCCCCTCTGATACAGATGGACGAGTCAGAAAGTTTGGTGAAGTCGTAGTCATACTGTGGGTCAAAAAATTCCGTCTCGTCAATGAAAAATTCTTTGACATAAGGGCTGTGCTGGAAGACGATGGAGTTTGTTAAAAAATTCTCAACTGGTAAAAAAAGGGATTTCTTTTTTCGAAGTTTCTTTTCATCGAATGGTTTAACAATCTGTCCCAGAAATAAAGACAGAACTTCAAGTTTCAGATCAAGGTCCAAATACATGTTTGGAGAGCGGCTTGTTCTCCTGTTCAGGATGTGTGAGCTTCTCTGCCTTGGTGCTTTTATACTGGGGAGTAAAGTGAGATAAGGCATGTGCCTTCCAGTTTCTGTTTGCTTATACAAGCAGTAAAAGCTATTTTATTGTACAGTACTTTGGAATAATAAAAAAACTCCTTACAAACTTCTTTCATTTTGGCAGTTTTTTTTCATTATTTTGCAAATCAGCAAAATGATTCTATTTTCAGAAAAAAACATTAACTCTACTTTCAAATGATGATTATATCCTTTCAGTGAGACTACTACCCCGATAAACCTAGCCCTATGTGAAAAAGCAATTTTCACCTATGAGAATTGCCATTAAATATGTTGTAATTATTTGACAATAAGTTATAAGTAGGATATCTAGCACACATCACTTTGCAAAATCATTTGAACTGAATTGTATTTTTGAGTCGTTTAAAGATGAACTTGCAGGAGTGATTTGGATCATTGTTGTGCGGGGTAATCCAAGTCGGTTAAAGGTCCTATACTTCGGTGACCAGACGTCCCCTAATTCTGGGTACAGTCCCCGTTTTGGACCACCTGTGCCCGGCTAAAGCTGTCCCGGGAAATGTCCCCGATTTTACCGTTTTACGAAAGAGGGGGGAAAACATTGTGTATAGACTGTTATTACGGTAGAAAGAGCAGAGCGCACCGTTTTAAAACAGATAAGGAATTTTTTTTGTCACAACGGGCCACAGCTGCCCTGTGTTGAGTGTTTTAATTGGTTCATTTGATTTGGATTGGGCTGATCATTGTGATAAGTGTTTCGTTCGTGCCCAGGTTAATAAAAAAATAAGGCTTTGATGTGTTTTGTTTTACCAGAGGACCGGAAAATGCAACATAAACCAAGCTAATCAACAAGAAGTAAGACAGACCATTGGTTGCAGCTGGCATGAGTAAATCGACTCAGATAAAATTAAACAGAATGATTGCAAGCTCCTTGTAAGGAGCTAATCTGGTTTTGTGGTTCTCCAGGGATTAACAAGGTTTCACCTAAAGATGTTCTTTAGGCGAACTGATAGGTAGCCTTTAGTTTATATATTCAGATCGTTATTTTAAGTAGAGTTATAAGTTTTTTAGTTGTTTTATGGATGTGATTTATGAGAATAGACTTCCCGGCTTAGGTCTACCTTTCTACCACTCAGTTTGGATATATGAAAGTTCCTCATTATAATAAATAAGAGGCATTGAAAGGAAAACGGAATGAAACAAGATCTGCATGATCTGAGAATGATGGAGGAAGAGAAAACCACCTGCTTAATGTTCATTTATTAGATTTTTTTTACTTGTAGCTCCACATATTGTGGTAATTAGCCTTTTTAGTATTTAATCAGGAAAAATAACAAAAATAATAATAACCACCATCATCATAATAATCATAATATGTATGATGAGATTAAATGAGTTTGGAAGGAATTTTAATTATATCATTTCCTTGTTTTAGATTTTAGATTTAGTGTAAGATTGATAGACAAAGAGAGGAAGAAATTAGAAGACTGAAGGAGATTGAATGAGAATAGAGGAAAATAGAAACGCTGGTAGAAATAACAGTTGAAAAGAAGCAGGAAAAATCTATTTAGAAGAGTAAAACAGAGAGCAGGTAGATGTCAGCTAGAAAGAAAAGATGCAGAGCAAAGCAGACAGAGAAGAATGAAAGACCAGATGGCACTAAGAAACACTATTGATTGATTAATTTTATCAATCTTAGAAAATAGAAGAAGCGTATTCCTGGATTTACACTTGATTTTTGTTTTTTTAAATATTAATAAATATGCAAAAATTTATGATAGCATTACTGTCCCTGTTTCCTATTTTAATTTTGATAATCTGATTTTTGTCTACAAGCTGGAAATGTCCCCAGATCGCATTTCAGAAATCTGGTCACCTTATCATATATTAATGGACAGATTTCAGGTTTCTCTGCTGAATGGCAGTAGGTCGACATTCCAAAGCAGAAAAGCGGCCCATTCCCATCACTTGTTAGTTTCACACCAGTTGTAGCTTCATGCTGTCGTCCTATAATTCTCTTCTTGACGACTTAAAATTGAAGCTAAGTTTTATAAAAATTCAAAGTTCTTAAAAAGCAGAAAAAGTCTCAAACAAGGATCAAAAAATTTAGACAGAGGCCGCTGAGTCCAGGTCCAGTGAGTTTATTGCTAAACACTACATATTTACACAGCGCTGGTGAGCCGAAGCTGACAAATGGTGAAACCAGCTCCCTTTTATACATTTCTTATCGGTGGAAAAACCCCCTTCAGAACATATTTCAGTCATTGGTAAAGGTCACATTGATATTTATCTGCAAAACACGGTAACATTCATAGACACATCTCATACTTGTGAGAGCACTCTCTCAGGCCATGCAGAAACTTATGACGGTTTAGTCAAAAACATGTTGAAACTTATCCTTTCCCTACTTTAAGCCATGTCAGTCTGGCCTAGTGTTCCTCTTTGTGTCTCAGTCAAAGCATCACCCCTTCTGGGATCAGTACTGCACATTGTGCCTTGAAAATAACAACTCTATTTATCACAAGTTGTATGGCCAAATTTTGCTGGGCTGGTTAACCTTGATATGTCAAATACTTCATTTTTATGAGGGTGCTTTTTCTTATCACTAAGGGCCTTAATCCTGTGCTTTCCAGCAGATGAGTGTGCTTTTCTTCCTCTTACAGTCAGGTGCAGCAGTTACACACACTCATTGCTCTGTTTTTCTCCTCTTGGCCTACATAAATATATTCATGAACACAATTCTCTTTAATCATTTAAAACTTTTGATTCTTGTTTTATTCTAATCATTTATGACAAATAATACACTACATTTCCCCCCTTTGATCCTAAAAAGGATCAATTTACGTGATTATGCAGGTGATAACTAATCTAAAACACTTTAAATGTGAACTCACCCAAGTGACAAAAGTTTATATATATATTGTGCACACTAAACTAAACGTGAGATTAAATACACACCATATAGTAGAAGTGAGTAATATAAGATGTGGTGGTGTCTGAGTAAATATTAAACTAATAAAATGCAGAAAACAGAATATATAAAAACAAAGAGGGATCCCCCTCTTGGCTCCCTTAAGAGGACCCGTCCTCGTTGCTTACTTTTTTTTTTAGCAAGATGTTCTAATTCTGTTTTCTCAGCAGAGGCAAATACCAATGCCCAAGCAGCATCTTGTGTTACGAGGTCACTGCAATTATCCCCTACATAGGTGGTCTTTCACACCCATAAATACACACACACAAACAAAAAGCTTCATCAGGCCCTTCATGAATTGGGCATAAACTGTTTTGGTCATAGAGGTGATTTCAGGCTTGAGATCACTGTTGGTGTTGTATGACTCCAGCGGATGAGCCAAGAACTTTGCAACATGATGAGCTTCGGCAAGATCAAGCTTTATGTCATCTGCTATGACCATGAACATAGCCAGTACGCCTGGAATGGGTGGTGGCGGATAATTATATTGGTGGGGTGACGGTGGTCGTCGATCCTCGGGATTCTCAGGACTGGCAGGGGTGCTGGTTGGACCGAGATCAATACTGAGGTCCCCTGGTGGCATCGAGATGGACAGTGGCTTCCCAGTAGGTGATGGTGGTTGATCATCAGGCTGCCTGCTGGGTGTCATCATAGGTTGATCCTCAGGCTGCCTGCTGGGTGTCATCATAGGTTTGCTCCAACCCAAAGGTGCACTGCTTGGCCCCTCTGCAGGATCTAGTAGGTACCTGGGAGGAAGATATGGGCATCCTACCCCTAGTGATGGGCCTAACGACGCCAGTGCAGCTTGTAAATTCATTTGGTTTTCTTCATATTCATCATAACTAGCCTCTGCCATGTTCAATAATCTACCTGTGGGGACATAGTATGGCAAATTTAGGCATCATCTGAAGGCATATTATCTCTTATATCTATGGATTATTCAGCATGCAAGTTGCTATATCTACGTGAGTAAGTATATAAGTCATTGTTATGCAAAATATTTATATATATACACTGTTGTTATTAAAGAAATGCACGTACCTGGTGAGGGTGGAAGGTGATCATGGTTATGTTTTATATCTCTTGGTCCAATTGTATCTCTACAACTGGGAACTGACCAGTTACACTTACAACAAGTCTTGAGACCAGTCCCCGAACAAGGGGTATGATGCAACACACAACTATCAATATAATCAGCATTACTGCCCCTAGAATCATTCCTGCTGCCTCAAGATATTTTCCCCTTCCAAGCTTGTGAAACCAATCCCAGAATCCCTTCAGCTGAGTGTTCCAATTAGCCGGGAATAATCTGAAGGGCTGGTAATTTTTTAGCATTATAGCAGGCTATACAATCATCTTTAGGGCGCTTTTTGGCTTTGAACATTGCCTGGACAGAGTACTGAATCCATTGTTGGAACATATTGGTTTCCCAGTGTGCAGTCTTTAATTTGTCTAGATCTCTTTTCTGCCTTTTGTTTACCAATTTTAACATTCTATGCGCTTTCCCTACCGTCATTACCTGCTCTGTTAATGTATTTTGGCATATGTACATTTTGCATCTTACCTCAATGATCACCATCCCATCCTCACGGCAGTCCATGCTTTGTGGAACTCCAAGCCAATGTTTCCCCATTGAGTTACCTAAAATTTCTTCAGACATTACATAATCATATCCTTTGACTTGCACATGCATTAGTGATAAATTTTCTCCATCATTATTATTGATTACCCCTTGGTTAGTAGCTAGTGTTACCATTGCTAGTGCACATGTTTGTGTGTGACGCATTAAATGTGTGTGTGCACTGTTAGTATTAATTTTCATAAGATCCCCCCTTGTTAACCCACAAAGGGTTAATACAACAAGAAGTTAATCAAAGTCTGAAGAAGGCGCATACGGGAGATGCCCAGACGGCGATGGGGTGGGCGGGACCGAGTCGATCGACGGCCCACTTGACGCGGAGGAGGAGGGGGAAAGGGAGGGGATGAGAGGGAAAGATGCAGGTGAGGGATGTTAAGGGGACAGGACTCCACCAGCATCTGATGGGCCAGAAGAAAGAAGTTCGTCCAGTGCCTGAACGACGGATGGATCTGGGTGAGACTCAGAAGAAGTCTCAGTGGCAACAGGATCATCATCATTGCCACCAGAATCAGAAGGCGGATGGGAAGCATAAGAATGAACACTGTCATCCTCAGAGTCCCCTGGCATTGGTGATTGGCGGGCTGCCAAACGTGCCGAACGTCTGTGGACGCCGGACGTGGAGGGGAGTGGGTGCGCATCAGTGCCCGACACCGGTGCAACATCTACAGTCTGTGAGCTAGTGGAGGGGTGCTGCGGAGGGAGACTTGTTGCTGCCCTGTCAGCATGCGCAGAGCCCGTCGGTCCTGGAGCAAGGCCAGGTGGGTCTGGAGGCCGATGCCTGGTGCAGTGGTTTTTATGAAACCAGAAGGGCTTACCTTCAACTTTCAGGGCAGTGGGAGTGGTAAGCACAACTTTAAACGGGCCTTCCCTACGAGGCTCGTTCCACTGACGTCTAAAGACGCGTATGAACACACTGTCACCAACTTGAACGTCCCTGACGTCCACTGGAATGTGTGTCTCGTCTCGGCCGTGAGCTGCTTTCACCTGTTGAAATATAAGCCTGTGAATGCGTGTTAAGGACCTGAGATAGTCCCCCATTTCACGTTCAAGCTGTGCCAAGGAGACCTCCTGCAGCAGGGGTCCACGAACCTGTGGGAGAGGCATTGGTCGACCTGTAAGCATTTCATGGGGAGTAAGATGGGTTATTCGGTTAGTTTGAGAGCGCATTGCCATCAATGCAACAGGCAAGGCGTCCACCCAAGTCAAACGGTTGTTGCTGTCAGCTATTATCTTTGCTATCTTTGATTTCAGCACTCCATTAGCTCGTTCCACGGAGCCCTGTGACTGGGGATGATACACACAACCAAACTTCTGTGTTATGCACAACAGTTTAAACATTTGCTGGATCACCTGTGAAACAAAATGAGGTCCGTTATCAGATGATATTGTATCAGGCATGCCAAATCTGGGAAAAACTTCTTTACACAAAAATCTTGCTGCAGCTTTGTGGTCATTCTTAGCAGTGGGGCATGCCTCCACCCATCTGCTAAACCTACATACAACCACCAACATATATCTCTTTCCCTGAACCCGAGTTATCATGTCAACGTAATCCATCATCAGATGGCGGAAGGGACCGTCTGGCATGGGAATATGTGCTAAGGGCTGTGTGAACATCTTACGCACATTATATTTAGGACAATGCGGACATAAGGCCAGTTCTCTGTCTACCATTGGTGTCATATAAGGTGACCACCAGACTGCCTGTAACTTTTGAATAACTTGGGCTCGTGAACAATGATCAGGTCCATGCATTATTTTAATCGCCGTTGGTAATAAGGACAAAGGTAGTACAAAATGTCCTCGAGAACTATGCCACAATCCATCGTGGGGGTGTGTTAACCGAGCTGCCCCCCTTTGCACCCAGAGACGCTTTTCTGCTTCAGATACGTTATTTTGGGCTTCTATTAAGGAGGCCAAATTAGTAATGGGTTCACACTCAGCTACATGAACCATTGGTCCCTGTACTGCTGAACCTGTGGCTTCTTTAGCTGCCTCATCTGCTAAGTTATTTCCAATGGCAATAGGTGTTTTTGCTGTTTGATGAGCAGCACATTTTACAATAGCTAACGCAGATGGAAGTTGCATAGCTTTAATTAACTATACTACTGCTTGCCCATGTGTCACTGGGGTACCATCTGTTCTAACAAACCCTCGTTGTTTCCAGATGCTAGCGTTTATATGGCATACCCCGTACCCATAAGCACTGTCAGTATAGATTGTCACTCTTTTACCATTAGCCAATTTACATGCTGCTGTTAATGCTTTTATCTCTGCCAATTGGGCAGAGCAAGGTTGATCTAAGCTCATTGATTGTACTTTGGTAAAGGTCCCATCAGGGTTAAGTTGGACTATTCCATATCCCGCTCTATTACCTGTCTCACCTCTGACACATGATCCGTCTACGAACAGTGTCAAATCAGATGGGATTGGATGATTGTATAAGTCCTCTCTTACCTTCATGAAGGTGTCCGTCTCCTGGAGACAATCATGGGGCTCACCTTCTGTGGGCAATACCATTCTTGTGGCTGGGTTAATGGTGGTACAGCGTTGTATTGTTAAGTCAGGTCCTGAAAGCAGAACTTCATAACCTGTTCGACGAGCTTGGGTTATCACAAAACGTGGACTGGTGAGCAGTGCATGTAATTGATGTGATGTGTACAAAATGATAGGGTGGCCCATAGTAATAACTGAGGCCTTTTTGTATGCGAAGGCTGCTGCTGCCAAACCCTGGTAGCAGGGAGGCAGACCTTCTTCGACACCATCTAATTTTGTGCTGTAATAAGAAATTGGCTGTTTACCTGTTGGGGTGTCTTGCATCAATACTGCACATGCATACCCTTGTCGCTCAGCCACATAGAGATGGAATGGTTTGCCATAATCTGGATTGGCCAGAGCAGGAGCAGTTTGGAGATCTTGTTTCAGCAGCTGGAACGCACCCTCTGCCTCATCTGTCCATTGCAATTGAGCCGACTGGTGTCCTTGACCTGCGGCTTTAATCAGTGCTCTCAGTGGAGCCGTTTTGATGGCATAATCACACACCCACGGTCTGCTGTAACCTGCCATGCCAAGGAAAGACAACATGTGACCAACAGTCCGAGGTTTGGGCATTTAAGTTATGGCTTCCAGTTGGGACGGTGCAATACACCTCTTGTCCCCACTGAGTTGCCTGCCGAGATACTCCACTGTTTGCTGGCAGAATTGCAATTTTTGTTTACTTACTTTGTGTCCTCCTTCTGCCAAAGCAGTCAACACTGTAATGGAGTCACTCTCACACTGCTCTTTAGAAACAGAACAAATCAGAATATCATCAACATACATCAACATTGTAGATGGTATGTCAAGGTGATTTAAGTCATTTGCCAGTACTCGATTGAAAATTGATGGTGAGTGTACAAAACCCTGTGGTAATCGTGAATAAGTGTATTGTTGGCCTTTATAGGTGAATGCAAACAAATACTGAGAATCTGGATGGACCGGTACACTGAAAAATGCTGAGCACAGATCTATCACAGTAAACCATTTGGTACCTGGGGGTATATTACTCAGTAATGTGTGCGGGTCTGGTACCACTGGTATCTCTTCTGCTACAATGGCATTAATTAATCTTAGATTATGGACTAGTCTATAGTCATTACTGTTGGGTTTTCTGATGGGAAAAATTGGCGTGTTACAGGGACTTGCTGTTGGTTTAAGAACTCCTGCTGTTTCTAATCCTGTAATAATAGGCTGTATTCCTTCTACTGCTTCTCTTTTAAGTGGGTATTGTCTTTGGAAGGGCAATTTAGCATTTGGTTTGATGGTGAATTTGATGGGGTCTGCTGATTTCACTAATCCTACATCTGTTTTACTTTTAGACCATACTTGCTCTGGGACCTGTTCTAATAGGGATTCATGTTCTGCTGCCACTGCCATTTGTCTTTTCCCAGGAACTTTAATGTGTTCTGCTATGACTTCATCAGCTTGTGAGAATGAGATCTTAAAGAACAGTCCATCTTTGGATAATTTAATGCAGTCCCATGCTGTGTTGACCCATTCAGTAACTTGCTTGGCTTTTTGAACCATGGGTCCTAAGTCATGTGACTCATACTCGTCTGCAATCATGTGTTTTGCCTTTGTCATAAAACATGGTACAATGGAGAGGGAGAAAGGGTTCTTTGGAGTTCTCATAGTGATTCATTATCAGGGGTCTCCATGTTTCCCACTCTAGTTGGAGGAAGGAAGTTGGTGATGTGAGTTTCAGCCAAAATACTTGGTCTTCTGGTTCATGACTTGTTGTCTGTGGGGTCTTTTGTAGACCCAGTGGCATCATGTAGGCTTCATTGTCGTCTATTGCTTCAAAAGAAATTCCATTCGGGGTACATTTGATTTTAGCATTGAGCTGGCACAGCACATCTCTACCCAGCAGATTTATGGGCGTATCTTCTGAGTAAAGCAGTGGTGCACACACAGTCTTTTCACCTATGATCATGGGAACTGGCTTAGTCATGGGTATTATTTGGGTCTTCCCAGAGAAACCTACTGTTCGAATCTTTGATGCTGAGAGAGG
This sequence comes from Cyprinodon diabolis, assembly GCA_030533445.1. Taxonomy (NCBI): domain Eukaryota; kingdom Metazoa; phylum Chordata; class Actinopteri; order Cyprinodontiformes; family Cyprinodontidae; genus Cyprinodon; species Cyprinodon diabolis. The sequence continues at coordinate 14,269,010 of CM060074.1, forward strand.
CAGGCCAATTCCACTTTTTCCTATACAGGAGTAGGCCGCTCCTGTATCAATCATGAAGCGATGATGGCTGTCATATATTGTGACATCAATGGTGGGTTCTGTTTGTGGACGTTGGGTTAATACAGGTAGAATAGCCTCTCCATCAGGTTTCTCTGGGCACCCCTATAGCCAGTACGTGTCTTGTCCCGTTCCATAGATGGCTGGTCCCGCAGTAGGGGGCTGGGGTCCCATCCATGGGTTAGTGGGGCAGTCTCTTTGTATGTGTCCAATTTGTCCACATCCCCAGCATTGCATTCTCACTCGCTGTTGTCCCATGTCTGGACCTGCTTGTGGCATCTGCTGGTATTGGCCTTGAGGGGGCCTTCTTGGGGCTCCTTGTGGGCCTCTCCATCTTCCCCGCATAGGTGGCCCCCCTCGTCCCCTTCCGAACGTTGCTTGTTGGGGACCTCCTCCTTGGTTTAGATGCACATAAATAGGAGGGACTGGTTGGGGTTGGGTCTGCTGTGGCAGGGCTCCTCCCACGAGTGGCGCTGCTGGATACTGCATCTGCTGTGTGGGTGGAGGAATAACAGGAGACACTACTGGTGCTTGTACCACTGCCTCCCCTGTTGGTGCTCCCTCGGTTGGGGGTGTGGCCACCACAGTCAGTGCAGCTTGATGCTTGGGCTTCTCTTTCTTTGCTTTGGACAATTCCCCAATCTGCAGCTGGGTTAGCTTGGTGGCCAGCATCTTGCTTTGGTCATCAAAGGCCCGTTTCTCGGCCCGATGCATGTTTACATAGTGATTAACATGCTCGGAGAACAGAGGCCAGTCCATCTTCATGAGCCCCACAACTCCGTCCAGTTTGGCTTGTACTTCTTTGGGCATGGCCTCTCTGATGTAGGTTCTGAATAGAGGGCCAGATGTTTTCAGTTCATTCCCATCACTTCCAGTCTCTGTTTTCCATTTCTGTTGGAACCTGTGCAGAAACTGGGCGGGGCTTTCATCATCCTTTAGGCATTCTTGTCTCAGCTTAGTTGGATCACTGCAGGTGGGGTATTTGTTCCTTACGGCTGCCCACACCTTGGGTCTTATTTGGTTGAATGGTATCTTGTCATACTGGTGTGAGGTCATGACCCTTGGAAGCTGGGCTTCGTCAAACACTTCTCTGGCTGCTGAGTGTCCTGCTGTCTTAATCAGCAATGCCTTGATGTCTCCAGCTGCCAGATTGATGCCTCCAGTGATTTCTTCCAGCTTTTCTATCCACCTGTCAGCACCATCTGCCAACGGGGTCAGCCTTCCAGCAAGTGTGATCATGTCCATAAATGACCATGGCACATATCTGTCTTCTTGAGGTCCTTTAGACAGCAGGGGAGCCATATAGGCCTTTTTTTGATCTGACTCTGTCTTCTGCTGTCGTGCTTGGTACCTGGTCATCATTGAGTGAGGGCCGCTTTTTTCTATTTGCAGGTCCACTTCACATTCAGCTGTGAGTGGCTCCCGTCCTTTGGTCGCTGGTCTGTCTTTCTCCTTTAACCCCTTATGGCATGGGTCTGTTGACAGTGGCATGTCTGAGCCTTCTTCTTCCATTCCATCATGCAACCAGTCGGTCTCCTCACTCTCTATGAAGACTTCCTCCTCGCTTCTTCTCTCCTCTCCCTCTTTTATTTTAGCTTCTTCAATCAAGGCCTTAGTCCATGGATTTGCCTGATCTGGGGCGTCATTTCGGGCCTGTAGTATGAGCTGCTCTGTTTCCATCCTTTTCTGTTTTTCTAATACTTCCTCAAATTTCTTCAATTTTTCTTTCAAATGCTTTAGTCGTTTCATTTGTACTTCTTTTTCCAATTTTTCCTCCTTCGCTATGAGTTTTACATATTCTTTCGTCAGCTCCACCACCTCCTGGTTTATTTGTTCCATTAGTTCTGGCGATTCATCCAAGACTAGCTTGGTCACGGGCTCTGAGTGTTTTGCTGATTTTTTCAACGATGACTTGGTCCTGGGTTCTGAGTGGCTTATGGGGCCTCTTTGATATGGTGAATGCCTGCGACGTGCTGGGGGTAGGGAACGACTATGGGGAGCTTTTCTCCTTACTTCTGGGGTTCTCTCCCAATCGTCTTCTCCATCACGGTATTTACACTCTGTCTGTGGTGTGTTGTTTATTTCTTCTTCTGTTATTTCTATTTCTTCCTCTTCCTCTTCTAATACTAATTTAAGTTGTCCAGTTATCTTTCCCTTGCTCCCTGATTCTACTACTACTGGGTACAGGCCTGCTATGCTAGGGCGATAGGGTGGTGGCTTATGATCAGTGTAGTCAGGGGCTGTTGGGCTCTTTTGATGTTCAACTTTAAAATATCTCAGGATATCTCTCTGTTCAGCATGTTTCTGTTTCTTATGCAAATGCACTCGGTCACGCCTTTTTTCCTTATTTCTTAATTGTTCTTCAACCTCGTCACAGCATGAAGGATCAAAGCTGCCCTCTTTAGGCCAACGGTTTCTTCCAGATGTCATCTTATGCCATTCTGTCATGCATTTTTGAATTTTGCGCTTATTGGAGGGGTGTGTCATTATTACCAGTTTGGCAGGCGTTAACCCCTCGGTCTGTTTGCTCGCATTAGCTCCCATGGCAATCAGCAGTCACTTAACCTTTAGGGTCTGTGCTTATTTACCAGTCTTTGTAATCCTCAGTTAATTTTTATCTTAACTGGTTCTGCTCTCTTCAATACAGATCGTGTTTATTTTCTTTTAGTTTCTTTCCAGTTAATTTACTTCCTAAATTTAGATCTCTTCAATTTTGAGATAAAATCTTTAATAAAACAAATTTGTAATTTTATTTTGCACTTTCACTAATTTTATACCTTATATATTTTACTTTATGTAGACTATAGTTTGTAATAATATATACTTATAATATCTTTATCTTATAAAGCTTACAATTTTTTCCAATCTTATTTAGGAATTTTGTTATTTTTATTTCATTCTCATAACTCTAGTGTTTTTTGTTTTTTTGTTTTTGTTTTTTCCTTCAGTTATCAATTTTGTTTTCCAATCCTTATTAATTTTCAGGTTATTCTTTTTAACTATATTCTGTACTAATTACTTCTATTAATTTATTATTATATCTTTAATCTTTATTTATTAATATCACCCACCCCTTACTTCCCCTCAGTCACTCAACTCTTTCACTCGACACACTAACAAAGACACACAAGACAAATGATTATATATATTTACAGTGCACTTCCTTTTCCTCACTGTTTCCTACAGTGGCACATACGTTTTTCCCTGCTGCCCCCAGCTACACCCAGATAACTGGAAATGCATAGACGTCCTCCGGTTGGTCGAGCGGTACTATTCTCCGATTATCGCTTAATCGGTAATATTCTGGCTATCCCTTAGCCTGGCTATCGCTTAGCCTCTCAATACCTTTTCCTCACTGTTTCCCTACAGTGGCACAATACCTTTTCCTCACTGTTTCCCTACAGTGGCACAATATTCCAATACCTTAAGACTACTTAAGCCTTCTCGTGGAGCACCCTGACTACCTTAGTCACTGATACCCTCACGTAACACGCGTACACTATTGGTTCCGGATTTTATGGCTTCCACAGACTATGTCAAAACGCTTTGACCAATCTGTCCCTTTACCAATCATCCGCTCAGAACAACACGTGTTAAGCTTAACTTATTTACAAAATAATCCAAACACAAGACAGTTTAACACAAACATTAATAACACCTAAAACATACATTCATACATACACATTCATACGTACCTGGACCCTTCCTCAGCTTAGTCTGCCTTTGGCATATTCTTATATAAATTCTTATAAAATTTGGAAATTACTTTATTAAATTTGGAAAACTAGGTTCTTTTAGAAGAGCTTTGTGACGCCTGACACCCACAAGCAGTCGCCGGAGGCTGGTTCCCCACTAATTTAGAAAATTATAACAAATTAGCTCACCTTTAACCGGTGAATTTCTGGGCCCGTTTGGGGGTTCCACGCCTTCCAGCTGGTGCCTGCAGATCGTCCGACGTCCCCTTTTTGCTTTTCTCCTGGCTGGCTCCGCCAATTATGTCGTCCTATAATTCTCTTCTTGACGACTTAAAATTGAAGCTAAGTTTTATAAAAATTCAAAGTTCTTAAAAAGCAGAAAAAGTCTCAAACAAGGATCAAAAAATTTAGACAGAGGCCGCTGAGTCCAGGTCCAGTGAGTTTATTGCTAAACACTACATATTTACACAGCGCTGGTGAGCCGAAGCTGACAAATGGTGAAACCAGCTCCCTTTTATACATTTCTTATCGGTGGAAAAACCCCCTTCAGAACATATTTCAGTCATTGGTAAAGGTCACATTGATATTTATCTGCAAAACACGGTAACATTCATAGACACATCTCATACTTGTGAGAGCACTCTCTCAGGCCATGCAGAAACTTATGACGGTTTAGTCAAAAACATGTTGAAACTTATCCTTTCCCTACTTTAAGCCATGTCAGTCTGGCCTAGTGTTCCTCTTTGTGTCTCAGTCAAAGCATCACCCCTTCTGGGATCAGTACTGCACATTGTGCCTTGAAAATAACAACTCTATTTATCACAAGTTGTATGGCCAAATTTTGCTGGGCTGGTTAACCTTGATATGTCAAATACTTCATTTTTATGAGGGTGCTTTTTCTTATCACTAAGGGCCTTAATCCTGTGCTTTCCAGCAGATGAGTGTGCTTTTCTTCCTCTTACAGTCAGGTGCAGCAGTTACACACACTCATTGCTCTGTTTTTCTCCTCTTGGCCTACATAAATATATTCATGAACACAATTCTCTTTAATCATTTAAAACTTTTGATTCTTGTTTTATTCTAATCATTTATGACAAATAATACACTACAATGCATACCTACATAATTGTGCTTTTATTGAGGAAGTGCATGGATTTAATTTTATAATTCCAAACTATGTGGTGATTTATCACAATTAATTTTTTTAGTTACGAATAAGAGTAGTTACTCTGTTCACTTAAATAAAACCAGGATTTCAAACTGCTTTATGTAATTACTCGGATTATACTGGTCTGATATTTTACATAAAGAAAAAAATAAATAACTGTATTAGTCAACTATTAATGCAACTGCATTATACTGATACATACATAAAGTTATAAGATCATAATTGTGTGTTTTCCCAGAAGGATTGTTAAGTTTTATTGTTTGCTTTCTGTAAGATGTCGCTTTACCTCACTGGGATTATTGCTTCTGAGAAATCTGAATATGTTTATCTACGGCTTGTTATAACTTGGGTTATCTTTGTCTGATAGTAAAATTTTTTGATCAGATGAAACTAAGGTTGAAAAAAACACCAAAAGCAGTTTAAACCTGTTTTTTTTAAAGGACTTAAGAGTTGTAAAAAAAAAAAAGAAGTAAAATATCATTTAATGATAAACTAAAATAATCCATTACCATGAGGGGTATCCATGTTCACATTGTCATAGAATTGCCTCATTGTATAAAAATTAATCTGTTGACATTCACATGCGTCACTCGTGGGGAATGATGGGATTTTCCTCTTCCCACTTCAACTATTTATTGCAGTGTTTTAATTTATTTTCGCTTTAACAAACAGCTAACAAAGTTTTGACGTTGAAAAACCTAAGAAGCAAAGTAATAGCTAATGCTATAATTTATGTTTAGCTTTCTGACTATTTGTGATCATAAGTAAAGATCTTGGAAAATTGTCCCAAGGAGTAAATCAGGTGCCTCTCATTTCTTTAATTTACTTATTTACAGGTACCGCCATTAAGGTTTTCTTTTGGTTTTAGTTTTGCAAGGTTGTTTTTTTTTTTTAGATATATCACATTTACAATAATTCAGACAATATTTTCAAACCTTTTCTGATGCTTATTTGAACAAGTAGATGCAAAACAAGTGTAATAAAAACAGATTGTCTATTAAGACAGTAAGCTGCAGGGTCAGTGTTTATTTTAAGCACTTGAAAGATGGAATATATATATATAAAAGTTGGTTTAAATTATTTGGTGCTACTTAGATTCTTTATAACAAGTGCATAATTGCTTTTTTTTATTTCTGGCTCATCCTCGTACAGCCATTTAGACTGCAGTTAAAGTTTATTGCTGGTTGACTGGTAAGCACTTTGTTAAGAAGGAAATAGTTGTTCTGGGATTGGAGATAAAGTAAAGGACTTCTGTTTATTGCTGTCACTACAGTTTAAAATATTGTTTAGTTAAACTTTAAATTATGAACACGTTTACAAATAGGTGCAACATGTGGTTTAAAGAGGTTAACACCAGACACGAAAGACATGAATCTTATCAAACAAAAAAACAACAATTTAACTAATTTAGAGTGTGTGTTACTATGTATATGTAATCCTATATGAAACTAAGAGGTATAACATTTATCAATATTAAGATATGACAAAAGAAATATAGCAAATAGATATAGTAGACACAAATAGTGAGCAAATCTAGGTATGTTACAGATTAATGATAAGTTTTCATTAGATTGAGGGAATTTGACAAGTTTTCTTAGTTACAAAAGCCAGACAGTCACCAAACAGTTGGATTTAAGGTGACATAGGCAGGCTTTTCAGCATTAAAACATTTATTCCTATTAAGGATTGTCTCAAAAAATAAAATAAATATCCTCCATTTTTTTGCTGAATGATTTGTGATCAAATGTAAAGTAAAAACCAGTTACCATGTAATGGCAAATAGCTAACATTGTCATGATTTATCTAAAGCTCGGACCCACAGGCAGAGAAGCCAAACAGAGACACACAGATGAAAAGTTTAACAGTTTTTATTGAAGAGATTCAGCTCAGTACAGTGTTGCTCTGAACTCTGCTTTGCCGGAACTGGAAGGTGAGGGGAAGGCAGACTATTAGTTCAGGCTCAGTGGGAAATTTCATTTGTTGATTTGAAGAAGAGGATCTGGTTGATGACTCACGTTTCCAGAGAAGTAAAGGATCCTTGACTCCAATCTGTGTGTTGTTTTCCAGAGTTTGTCTGATTCGGTGGAGGGCGGAACAGGGTTTACCCAGAACTCGGAAGGTGTAGGTGAACGGAGACGCTGATTGTCACTCAGATTTCCTGCTGTACTTGAACGGGTCGTAGTGAAGATGATTCCCTTGCTCAGAGAGTAATTTCAACGTCCTCTCAAAGAGACTGGATCCAAACCTCCTGTTTGAATCCCTGGCTCAGTTTAGACTCAGTTGATCCCTCCTGGGAGTGGAGGTCCGAAAAGGCCCAGTTTGCAGGATGACTTCCTGCCGAGAGGCAAAGACAAAAAACAAAGTTAAAATTCAGGTAGATAAGAACTGAGGCTTACTCATCGAAAACTCAGCTTGGCTAGAGTACCCAAAACTGGCAAACACTCTAGCGTCGAGGTAGTGGCAATCAGCAGCTTAAGAGCACTCCGTTAACGAGGTAACCGTCAGCAGGTGTGTGAGGAGGCGGACCAGAACCAGGCGCCTCCTGTTGGAGGAAGGGAGACACACACAAAAACAAACACACAGACAGGAGCCCTGACAAACATATAGTTTGCATTAATTGAAACGAAAACTAAAAAGATGTTGTCAAAAATAAGACAGAATATAAATATTTATTTATGTAGCATCTATTGAAAGGGGAAAAACTGGGTTTAGATTAAACTGTGTTTTGTCAGAAGCAAGGTTAGTTTTTTGGTTTCCATTGTTTGTTGCCTCAGACTGTGTATTCTTTTTATCCTTTGGCAGCTCTGGGGCAGATCATGCTGTACGTGGACGGGATGAACGGTGTCATCAGCCATCCGGAGACGATCCAGTGGCTCTATGCTCTGGTTGGCTCAAAGGTACGGCACGAAAAGAGAAAGTGGAAAGAAGGGCTGCAGGCTGTCATTATCTTTGAACAACCGCCCATTGTTTGGGAAAACGTATTTTTAGCAGCTGTGCAAAAAATATAAAAACACAAATAAACAAATCTGTGAGAGGAGCCTGTGCCCTCAGCTGACGTGGTTCATGTTTTTTTTCTTTTGTTGATTATATAGAGAGTCTGATTACAGATAATAAAATATATGCAGCGAACTGAACGAACATGCGGTATGGAGTAATAAAAAGACCCTGTAAAGAATCTGTTTCACCATAACAACTACTTTCCTAACCATAACCTTAACCATATCATTAAAATAAACCTTGCAATAGCTTATCTTTAGACCATCTTTCCATTCTGAAATGCATTATGGAGCTTTCTTATTCCTGAGAAGGTAAATTGCTGAGACTTGTATTTGTGTACAAGCTTATGTCATCCCAAAGTAGCAATATGCTTAAAAAACTATAATAAATAAATAAACAAGCAGCAAAAGGAAGTCTGTTTTCTATGTTTTCAATTCATAAACATGTCTTAAAGCAGAAACCAAACTGAATATAAAAAAGTCGGCTTTAGCATTCAGTTTAATGCATTTCTAACTTTCAAAAGGAAGGAAGAGGAGTCATCATCCACTGTATCACCATAGATGTTTTTTGGTGTTCAATTCTGAGCTAATTTGGTTTTAATATGGATTATAGTTTATCTTTTTAATATAGTTAAACAAGACAGGTATCAGACAGTAGTGTAGTGATATTAGAATATGTGTGAAATTAGAGAATTTGATACACTGGAAAAAAATCAAAATCTAGTCATTTTCTCTCAAAATCATGCATTTGTTGTTGGATTGAGGAGGAAAAAGAGACACTTTGCCAATGGAACGAGACAATTTACACTTAAAATAAGAAAATGCAATTGCATTGTTTTATTTCAAGGGCATTTAATATATAATTATCTTATTTTAAGAGTAAAAATACTAATTTCCGTTGGCAAACTATCTCATTTACATGCTCAAATTAAGGGGAAAAAAGACTTAATTTAAGAAACTCTTATTTTTAGATCGTTTTTCCAGTGTATGACTATTTATCTCCTACAAACAACTGATTTATAAAACTGATCAATTACGTTTAAGGGAGTTAAATGGTTTAATTTTTCAGAAAAAATGAAAAGCAGGAGGGGAGAAATTGGCAAGACGTGAATAAAAAAAGAGTGTAGGAATTAGCCATGGGGCCCAGAGCCACCAATTAAAATAATAAATAAATACAAATACTGCGCGCTGACTTTTCAGAAATGTAAATCCAAAGAGGAAAATTTCCTAACATGTTTTGTTTTGCTCCTTTTAGTTTCGTCTGGTGGTGAAAACGGCTCTGAAGCTGCTGCTGGTGTTTGTGGAGTACTCTGAGTCAAACGCCCCGCTGCTCATAGAGGCCATCACCTCTGTGGACACAAAGAGAGGTACAGAACACAATAAATTCATTAGAGGCTTAAGATTAGCTGCTGGGACATCATATTATTGGGTTTAGGTTAAATGTTAATGTGATTTTCTGGGCTGTGATGAATAATTGTGGTGTTGGGACATCCAGGCTGCAAGCCTTGGTCCAATGCAATGGAGATCTTGCAAGAGAAAGATGGAGTGGACACAGAGCTGCTGGTCTATGCCATGACGCTCATTAACAAGGTAGGCAGACCTTCTCTGATGTATACTGAACTCCTTCACCCACCTAAGTAAAGACATACAAGCCTTAAAAATAAACTTTCCCCCCAATCTAACCAGCGATTTGTCTTCTCTATCAGTTTTACTATATAATATTTCTAGATGTTTCTCATATTTTTGCTCTAAATAAGCTAAATTATTTAAAGGAAAAAACTTTCATCTGGTTTAATTTCGTAAAAAAGATATTTTTAAGGAACCTTTGGCTATCCAATTACTAATCCATTAATTGAAAAATTAACCGACAGGTTAGTCTATTTGCAAAATAGTCGTTCATTGCAACCATCTACAGCCTCCTAGAAGGTCTGAATTGTTTAAGTGTTTGCTAAACAATTGTAAGAAAAACTAATAAGATGAGTTAAGATTTTTTAATCCTCAGCCTTTTACCAAGTATTCATACACAGAGTAGTTTGCACGGGATTTGATTGCACTGGTTCCTGTATTAGTGCCAGTAATCCAGTAATTGCCTGTTAGTTCCCCATTGTTTATTTTACTTGAACTGCATAAAATAATTAATAAACACAATTGTGAACGCCTTAATTGACAGTAAAAGTCATTAAATGTGATTACTGTGGCATTTAAGATTATGAAAAAGATTTCATCCGATATATTATATCGCGATATATTTGCGTGGATTTCCGGTTCACCGTAAAGCAGTATGTTTGGAAAAGAAGCTCGAGAAAAAGCTAGACAATGGGAAAATCCACATTTCAACAAAAGTGGCTGGAAAATGAGAAATAGACTGTCGACAGTAAAGATAACAAAGGATTTTGCCGTGATATATATATACATATATATATGACAGTCATGGGTACTTGTTTAGGGCATTAAAAAAATTTTTAAGGGCATTAAGAGACCATTAAATTAGAGTTTCCATTTTTTTTTAAATATAGTGAGCGCAGCTTACAGTATAGTGAGGTGCGCTCTATAGTTCGGAAATTCCGATATCTTTTCATCTTGTGACTTCTGCTCTCGTCTGCTCCAGACACTTGCTGCATTGCCTGACCAGGACTCCTTCTACGATATGGTGGATAGTCTGGAGGAACAAGGCATGGAGACGGTATCCCAAAGACACCTGGGAAGGAAAGGCACCGATCTGGACTTGGTGGAGCAGCTCAACATTTATGAGGTACGAAACAAATCAGTTACATCTGCCTTAAGCTGTGTGCATTGCAGTCGATCCAACCCTGTGATCCAGACCAGGGGAATGTTTTTTTCAGTCCTCCTTTAACAACAACCTCTCTCCCAGATGACTTTACGACATGAGGATGGCGATGACGACAGCCAGCCGCCACCCACAGGATGCCGGGAACGTCGACGCATCAGCCTGGGGGGAGCGGAGAAGCATCGAGGCCTGGAGAGGCGTCGGAGCCGTCGGGCCTCGCTGGGGAGATCGGGACAGGCCTCTCCATGCAGCCCCGCATCTCCTCAGAGGGCTGGCTTCCAGCCTTTCAGCGGACACCGAGCAGAGGACCTAAGCGAGAGGTGAGAGCACCCTCAACAGGAGGGAGGAAGAGTTACAGATAGTGAAAGATGGTCTTTTAAAGACAAATGTGAATCCAAGGATGAGATCTGATAGTTTGACCACTTTCCACCTCAGAGCACTGTCAGGTTTCCTTCCATCCATGTAAGTTCAAACATTCCTAGGAACCACATCAGCTGCTCCTCACATACATGACGTAACAGAGTCCTCCCCTTCCCTCCAGCACCACATTAACGGTGTGGATCTCCTTCCTCTGATGAATCTAACCCCAGTCTTCACTCCTTTAAACCAGTGCAGTGTTACTGCAGTGCTTTGCACTTTTTCTCCAGACATGCAGTTCTGGTGGGATTCTGGCTGGTTTATCAAATTTCACTTTGCCACACCTCACCCTCTGTAGCCTTTTTCCAGTCTCAGTAAATATCTCCCACCCATCTCTTCATCCTCTTTCAACCAGTCGCATGACCAAAGAAGATTATGGTCCAAACCGCAAATATTTTGAAAATGTAAACTCGGCACACAAGGATTAACGTGGATCTAAAAAAAAATGAAGGGAAAATCCTGATGACATCAATTTCAGTGTCTTTTCTCTTTTTTTGGTATCTTATGTGTTTGAGTTTATGTTTATGGCTTAATTATGTAATATTATACACAAAATTACTTGTGTCTCCTGAACTTTTACACATTTTATCACGTTAAAACTTCAAACTTGAGTGTATTTTGATTGGATTCTAGGATTTATCTGCATAAATTGCCACAAAAAAATTGAACATTTCATAAGAGAAGGAGCATTATTGTCATATTTTTTTTGTTTGTTTTCTAAATAGAAATCAAATCAAATAGAAAACAAGTCAGTTGTGCTCCTCTGCACCAAAGTAAAATGCACAGCTGAGGTGGGAGAATCAGGAGGAAAATATTGGACTGAACACAAATCAGACTTTTCATGAAGGCTGTCCAAAAAAAATAAAATAAAAATTAATAGGAAAAACAAAAATATTTCTGGTTGGAGTTTGCCACAACCCAATAGACGGCCTTGCAAATATGTGCTGTTAACCAAAATCTAACTTACATTGCAGCCAATCAGAGTTAATACAGTGATGGACATCCTGGAAGGAAAAAGCAGCTGTTGAACTGCAGGGATTAGAAGATTAATTTTCATTTTGTTACCATATTAAACATATAAATATAAATCTGTTTAAAATGAACTTAAACATCACCTTAAACTGAACCCCATAACGCATGGTAGTGGCAGCATAATGCTTTGGGGAAGCTTTTTTTTTACAAGAATAAACAAGTTGGTCACAGATGATGGGAAAAATGTTAAAGCTAAATATAAGGCAATGCTAAAAAAAAAACAAACAAAAAAAAACCTTCTAGAGGCTGCTGAAAATTAGGGTGGAGGTTTTTATTCCAGCAGGACGATAACCACACGCTCCAGTGGAATGTAAGGGAAGACATAGAAACTGATGTTCATAAAATCTGTCTGAGTCTGAGCTATTTTGCAAAGAAAATAAGTATAGATTTCAGGCTCTAGATTATGAAAGCTGTTATAGCATGAATTATTGCACGGACATCGCAACACTTCAAAATGTCCACTACCTTCTGCTGATTAATTACATTGGAGTCTGTGGTTGTAACGTGACAAAGGATGGAAAAAGTTCAAAAGCTGTGAATACCTTTGAGAAACAAACCTCAGCGATTGGTCATCCCATTGGTCAAACACATGGATCTAATGGTGTGGCTGCATGCAAGGATTCGACGGCAACAAGGCTAATCTGGTGTCAGATTAGTGCCCAATCTGGTCTCCAGTCAGTCTTCCATTCATTCTTCCCTTTCCTCATAACTTGTCTTCATGTGCATCTTAATGGAAACTCTTAACATAAACAGTTTTCCCACTATTAGATTTGTTTCTAACCTTCTGAATCAAATGATTTGTCGCATCCTGGTTCATTGTCTCTAAGCCAATAAGGTCATTAGAACACATCTAACCATCATTTCTATGCATCCACCTCATTAATCTCCTTTGAGATGTCCGTTTGCATGACATTCTCGTGTATCACATCATCTCTTCCTCAATCTCTCCCCTCAATGTTTCCGTCATGTATGCATTTCCCTCCTGGACCACCCGCTGACCTCTATAGAGAGGAGGAATGTGGCATGGAGGAAGAGGAGGAGGAGGAAGAAGAGACTCCTGTGACTGAATCTGATTCGGATGAGAGGGAGGGGGCTTATCAGACCACCTCCAGGTATTTTAGGACTTGGTGGCGACTTAGAAGTGTAACATAGAGCAGTTTTCATGTTTTTGTGTAGGAGGTGTCATGAATGAAGTAAATGTAATTATCGTAAATGTGTGTTTGATTTACAGTTAGTCAGCCTTTGTGGTAGTTTTGGTGATAATGTCCCCACCTTAAATCTCTCTAGCTATGTATTCTGAGACTTTCCCTTTTGTTGTAACCCTCTATTCCAGGGCTGCGTGCCCTACATCCACTGTTCACAGGACCACGCTTCAGTCCATCACCATCACCTCCAGAAAAGCAATTAGAAGCGACAGTGACCAGAAGAATCAGGCAGAAATAATCCAAACATCTTCATCACTCCCCTCGAGCCCCAAGCCCCCTCCTTCAGAGCCCCACAGCCTGGGCCCCCAGTCCCAGCCTTCCATCCTAGCCACCCTGCTGGCCAGGAAAAGGTCAACTGTCACCGTCCCTGCAACCAAGGAAGTCAGGCCCCTGCTGCGCTGCAGCTCCCGTCCGTCCCCCGACCGTTTACCCTACCTGCCCCACTCACCCTTTCACCTCTTCTCATATGATCTCGACGAAGATACGGCACAGTCTGCTCAGGCTAAACGCAGTGAGGAGTCACCAAAAGCAACACCTCCCAGGTCAGGTGGCGAGCAGAGCTCCTCACGACTTCCGGCTTCTTCTTCATCTTTTCTTACCATCACTTTTTTTTCTCTTTCGTTTCTTGTTTTTGTATTTTTATATTTCCCACCAACTTGGATTTCTTTCAGCACCACTTTTCTTGCTCATCACCTTCTTTTTTTCACCAGTTCTTTTCACTTCCTTCCCTTCACAGCTCTGCACCCCGGCTCTAATCCAGTTATAATTTCCCCCTCCTCATGTAGCTCTCCTTACTTCTCTTTTCCTCTTCTAGACTGATAATCTGCACTTATTTGCGGTTCTCGCTTTGGTTTTCCAGCTCTATGCTTTTTTTCAGCACAATCACAGTAGCAGGTCTATTAATCCCTTCTTATTGCCTCCTTCATACCTTTTAGCAGTACTTCATCTTTTCTTTCTGTGCCACTGCTCTGCTTTGATATTTTCCTTTACTTTGTGTAACAACACATCCAAAACCATCCGACTTGGTAGTTTTGGGACAATCAGTTTTCTCTCTATATGAGGAAAGGATAAAAAGGGAAAGGTTGATTGTGTCTGAGTTTGTCTACGCTCTTCTGCTTTTGCAGATTTGTTAGCATAATAAGTTTTTTCACACCACTTGCATTTTTTCTAATGCAGCCTCTGTAAGCTTCTCTATCAGAATTACCCTTATTTATCTTTTTTTTTCAGTTTTAGTTTATTCTGTCTGGTCGAAACATCTGTTAACAAGTGTTTAACGCGTCCACTTATACATGGCCTTAAAAAAACAGCTTTATTTTTATTAGATTGAATTAGATTCTGTTTGAATCTTAGGTAAATGGTGGCAGTTAATTTTTTTTTCTGTGTCCTTTCAGATATAAACACTAAAAACATTTAATGCATCTTTTATGTCCTTTCCCCATCACTGCTTTCTGGTGTTCTACTGCATAGATTCATAGAAAACACACTGAGGTTTGTGGCCGCAACGTGGTTCAATTTGGAAACGTTCAAGCGGTGCGCACGTGTTTTCAAGGCATTATGTCATTTCAGAATCAGAAAAAGCTTAGTTGCGGAGTAGTGTTTTTTTTTTAGGAATTTGCTTTGATTATAAGTTGCTACATATAGGCAAGCAAAACATATATCTGACATGAATACATGTGGAAATATATAATTATATGACAAAAGAGAGGAATAGTGCAACGTTTTACAGGCGGAAGAGCATCAAGGCAGATATTTAAGTTTGCACATTTCCATATATATGTATTAATATTAGAAGTAAAGCTTAAAATAATCAAAATAAAACAAGCGGCTGTTTCATAATTGCATGAATTCCACAGATGTCTTTAATTAGGATCAGTCATGTGTTGCACCTGCAGTCTTACTTAAGAGGGTACTGCTCCCTGTTCATGCCATGAGGCTAACGTATCAGGTTTCAGGTAACTGGGTGACTAATGGGTCCTCTTAGAGTTCCCCTCCTTTTTTGACTGTTGTTTTTCTCCTTTAGGAACGGAGTCACATCCTACTCCTCCCTCAGCACTCCCAGTACACCCACAACATCAAGGTGAGGGGCAACTTCAACAACATCTAATTCATTTTATTACACTTCCTGGGAAAAAAAAGCTCAAAAGTGAACTCTAGTGTGGAGGAAACATGTTGATAAATGAGTGTATTCACGTGTTTGCAGCAACACATGGTTAGGTGATCAGGAATGTGTGCAGGGTTGTTAATTTATGTTGACTTCAATACATGAACATATAAAGGTGTGGATAGCGGCTGCAGTTCTCCCAATACAAGCAGTTGCTTTCTGCTTTTAGGGTAGCATTAGGTGGACTCCTTTCATCCTCCTACCGACAGCACCAGGAGTCTCTGGCTGCAGAGCGAGAGCGCCGCCGTCTGGAGAGAGAAGAGAGGCTGCAGAGGATAGAGCGGGAGGAGAGGAACAAGCACAGGTCAGGCAATTTTGCCACTTTTTCACTGGAAATTATTGGGATTCTTTTCTTTAGGTATGAGGACATTAAACAGGATGTTAATCAGCTTTAATCAGAAAAAAATCATATAAAACATTAAGCATCATATGCAGGCTTAGAGATTTTTATGTATTTTCCATTGAGCTCAGTCTAGTTTATCTAAAGGTTTACAGGCATGGGCTGGTAACAATTTATCATAGCATAATAACTTTGAGAAATAATGCAATAGCTTAACAGTTATTACATAAAGCAAGTGCACTTGTTATATTATACGTTTGCTTGTTTTTACATTTTAAATGGAAATTCGAGGCATGTAATAAAACCCTACATTTGTGTTATACATGGCATGGAATTATTGTAATTCAGTATTATTGTAGTATGCAGTATTATCTTATGCTATAAACAGCTGGAGAAAACTTTGTTCACTCTGGAACTTTTAATAGAGCAATAAGTGATGATTTATTATTTTTGATGGAAAGAAAGAAAATATGGAAGTGAAGAAGTAAAGGAATCTTTATAAAATTAATATAGTGTGACATCATCCATCACCTCTTAGTGTTGCTCTCTAGTCTGGTGTTTGCAAGTCGTGTCATCTGCACTTGCATGTGTGAACTCCCTGCCCAGAGAAAGCAGTGTAGTGTAAATTTCTGCATACAAGGATGGAGGCAGGGAGGGGTCACAGCTGGAGTGGTGGAAGGAGCTAGAGAGAGGCGTTGGGTGTCACACATCTTGTGTTGGTCTACAAAACAATTTCTACTTAGGCCGGGCATATAATGTACGATTTTTCAATCCGCAGGGTTTCGTCGTACAGTGTGAGTTCACAGACTCAACTCCGCAGTGAGATGGCGCTACTAGGACTCGTCTATCTGAAAACTAAATGAGTAGAAGACGGATATAAAGCTCATGCTGCCTTTGCAATTTTGTGCTGAAAGCCCTAACAAGAAAAGGCGATGACGTATTTGGACAAATACATGGCTGAGCAAACGTGGCTACTATGGTCTGACAATTTTACAGACAGAACCGCATTTCACTCGCACCCCCGCCATGTTTCTGTGTTTACAACTGAGAGGAAGAAGAAGAGTCCTTGTTTACACATTCCCACTGAGCGATTTTCCCACGACGGTCGGCTGATTTTCCAACATGTTTGATTTTCTCCCGACCTTAGGATTCCTGATCGGGAGGTGGTCGTGAGAGACTGATTGCCGCTTCTTACCTCCTGTACACTACAAGACTCATGACACATGATCAGGCTGAAAGTCAGCCCGATCGAAAAATTCTCGCACAACTGAAGAATTGGCCCAAAAAGGACAAAATAAAATCGTACAATGTATGCCCAGCTTTACTGCTCCTAAAGGACTTCCTGAATCCATTTTAAACTAATTAAAAAGAATTGAGAGCTCAATTTTTCGACTATTTCTTTGAGATAGGGCCAAGGATGAGGGAGGTCTAGTTGGTCTCCATCTCCTGATTCGCTCTCGCCTGTGTCCGACCTTTCAGACATTTCAACATCTTTTTCTGAATCCTTCATTGTAGCATGGCATAGACAATTCATGTTTGAAGAACACCTGCTTGCTTCTGATGATTTCCTTTAGCTAACCAATGAGTGTTTGCGTTATATGACTCATCCAGTTACACTAGTTTTCACTAGATGTGGATGGCGTCAATGATCTGCATTGGATGGCGCACATTACGTGAATTAAATATTTATAAACATTAAACCAGGGGTAACCAATTAAAAATCAGTAGGGTACGAATAAAGAATCATCAACCAGTAAATGTCCGGAGACATTTTTAACTATAATCTGTAACTTTAAACAGAATTTAACACTGAAATAAAATGAGGTATTTATGCATTAATGCTATACATTGAATTTTTAAATAAAAAAATAAAATAAAAAAAATAGAAATTGCCGAAAATTGCATGCCGTGCTGTCTCAGAGGAGTTGACACTTGTATGACTGTATTCCTGTATATCCATCAGTATTTAAAGGACAAGGGTCAGCAAATGCAAATTCTGCCTGTAAAACAATAACAGCATAATTGTCGCTGTCTGATCTGAAGCCTCATTTGGAGCTTTTAAACAGGCTTTTGAAAAACTTTGATAATTTGCTGCTGTAATATTACAGATTGTTTTAGAATAAAAAGCTAGCAGATGTGCATAATCAAAAAATAACAGAAATACAATTATAGAGCATTCAGTATTGTATGAAAGCCCACACTTTTTCTTCATAAATACATTATTATATGAGTTATACAGTAATAAAGTATTTGTACTTTGTTACTTGACACCTCCGGTTCTTTGTTTGCCTACCTTCGAAAAATAGAAAAATAAAGGAAAGTAGAGCATAGAAAATAATCTAAGAAGGAAAAGAAAAGTTCAGAAGTGAAAATAAAAAGTGTATACCTGCACTTTTCACGTCTTCCATATGTTCTATAGCAGCCACATTTCTGTCCTATTTCCTTCTGGGACCTCATAAAATGCAATCCCTATATGAGTTAAAAATTAGATAACTGGTTTATGTCAGAAGACATGGGTTGAAATTTCTTTACTGCATGTATTTCGATCATCTCAGTGGTGGAACTGAACATGGTCGTTATCTTTTGAAATGTTGTGTTTGTTTGTCTCCCCCAGCCGTGACTATGTGGATAAAATGGAGGAGGCCAGGCTTGCTAGGGAGGAGCGGTAAGTGCCTAAACACTAAATCAAAACATCTGAACCCACTGGGAAGTTCTTTGGGAAACATAGTAATGTATAATTGTTTTCAGGTTAAATTAGCTGTCATTGCCTTATAGCAGGGTTAGTGGGATCTGAGTTTGCCTCTTTTCTTGATTCTCCTCCCTTTTAATGGACTGATTGTTTTGGCTGCCTTGAGAAAATTCGATCCATAGATTTGTTGAGCTCTTCATCCCGAATGCACATGTCATGCACCACTCCTCTCTTTACACACGGAAAGAATTTTCATGAGGCTTATAAATCTCTGTGCAGACGGGAATCAGGAAGCAAATGATTCAGAAAAAAGGGGTAAAGAAGGTCATTCCCATTTTTTTGGGACTTTATTAGAGAGTTAACTGTTTAAAAGCTACATCTAATTGTTTAACCCCCTTTTCAGCAGTTCATCACAATAATTTTTCTTTTAATTTTAAATACACAGAATATTATTCTCATGATGCAATTAGGTGCAATTGTTATTAGTAAAGCACACTTTTTTGTCTTCCCTAATATCCCTGTGGTGTATATTTTGCTCAAATTGAATTTTATTTCAAAAAAGGTTTGTACATGTTTTACATATTCAAACTGCACTCGTTGCTGGAGTCAAATTAAAAGACAAAACCACATGGAGGAGACAAGGAGGAATGGTAGAGAAGAGGTGGATAAAAGGAAACCAAATCCAGAAGATAGAAAAGTAAACAAAAAGAAATAAGTTAAGGGAAGTGGGAAAGGTTACGGGTAGGGAAGGAAATAAGGATAGGAACAATAAATTAAGGGAAAATCTAAAAGATTAATGAAGGAGAAAATGGCAAGAGGGAAGGAGTGATTTAAAGAGGAAATGTTTATAAGGCAGTTATTTGTGATAATACAAGGAAAGGAGGAAGCAAAGGAATGAGGAAACAGAGGAAAAACGTTCTGCCATCAGTTAGATGCCAAACGATTGTCTCTTTAGATTTGTGGGATCACTGAATATGCAAATGCTCCTCATCTCTCCCCTCTGTGGCTTTTCGCAAATTCCCAGAACCCCCCCCCCCAAGAACACAGAAGGCCCTGTGCTGGGAGGTTACCCCCCAGGCTTGGGGTCACTTGTTGGGAAGTTTTTATTCAAACTAGAGTGATGACTTGTCAACTCGTCAGTGGCTCCAGCTCTTGGGGTTTGGTTTGTGTTTGGTTTTCTCCAACTCACACACAGCTTCTTTTCAAAAAAAGGCTGACACATGTCTTCTGGGCTGAGCAAAGACACAGTGAGCTGTGATCACCATTAATAAATGAGCAGTTAATTTAAAACGCAGTGACAAATTAAAAAAGAAACAAACTAATCAGAAAGCCTCTAAAGATCAGTATTGAATCAATTTGATAAAATCAACATTTGATTTATGTATAACTACATTAGCCACACAACTAACAATCTTATTCTTTTTGTGCTTTGTTTTACTGCAGACTGCTTTTCTCCTTCATGGTCTTTTTATTTTATTTGTTGGTATAAACTAAAGGGTAGTTTCCACTTTTTGGTGCGACTTCAAAAAACGTATAATCATTACTAGCTTATTTACATTAAAAACATGAAACATTCCTCAGAGCATTGGAAGATTTAAGGAGGAGGACAACTCTACCTAATGGTTAAAATCATTTTAAAGGGGGAGAGTGGGAACTTGACATACAAGCTTGGTTTTTCCCCTCGCCTCATAAATTTATTAACATGTTCTCCACCATATGCCGAGCCTGACAATCTCTCAGGGCATAACTTTATATTAGTTGAACAACACACTAAAAAATAAACTATTTTACACAAAATCTTTTATTAAACAACACTCGTTATTTAAAAAAAAAAAAAAAAGGTTTACATGTCATTAACTATCTTTTTTAATTTCTTAAGTAAAACTCTTTCTACAAATATTTGGCATTGGTTTAAAAAAAGTTCTTAATGTTATCTGAGTTATGAGAGACGTTTTCTTCCAAGCAGAGCTTATTTCAAGTCACCCCACATAATCTCAATTTCTCAAGATTTAAACTAATCCAGCTTTATTTTTAAAGAAATTCTCTCATATTTTCCTTAAATGCCATTTGAGATCTGATCCAACATGATCCAATTCAGCTTGAAGTCTATGAATGTAAGCTGGTCAGTTCCTCCTGCAACAAAGCATCCCCAACCATGTTACTTCCTCTTCTATGCCTCTTCTGAATGCTGTATTTGATTTATATCTTTTATTCTTTTCTGATTTTATAATAAATATTTTTAATACCAATCTATAATATAGATATATAATTCTATACATTTTCTGTGGCAAAGTTCAGCTTGACCCTCATATTCTTTAGTTTATCTTCCCCTTGAAGATAAACGTGTGCAGTCTCATTGTAATTTTTTTTTATATCTACACCAGAACGTAATGTAGTTACCATGATATTTTAGACACTTCTTTTCGTTTCTTGTTGTCTGTTATCAGGGTGAACCGAAATGGGTTGCCATATATGTGCATGTTGCCAGTTGTTTTGAGTTTCCTCTGTATGTTCCCTCGTCATTTATTACTTTTTAAACAAATACCAGACTCTAAGCTTGGTTTATGCTTCAAGCGTCCGCACAGCAAAATGACATAATTTTGAGCTGGTGCTTGCTTGCCATGTTTTCCATGCTTATCTGTCTGCCTTGTTAAAAATTTCCCTTGGTCCAGACAGAATTTCTGCACGGTGTCCTTCGTGGATGTACACTATATTGCCAAAAGTATTTGCTCACCTGCCTTGACTCACATATGAGCTTAAGTGACATCCCGTTCCTAATCCATAGGGTTCAATATGACGTCGGTCCACCCTTTGCAGCTAGAACAGCTTCAACTCTTCTGGGAAGGCTGTCCACAAGGTTTAGGAGTGTGTTTATGGGAATTTTTGACCATTCTTCCAGAAGCGCATTTGTGAGGTCGCACACTGATGTTGGACGAGAAGGCCTGGCTCTCAGTCTCCGCTCTAATTCATCCCAAAGGTGTTCTATCGGGTTGAGGTCAGGACTCTGTGCAGGCCAGTCAAGTTCATCCACACCAGACTCTGTCATCCATGTCTTTATGGACCTTGCTTTGTGCACTGGTGCACAGTCATGTTGGAAGAGGAAGGGGCCAGCTCCAAACTGTTCCCACAAAGTTGGGAGCATGGAATTGTCCAAAATGTCTTGGTATGCTGAAGCATTCAGAGTTCCTTTCACTGGAACTAAGGGGCCAAGCCCAGCTCCTGAAAAACAACCCCACACCATAATCCCCCCTCCACCAAACTTTACACTTGGCACAATGCAGTCAGACAAGTACCGTTCTCCTGGCAACCGCCAAACCCAGACCCGTCCATCAGATTGCCAGATGGAGAAGCGCGATTCGTCACTCCAGAGAACGCGTCTCCACTGCTCTAGAGTCCAGTGGCGGCGTGCTTTACACCACCGCATCCGACGCTTTGCATTGCACTTGGTTATGTATGGCTTGGATGCAGCTGCTCGACCATGGAAACCCATTCCATGAAGCTCTCTGCGCACTGTTCTTGAGCTAATCTGAAGGCCACATGAAGTTTGGAGGTCTGTAGTGATTGACTCTGCAGAAAGTTGGCGACCTCTTCGCACTATGCGCTTCAGCATCCGCTGACCCCGCTCCGTCAGTTTACGTGGCCTACCACTTCGTGGCTGAGTTGCTGTCGTTCCCAAACACTTCCATTTTCTTATAATACAGCTGACAGTTGACTGTGGAATATTTAGGAGCGAGGAAATTTCACGACTGGATTTGTTGCACAGGTGGCATCCTATCACAGTTCCACGCTGGAATTCACTGAGCTCCTGAGAGCGACCCATTCTTTCACAAATGTTTGTAAAAACAGTCTGCATGCCTAGGTGCTTGAATTTATACACCTGTGGCCATGGAAGTGATTGGAACACCTGATTCCAATAATTTGGATGGGTGAGCAAATACTTTTGGCAATATAGTGTATCAAGCATAAACAAAGCTTACGATCATTGTAGAAAATATGGTGAGGGAGCAACAGCTCCTGCTGCTGAGGGTTGGCAAAACATTTAGAGAAATCCTGTAATTTAGCCTTTAAATAAGTATCAATACATCAACAGATTCTGGAAAAAACACCATGAAAGAAATGTGGCTCTCAAAAGGCATGAAGAGGCTTTGATAAAGGTGTAGAAGGCCTAATTTTCTGTGCAGAATGTCTATAATGTTGCAATTTTCATTCATTTATTTATTTTTTTGTTTTGATGCCCCACTTCAGTTTTTAAGCTTTGATAAACATGAGCAAATTGTAAAACAGTATATGCTTTAATTGGTCTAGAAAAACCTTGCAGACAAACAATGCTGCGTTTTGAAGGAGGGATTAGCTCCCAATCAGCTCTCACAGCAGGAGCGGTGTGTTTTCACAAACATCCACTCTGCTCATGTGTGAGTCTGCCTGTGTGTCCATACAGTGCAATGAAGCCAACAATACACACTTGGCTGCCACTAGCTGCAGTTGATGCGTAATCCTATGCAGATAGGCAACCCGATACACAGAAGAGCATTCGTGTCTGGTTTCTTCAGACATATAGAGTGTCCTGATGCTAATGAAGCCTCAACAGAAGCTGCACACATTCACAGTGTGGTGGGAAAGAGGAGGGGTTAGAGAAAGAAGAAAGGCTCAAAGAGAGAGAGAGGTTTGACTCGTTGCCCTAAATTTCCTCGCTGGCCGGCAGGTTGAACTGGGAAGCTCTGTGGTCCAGGCAGGACTGGAAGGAAAGAAGGAAAAATGGGAAAAGGAGGGAAGGTAGCTGATTTTAAACAGGTCTTTAACTCTCAATTTTTCCTTTAGTTGTTCCTTTATTTCTAATTAACTTGTTTCAAAGGTTTAAGGCTGACAGGATGGATGCTGAAAGATTAACAGTTGCTTATATCGGGATGGCAGAGGAGTTTTACTCTTGTGTTGCAGAGGAATTGGAGCTGTGGCGAGACTTTTGTCCTTTTCAGAATTTAAACATTGTATGTTCATCGTATTGTTTTGATAATCAATATAACTTCCCTAACAGAAATTGGAAACAAGTGGTTTTGCTTTCACCAGCTTTGCAGTGACCAATATTAACAATGCATCTCTTGCTCGGCCTCAGGTATAAGAACGTAGAGCGTCTGGCAGCAGAGGAGTACGACAGAGACCGCGTTCGGGTTTCGAGGACTCGCCCTGACCTCAGCCTGCCCTTTGAACCCTCAGAAGCTTGGCTATCATCATCACGTAGCAGCACGCCATCATCTTTCGCTTCCCAGGAGGAAGCAGAGGCTGATCTGGAACATGAGAGATCATCCACTGCCGGCACCCCCATTGATGCTGGTAGGAAGATTTGCATTTTAACAGAGTCAACTGGTCGTATTTTTGATATTGATGGTATGTCCTGGTTGACCAGTGCTTTTGAACCATCAGATTCTTCTTGCAGTTCAAAACTATTTGAGTTACATGCCAGGAAACCCAAGCCGATTTATTTCTGAAGTCAGCTGTCTAAAGGGAAGCTTATCTGAGCTGATGAAAGAATTTTCAGTCAAGAATAACGTGGAGAGTCAGGGTTCTGAAACAAAATGGTGACCTTCCATTCATCACATTTACTTTATTGGGTTAAACTACAAATAATGTGGGCAAACTTGAAAGTTGTCAGGTCTTATAAAGCTGTCTGCCAATAAACCAAGTAATGTCAGCTGAGTATACGTTTCACATTTCATCCATAAATCTGTATAGTACATTTAGTTAATGTTATGAGCAGCATTTGTTTATTATTTTTACAGTAATAGAAATTAGTGAGACGATTTCTCGTTGAATAATAGAGAGCCTAAACCTCCCCTTTAAATTTTGTAAAATTAATGGTTAAATATGCATTGTCATACTTCATAAATCTAGTCATTAAACTACATTAAATATGCGCTGAAATACACCTGATTTCATGTGGATGTTGCTCATTAATCAGCTGTTTATTTCGCTCTCAGCTGCATTCCCCTTCGCTCTGTAGCAACAGGACGCAGCCGGTCAGCCCCTATGAGAAATCCCTGTTCAGGTTTGAGCCTAGGTCTTTTTGCAGGAAGCAGCGAGAAAGTAGAGCCCTGATTGGATAAGACCCCAAGTACGACACTTTCAATGAGGCTAAACCTCTTAGGGGTGTATGGAGCGGGATTCAAATGCACAAACAGGATGCACAAACTAATGGGTGTTGGTTTGTGTATGTTGGTCTCAAGTTCATTTTTCTTATTGGGCCAGTTTGGGTCGATTAAAATAGTTCCAACATGGGTTAAGAAATTGTCTTCTCCAGGTGTTATCTGGCTCTCAAATGGTGGAAAGTAAATCAGTTCAAAATAACCAAACATTTAAGAAT
Organism: Cyprinodon diabolis; assembly: GCA_030533445.1. Taxonomy (NCBI): domain Eukaryota; kingdom Metazoa; phylum Chordata; class Actinopteri; order Cyprinodontiformes; family Cyprinodontidae; genus Cyprinodon; species Cyprinodon diabolis. The sequence goes on from CM060074.1 coordinate 14,293,913, forward strand.
CCATATGGTTTCAACTCCCTACTCATCATTTTATTTTTACATAATTAGGTAGCATTTAATGTGGGATGAGGAAAAAACTAGCTATCTTTATTTAGCTAGTTTAAAACTATTTTTAAAACTAAAAAGTTTGCTACTTAGCTAACACGATAAGCTAATGTTATTATGTTACAGACAGGAGGAAACCTTATGCATGTTTATGTTTACAGTAGGGCTGAAACAATTAATCAGATTATTTGTAATTAATCGATTATCTGAATAATCGTCAACTAATTCATTCGATTAATTGTTAACTGGAGAATAAGGACTGCAAAACATGAAATGAGCTGACAGAGCGACCCACTTAGATCAGCAATTATATCAAAATAAAAAATAAAAAAATCTGTATTTTGCATTTCTTCTTCTGCAATTTTCTCTAAGGAACTGTTTGCTTTCTGATTATTTAGCGATTAATCGAAAAAGTAATCGACAGATTAGTCGATTAGCAGAATAAAAACTTTATTGTCAATTTTTGATGCACAAAGTGTATAAAAAACTAAATATCGTTGCATACAGCTTAGAGCAGTGTAATGATATTGCAGTTGGAGTAATATGAACCTTAGAGGAGTGATCAGAATTTAACAATGTACAAGAAAAAGAAACAAGTTTGCAAAAGGGCATTAATATGAAAAAGTTCAGTGCAATGCAAAATAAATATGGTGCAAAATGCAGTAAAAAGAAAAGAAGGAAAATAATATATTGAGTCATAATGGTCATAATGTCAACCAGAAACCCTCTGTTGCCCCTTCAAGAAATCACTGTAACATGTTACCTTCATTGCCCATTGGCTCCATATGTCAGTGTTGGTTGGTTATCATAGCTTTAGCTTGTTTTAAAGTGTCTTTGTGTATTAATAGGTTCCAAAGTTATAATGAAAACCAGACGATCATCTGTTCAATCCCCAAACATCTGTTTGGCCCTGAGCAGTCAGTCCTAACCAAAAAAACTTCTCATATCATGCTGCTGTGTGCCGTGGAGGAGAAAAGAAGACAGATTGTGAATGCAGTAAAGGAAGGGAGGGGAAATGGGGGGTTGGAAGGGGTTTTGAATGACAGGTAGGATCTGTGTGCAAGGGTCACTTTCCTTTTTGAAAGAACCTTTTGAAAGACTGATGCCCCAACATCTCATGCAAGAAAAAACTGCCTTGTTTTGGGAGCACAAGCGAAGCAACGAGCCGAGGAACTGTAGGTCACAGAGGCGAGAGTCTGAGGCCTCTCGCTGCCATGTTTTTCTAAAACCTGCCTGCATCACTGCGCCGACTGTGCAGCTGATTTACTCCTGTGTACTGTGTACACGGGCGGGACGCGATGTAAACAGGAACCCAGCTCCTTATTTCCTGCTCATATCGTGCTCCCGCAACAACCCTGCTTTGTGCCCTGGCAATATTGTTTACATTACGCCATGGCGGCGTATTTTTGTTTTTCTGAACGAATAAATGAGGCGACCATTCAGAACTGGCTTTAAATAGCAGGCCGTGGTTTTTCGAGATGCACCTCAAATATTTCTAATCTTTAAAACGCTATTAAAAGCTATATGAAAAACTGTACTCATTAAAAGTTATATTTCCTTAATGCAGGAGTAGCTGACATCTCCAGTGCAAGTGTAGAAACAGAAGAGAAACAGGCAAAAGCTGCAGCAGAGGAAGTGGAAGAGCAGAAAGAAGAGGAGGACAAAGACGAGCAGGAGGAAGTAGCAGAGGACAAGGAGGAAGCTGTGAAGGAAGTTGAGCACGAAGCGGAGAAACAGAGAGAGGAGGAGGCAGAGGAGGAGGATACTGGCATCCTTAGTGACAAGGAGCGACAAAATGAGGAGGTAAACGAGAAGGACAACTGCTCGGCCTCCAGCATCTCCTCTGCCAGCAGCACCTTGGAGAGAGAGGAGAGAGGGAGCACCGAGAATGGTAGGTATAAGGTAGCCTGTAAAAATATCCTTAAAGTAATAAGAAATAATAAAAAGTTCAAACTGTTAAAACTGTTACTTTCTTTTTCAGGCTTTAAGGAGGCAGAAGTGAATGAAAATTGCAATAAGCTCCTCGATAGTAAACTCTTCATGCTGGACATGCTGTACTCTCAGAGCACAAAGCCCAGCGCTGAGGAAGAGGAAGAGGAGGATGTGGAGAGGGCAAAGGAGAAGGGAGAGGGAGAGGAGGAGGACAGGGAGACCAATCAGGAGGACCACCCGGAGGAGAACAATAAGGAGGACAAATCCAAGCATCGGAGGAGTATCCGTCCTTTGGCCGAGCGGTTTGGAGATCTGGTCAAAGACCTCGGCTCGTCCCAGCCTCCCCTGGACGACCCGGCCAACGAGCCCCCTCCTCCCCCTCCCAAAAAGGAATCGGACTCCATCTGGGACCAGCTCCTGGCCTGTCCCCGGGAGCTACGCATCAGGGACATCAACTTCACCGACCTGACGGAAGACGACGACAAGGACATTTTGGACGCCGTTCTGATGGGGGGGTGCGGCGACCTCCCTCCTCCACCTCCTCCTCCACCCTTCATCCCACGCTTCCCTCCACCGCCACCCATTCTGGGTTGCTGCCCTCCACCTCCTCCTTTAATTGGTATTTTCAGGCCCCCTCCTCCTCCTTCCTTTCCCACTCCACCAACAGTGCCCCCTCCTTCAGAACCCCCCCTCTTTAACAAAAAGAAGAAGACAATCAGGCTCTTCTGGAGCGAGGTGAGACAGAAGAAGTTCTTACATGCTGATTTTTTTCTTATTTTGGCCTTTCTGATGTGAACAAAAAACCTAGGCATCATGAAACTGTGACTGCAAGAGAACATTTTTCACAAAATAATATTAAAAAACAAAAATCCGATTGTAAGAATTACCGTTATTAGCGTAAGAAACAGCAAATCTCTGAACTTAACCAGCAGAAATTGACCAGCAGACCTGCTTACATGAAATAAATCCTGTTTTCTTTTCCACAGCTTTTTCCACATTCTGCTCTGCATTTTTTTAATCTTTAGTCTGATTAATATTCATTGTTTGTCCTCAGGTGCGTCCAATAGACTCTCAATACCGGGACCAAAAATGGAGCGGAGACTCCTTCTGGTCCAAAGTGGAACCAGTGAAGTTGGATACAGCCAAGCTGGAACACCTGTTTGAATCCAAATCAAAGGAAATATCAGTAACAAAGGTAAAAAACACTGAATATTGACCTTATGATTCAGCTTTTATGTCCAGTTTGTTTTACATTTTGGCATCTTCCTGCTTAATTAAGATAAGTCTGCTTAAAGTGTTACTTTTTCATCATTCGGGTGGTCAAATTGAGAAGAATCAAAGACTTTGGTTTTTAAAATAAAACTTCCAACCCATAAAATACTTTAAAAATCACTGTAAATGTCCGTTTTTGTATGACTGGCTGCCCTGACATTGATTGAAAAATGAGACCTACACTATTGTCACTAAATATGCCGGATTAAACATGAGGACTCTAAGTATAGTTTTTATGAGGTGGTTCAACTGTTTTAAAACAGAAATAACACACGGGAGACACTTTCTACATTCATGTCTTCTATGTTTCATCTTCTGAGGTTAAATGAGGTTTGAAGTGTTTGCTCCTGATCACACAGAGAAGGTTTTGATCCCTTTGTAATTCTCACAAAGTCGTTAAATAAGGAACGTCTGGGGTTCAAAGATGTAGAGCAAAAGCCAGGACTCTCACCCTCTGAACTTCTGAGCCTTCGCTTCAGAACCTGTAATTTAGGTTTAAGCCCGATCGGCTCGGGGCTCTGCTCTATAATGTGATAAGTATGATGGGGGTTTATAGCTAGTGTGCTGAACTGGTTGAAAGAAATACACAGAAACCACTCTATTGGACTACTGGAGCACAAAAAAACATTTTTTTTTTTGCCTCTCAAGCACCAAGAGAGTTTAGTTGACTACTATTCTTTTTGCACTTTATTTAACTTTTACTCCTATATTAAATGTGCAACAGATTATATAAAAATAACAGATAAATATTTAAAATCATGTTAAATACTCTAACCATTATGGTATTTACTGGGGCGTCAAACAATGCAGTTACACTTTTCTTTCTTTGGCGATATTATAATGATCCAACAGACTAACACAAACTTTTTTGGGGGGGGTTTACGGCCCTAGTGGCTTATTTTTTTGGACAGTAGGTTGACAGGAAAGGGGGTATGAGGACCACAGGCCGGATTCTAACCCGGGTCGGCCACTTCGAGGACTAAGGCCTCCTACATTGGTTGTGTGTGCTAACCACTGCCCCACCGAACACGCAAAGCAAATTTCATTGTTATTTTGTACACACAGTTTATACAAAACATAATTTCATTTTTGCAGCTTTCAGACAGTGAATGAGCAGCAGCTTAGCAGTGAAAAGGAACCTTTCCATTCATAAGGTGCAGCAGTGATCAGATGTAAACAGTGTAGGAGAGACATGGTGCAAAAAAGACGTTGATGTGGAAGTTCAGAGCAGTGCAAAAATACATCAATATAATGCAAAAATGCAAAAGAAAACATTTGAGTTGAGTTCTACACTCACAGGCCACTTTATTAGGTACACCTGTCCAACTGCTCATTAACACTTAATTTCTAAGCAGCCAATCACATGGCGGCAACTCAGTGCATTTAGGCATGTAGGTATGGTCAAGACAATCTCCTGCAGTTCAAACCGAGCATCAGTATGGGGAAGAAAGGTGATTTGAGTGACTTTGAACGTGGCATGATTGTTGCTGCCAGAAGGGCTGGTCTGAGTATTTCAGAAACTGCTGATCTACTGGGATTTTCACGCACAACCATCTCTAGGGTTTACAGAGAATGGTCCGGAAAAAGAAAAAACATCCAGTGAGCGGCAGTTCTGTGGGCGGAAATGCCTTGTTGATGCCAGAGGTCAGAGGAGAATGGCCAGACTGGTTCGAGCTGATAGAAGGGCAACAGTAACTTAAATAACCACCCGTTACAACCAAGGTGGGCAGAAGAGCATCTCTGAACGCACAATACGTCGAAATTTGAGGCAGATGGGCTACAGCAGCAGAAGACCACACCGGGTGCCACTCCTTTCAGCTAAGAACAGGAAACTGCGGCTACCATTTGCACAAGCTCATTGAAATTGGACAATAGAAGATTGGAAAAACGTTGCCTGGTCTGATGAGTCTCGATTTCTGCTGCGACATTCGGATGGTAGGGTCAGAATTTGGCGTCTACAACATGAAAGCATGGATCCATCCTGCCTTGTATCAACGGTTCAGGCTGGTGGTGGTGGTGTCATGGTGTGGGGAATATTTTCTTGGCAATCTTTGGGCCCCTTGGTACCAATTGAGCATCGTTGCAACGCCACAGCCTACCTGAGTATTGTTGCTGACCATGTCAATCCCTTTATGACCACAATGTACCCAACTTCTGATGGCTACTTTCAGCAGGATAATGCGCCATGTCATAAAGCTGGAATCATCTCAGACTGGTTTCTTGAACATGACAATGAGTTCACTGTACTCAAATGGCCTCCACCGTCACCAGATCTCAATCCAATAGAGCATCTTTGGGATCTGGTGGAACGGGAGATTCGCATCATGGATGTGCAGCCGACAAATCTGCGGCAACTCTGTGATGCCATCATGTCAATATGGACCAAACTCCCTGAGGAATGCTTCCAGCACCTTGTTGAATCTATGCCACAAAGAATTGAGGCAGTTCTGAAGGCAAAAGGGGGTCCAACCTGTTACTAGCATGGGGTACCTAATAAAGTGGCCGCTGAGTGTATTAGGTATTACATTATTGGTTTGATGCAAAGTCTCGATTTGAGAACTGATTTAGAGTTTTTTTCCACAATTCAACCGTCTAATGGCAGCGGAAAAAAGCTGCAAAGCCAGTAATTAAATTCAGGACTTTCTTTAATCCATATAAGGTTGAAATTGTAAGATAAACTTTTTGTGCACACCCCTACTCAAATGTGGGCAAGTGTCTTTCAATAAGGATAAAGACAAAAAATAATGTTTATAACTACAGTAACAGTCTCTGATATAATTCTGGGTAAATCATGGCTCAAGAGTCTGCAACCTGCAGCTCTAGAGCCTTAAGTCTCTGTATAGCATTCTACGATAATGCTTCATAATTTTCCTTGAAAACTATGTTTTAATATAAACTTTAAAAAGTCCTGTTTTATTTATCTATTTTTCTCATGTTATATATCCATAGAATCCCCCAAGCAGAATGACATGAATTATGCAAGGAATTGCAAGAATGCAAGCAATCGTTGTTGTTCTTTTGTTCCTTCTATTTTTTCCCATTCATTTAAAACATAAAAAAGTGGATTGATCATCTTCTTGTAGAAGTTTGGCAATTATCTTTGTTCCAAATCCTAAAGTTGGGTACACATTTAGTTATTTAATTTAACTATAAAACATGAGCCTTTTATGCAGTCGGTGCTCATAAAATCAAGGGGCAAAGGTTGCTTTCTTTAATGGATACAGCTGCTGAGGATGTTAAAGAGCATCTGAAGAACCCCTGAGGGGAAAGGAGGCAGTGAATTGGAAACTCTTGGGATGCCAATATCTATGCTAAAATGTTAATGACCAAGTGGGATTTTATACAGAGGTGTCGAAAGTACCAATGTTTTTTACTCAAGTAAAAGTAAAAATCCTACTTTTTAAAAACACTTTTGTAGAAGTTAGATTATCAACTTAAGCTTATTACTGATGTAAAAATATAAAAGCACCATTTTTGAAACTACTTAAAGGATAAAAGTAAAAGTAATGCAGGAAAAAATGTTTAGGACATCGCTTTACTGCACTATACTTAATTTGCTTAGTTTTAACCAATGAGAACAATGTCAAACTTAACTTTGCATCATCTTGAAAAATGATTTATTTTGGTATGTAAGAAGTCTAACGGAAAGAAATTTATTGTATGGATGAAACAAATTATTTTGATGGTTTTTATTTTTTTTTAATACCAACAAGTCATAATGAAAATTAGCCTAAATTAAAACAAAATAGAGAAAATTGCAAAAAAAAAAAAGTAAGGATTACAAGTAAAATGTTTTTTTAAAAATAATTACTCTAATAAAGTATGGGTAGCCAAACATTCTTCTTAAGTAATGAAGTTTTTGTACTTTGTCACTTGACACCTCTGCCGTTTTTTAACTCTTCGCTACTGTGTTATTTTTATACACTTTGGTAAGGTCCACATTTGTGTGACCCCTTTTTTGTATAATTTTCTGCAGTAGACATCAGAATTTCCCCATTGTGAAACAATAGATGGATTTTCTATTCTATTCTTTTCTATTCTATTCTATTCTTTTATAGAATAAACACCTTCAAGTTCAACTTAAAGCATAACTACTAGCTGCACACATACAATAAAAAAATCTTATACAAAAATAAATGAGCTGTACAGACAGTGGCCAAATATGCAGCCAGTATTATACTAGATAATCATGTGGTTTCTCTGCAACTTACTACAGTGCATTGAAGAAGATAATCTTAGATAATGACTGAGCTTGTTTGTATTTAATGAGAACATTTTTTTACATCAATTCAAACGTTTGTCAATATTCTATGTATCATCATGTCATTTTGTAAAAAAAATAAATAAAAATGTTAGAACTGTAAATATACAGTCATGTTTATATTACTTTTTTATATTTATTGCTGTTTTCAAGGCTGCACTTCAAAAAAATGAAATTGTCTAGAGCTCTTTTAAACTAAATTTATTCTTTTATGCACTCTTGTATACAAAATGACAATATAAATCTGTCTAAGTCTATAATTGGTTATGTGCTCCATCATATCAAGCTGATTAATTAATAAAATGATAAGTAAAAGAATTTAAACCTATGATTCATTATATTATTAATTACCAGCATACTTTTGACTGTCCCATAACACACAGTAATGTAGAGTTACAATGTAATAACATTCTTTATCTGTTGGAGCAGCTTAAGCTTCTCCAGCACTGGTAAAGGTCATACATGGTCATGCAAATGCCTATAAATTGATGCAAACGCTCACATAAACCTAGTCTCGCACTGTATTTCCTGCTTCCAGTACCCATATAGCCTCTGCAGCTGCTCAGCAATAAAGAGTTGTTGAATCCTTACAGGCCTATTAAGTGGACCACAGTGAGAGAGGAAGCAGAAACGGATGGGGGAAGGACAGAAAATGACCCTTTGTGAATCTTTCCTTCTTTAAGAAAACGGCAGCAGATGGCAAACGCCAGGAGATCATCGTTCTGGATTCAAAGAGAAGCAACGCCATCAACATCGGCCTCACCGTCCTGCCTCCGCCCCGCACCATCAAAACAGCCATCCTGAACTTTGATGAGTATGCGCTCAACAAGGAGGGGATAGAGGTGAGAGCTAAGGATGATTTTAAAAAAGCTAAACTTACGTAAAAAGAAGAAAACAAACACCCTCTGACCAATCAAAGTATCGCTTCTCCTACAGAAACTCCTGACGATGATTCCCACAGAGGAAGAGAAGCAGAAGATCCAGGAAGCCCAGCTGGCCAATCCGGATGTCCCTCTAGGCTCTGCAGAGCAGTTCCTCCTCACTCTGTCCTCCATCAGCGAGCTTTCTGCCCGACTCCAGCTCTGGGCCTTCAAGATGGACTATGAAGCAACGGAGAAGGTTAGTCTGATAATAAAGTATTACAGTTGGCAGGTAAAATGTTCATTGTTGTTTCTTCCTCTTACCCCAGTTACATACAAACAGGGGTCAAAACCCAAACTGTTTGAAGAGCCATATAGGACCAAAACCCAAAAAAACTCATCTTTCTTGAGCTGCAAAATGTCTTATATAAGATCATATGGCAACACAGACTCTAAAAATATTGGCCCACTATAAAAAATAGCAATATATGGGCTTAAATATATAATAAGAATTTATGATTATATGTTTATCCTGGAGCAAATGTCATGATGCCACTAGTCTCCTGTACGATATTTTGTGCTTTAAGTTTAAATTCCATTACAATTCTACTTTATTAGGTTTTGTTGCAATGATGAAATTATAGAAATACAATAAAGTAATCAGATTTTTGCTGTTATTTTTATTCTGAGGATTAGCAGGAAAAATTTTAAGAAAGTTCACATACCTGCATCAGAGCACTACCTGTTCGATCTGTGAACGGTTTTCTATGCTTGCTACAACATTAGCAGCAGTATTGGAGTTTGGAGATGTAACTCACTTCTTAAATCTATATTTGCTCTCTTCTTGTTTATCCAAACAATCGCTGGATTGGCTGCATATTTAGCAGGCCTTCCCTGCCTGTCCTAATTTCAGCCTGCGAGGGTCGGCCCTCCTTAATTCATATCGGCCCCAACACTTCCTATCCGGCCGAAGCACCTACCTGTGAAACTAAATAACTCAAGGAGCTCAAGAATTAATACATTTTAACTACCTAAATAATACATGGAGTATATATAGCACTTCCTTGTCATGCACATTCTTGTGACGGTTGGCATATGGTGTAATTTTCTATTTCTTCCAACTGTAAAATTCTTGCAACAAACTAAATTATAATAAAGCTAAATCGCTTTCTTTAAACCACACTATGATGTTCCTTTTATATTTGGCAAATTTATGTTAGAATATTTTGCGAAATTGGTTGCATGATGGGGTTTTGCATCTAAAGGCTAACATTTCCCGTCTTACTTGCATCTTTGCCAGGTTGGGATGTTGGCAGTTTAGGATTACCGTCTATGGGTAAAAAAATATTTTCATAGATTTATGCTCATAGACTGTGGTTCAAATTACGAGATTTCGTATATTGAGGCGGTTTACGAAAATGTTTTGGGCTGTAAAACACGAGTCAGTGACATCTGGCAACCCTGCTGATGTGGTAAGTGTGAACGTTACGCAGCAGCAGTCCGTGTTAAAAACCAACGCCAGTAAAACCGCATTATAGAAGTCTTGGTGACGGTTGTTGTGTGATGCTTGAAGATAGATCTGTTAATCCACAATGTGTATTCATACTGTGTTTCACAATTGAGACGCAAGGGTTTGACTGTGCTTCTATTTTTTTTTCAGTTGGGTCCATAAGTGGGCCAGTGTAGATAGAAAAATGCAAATTACTCTTTTTATTACTTGACAACTTCTCATTACAAAGCAAACATGCAGCCAATCCTGCCGCATTTACAATGAGAGCAAACGATTCGGCCCACTCTACTATGAATCTTTTGTTCTCATCAGCCATCTTCCTTTTTTTTCTCTTTGGGATCCATGGCCCAAGACACACCCGCCACTTTGTTTTCAACAGCCACCTGCCTGGCATGACGCTGTGCTTGAAACGTGTGTTGCATGCTATGATGCAAATCTTCTTGACAGAAATGTTGAAATTTATTGTTTACATTTTATGCACAATTTTACAGCATTGGAAACATGCTATTTGTTTGACCTCCTGCACACTATAAGAAAACAAACCAAAAAAGGGAAATCAATTTTTTCCCATTTTCATACATTTTTGTATGAAAAATGTTGAATGAAAAAATGGTTCTATGTAACTTTTATACAAATCATGCCATAAAAATTTTGACCTAATCTGTATGGCTGTCTGCATGGACTGAGGTTTTTAAGCTCAGTCAGATTAGACATTGATTATATGCAAACAGCAACTTTAAGACTTGCTTTGAATTCTCAACTTTATTTACATCTGGATATTGACTAATCAATTGTTGTAGATCAGTATACAATATTCCAAACCATTCTATTGCATCAGGATTTCTTCCAGTATTGTCAGGTATTTAGCGCCATCTTTTTCACCAAATATAAACAGCATTTCTGTGATCAGCTGATTAAAAGTATCCCACAGAAAAAAAAAAAAAAAACACCACCTATATTCCTCTATGCTACGTTTCGCAGTTGGCACAGCATGCCCACAATTCACAGAACGGTGCCAATGTGCTCAAAAAGGGTGTGAATACTTTAGCAAGGCAGCGTATGTGAGGAAAAACTGATTAAAAATTTCAAAGACTGCCATCAGATGATAAAGCTTCTCTAACTGAAGTCTGGTGTGAACGTTTTTGAGAAGGTGCACAGCATGGAAGAGGCAAAAACATCCGTAGAACATCGGAATAGTTACATCATGACAGAATAGGCCCGTTTATTAGCAGCACCCTGCCTTCATCTTTACATGCACGCCGATTATTCCGGCTAAAATGCATCCAGGAGGACAAGTTCAAAGCCAGAGCCATGAGAAAGAGACATGTGAATTTAACAGCTGTCAGCGGGATGCTTGCCCCTTTTCATCTCTTCTTAAAAGGTACAAAACGTACCTGCATATCTTTTGGAGCGACGTTCCCTGCTTGACCCTGCGGTATGAAACAGTTTAGCTGCCGGAAGGTTTTATTTAGAGCAGCGTACCGTCCAGGGAAAACAAACACAGGCTGCTGCTTAGAACAACAGCAGGTTTAACTAATAGGAGGCAGATTTTACAGCAAACGAGCAACCTTTCAGGATCCTCTCATGACCTTAAAGAAGGGCAGATGATTTGTGGCGGGTTGCACCTGTTTGCAGCAGACTGATAAAAACACATTAAGCTCAACTGTTGATATATTGGCCTCCTGACAGGAAGTCGCAGAGCCACTCCAGGATCTGAAGGAGGGAATGGAGCAGCTGGTGAAGAATAAAACTCTCAGATACATCCTCTCTACTCTGCTCTCTATTGGAAATTTCCTCAATGGCGTCAATGTGAGTCATCTGCTGGAAAAATGTATTTTTTCTTTTTCATTTTTCACTGTGTGATTTGTGTTTTGATGTTCAGTTAACCATGATTAAACAACTTTAATTTCAGATCAAGAAACATTTGAAAGACTTATTTAACTCTGAACTCATGAATCAGTGCATGACAGCTATCTAGGGCAAAAATGTATTAACATTACTATTTCATTTTATCATTATCACTACTGATTTACACCTCCATATGTCTACATACTGTAACTGTATGACCGGAATATTTCATATTAGCCAAACTGTGCAGTGCTTCTATAAAACACAATAGCAATGATTGGAAGAAGGTGTAATTCTCACTTTTTTTGTCATAAACAATCCGTGATTTACTAAAAACTTACATGAATCAAACTCCATTTGTCTGACCTACCACATGTTTTTCACTTTAAATTGTTCTTCAAGCTAATGTTAGACATGCTCTTGCTGGAACGTAAATATGACATTTATTTGGCACAGAAACAAAGAAAAAAAAAAGTTGTTTAGGCAGGTAATTAGCAGATAATTAGCAGTGGGAACATTTAAACATAGAAGTTGTTAATGTAATTTATTTCCACAAATGTCTAGAAACACTATTTACGAACATAAGTTAAAAAAAACACAAATAACAGGGTACTTTTTACCTGAAAACTTTATAGTGTTGCATCATGATCTGGCTGCTGACTCACTGCTCGATGTGGCTTGACCTGCGCTGCAGGCACCAATTATTTTATAGTACCAGATGTAAATATTTCCTACATAGTGACTTCTTTTGGTTGGACAAGAGTTTTACCCTCTTAGTTATAATATAAGATATATTTCTCATATTTCTTATTTTTTTCAAGAAAAATACTCAACTTTCTAATTTTAATTTACAATTTGCATTAAACTGATATATCAACATCATGTATACATAGTACTTGTAAACAGAGCACCCAAAGTAAAGTATGATTTAAATTTTACTAGGGATGCACGATATAATCGGCCCCCTATCGGTATCGGCCTATATCGGCCTTAAAACTGAATATCGGACATCGGCCACCCCACCGATATTTAACCCGATATTTGATCAGCTTCTGAGTTTCTAAAGTCTAAAAAAGAAATAAAAAAATACTAGTTCTTCTTCTTCCTCAAAAACTTATTTTTTACAGACTTAAAAAATTCTAAAGACGAGGGAAAAATATTGATACATTAAATTATCACAATATCTTCATATGCTGATAAATTGCCCTTTAAAAATACCATATCAATCTCTTTTACTAATGAAATATAGCTATATGTCATCGTTATGCTACAAAATCCCCCGAAAATTCACGAAATTTTGCCATATTTTTATATGTTGATATATTGACGTGGTATCGATCTATTTTACTAACAAAATCTCACAAGAATTTGCAAAATATCATGAGAGTATTTGTAACAGAACGATGAAATTTCACGATTTTGAAAGTAAAATAGATAGATACCGTGTTTTTAAAAATCAATTTGATATCAGCATATGAAAATATATTTGAATGTATTATTATGTAAGTGTCAGAAATGGATAACAAAGTGTCAGAAATGGATAACAAAACTGCTATTTTCAATGACTACTTATTTTTGTCCAGCTTTAACATCGGTATCGATATCGGTCATCGGCTACATAAGTTTTAAAATATCGGCATATCGGATACCGGCCAAAATCCCAATATCGTGCATCCCTAAATTTTACTGATCCACTTTGAAGAAAAAAAGCCATCTGCGTTACATTCTTTCTGCTATATGTTTTTTTTCTCTGCTAATGGGTTTTCCAATTAACTTTTTTAGGCCAAAGGTTTTGAGCTGACATACTTGGAGAAGGTTCCAGAGGTAAAGGACACAGTGCATAAGCAGTCTCTGCTCCATCACGCCTGCTCCGTGGTGGTGGAGAACTTCCCAGAGAGCACCGACCTGTACTCTGAGATTGGAGCCATCACACGTTCTGCAAAAGTATGCTTCAGTTTCTGCTCTTTAGAAACTGGCCTGCAATTTTTGGATTTAAGCACAGAAATGTAATAAATAGATTTGCAACCAAGTTAAATCCCATTTAGTTTCCTTGATTTAAAAAAAAAATTTCTATAATTTAATATTTTGCTTCAACCTGTCAAATTAATTTGCCTGACTAGAAAACGTTTTAAACATTTAAAGACATTTAAAAAGCTCCAATAGTTTGTTTTTTCGAATAAAAAAGGTTTCCACAAATGTTTTAAGTACTCATTACCCTGCATAAGATCAATTTAAATATATATACACAAAAACCTAGACGGAAAACAGGTGTGTTAATTTTAAGATGTTAGCAATGCCGAGGCAAAATTATTTTAATTCTTGCCTCATTTTATAAACTAAAATATAATCCTGTTGGTTTTTAAAGGAGGTTTGAGCAAGCAAAATCTACTTGTAAGGGTCCCCATTTTGGAACCTGTTTCCAAGTTTCTCTGCAGGAAAATAACCCGTTAAGAAGGAAGTTTGTTGCCTCTACTGGATTTAGCACACAAGGAGATATAGCTAAAACGTTCTCTACGTTTTATCTCACAAGGAGATATCTTTTTGCTCATGCAAACGACAAAGCAGGCATGTCCTAAAGTCTCCTGCATTGCACCTGTAGGTCTTAGAAAAGAACAGATCCATATTTAAATCAGTTCTAAAGAACTTTCAGGTTTGGTTTAGTTTGGTTCCCCCAAGTGGACAGATGCTGTAATGTTCTGCTTGAAGGAAGATGGCATTTCCTATGAGGAGCAGGGCAAAGTAGTAAAATCCTGATTCTCAGTTGGTTTGAAGTAAATGTATGTTTCCAGTGGCTGTGGAAAGATGAATAGAGATGAAGTAATGAACCTGTGGTGAAACAATGTCATATGAGGATGTTGAAAATAACAAACTTTTAACTTTGGTTTTGTATCATATTCCTGCGTTACTTATCGTTGTTTTGGCAAAAAAGTTTGAATCAGAAATTCTAACAAGCTGAGTTTTAGTTCAATTCAATTCAGTTTATTTATATAGCGCCAATTCTCAAAACAAGTCATCTGAAGGCACTTTACAGAGACAATTCCACTAGATCACACAGTCAGATTGCTTCAAAGTTTTCTATATAAGGAAAACCTGCTGATTGCATCGACTCATTGACTCAAAAGCAATCCCTCACACCAAGCATGCTTGTAGCGACAGTGGAGAGGAAAAACTTATTTTTAACAGGAAGAAACCTCCAGCAAAATCAGCCTCAGTGTGAGCGGCCATCTGCCGAGGCCGACTAGGGTTCAAGGAGACAGATTCAGACAGAGAAAAACAAGCATAGATACAAAAGGCAGCTGTCAACCAGCTCCCCAGGCGGCCCCGTCCAGGAAAAACACAGCCAGGCAGACAAGCTCCGAGCCAGCTCCAATGTGAGAGGATGAAAGAGAGCACATACAGTTAGTCACAGTCAGAGAAACAGGACTACACTGAAAAACAGGCTGAGCTCCAACATCTGAAAACAAAGGTGTTGATGAGGCAGCAAAGCTGACACCTCTCTCCAGGATCGTGTCACAGCCAAAAAGGAACACACCGTATAAAGATATTATGATGAGAAAAGACAGAGAGAGTAAAACATTAGAGCTTAAACTAACAAAATACTGCAGAATAGGAGGTCCCTATGTCCTCCAGCAGTCTATAGCAGCACAAATGGAGAAAATAGCTCAGATTAACTAAGTATTTAGGATGGGGTATAAGAAAGGTAGAACCACAGTGTGGCCAATGTAGAGCCAAGGAGAAATGTCTATAATGTCTATGATTTTAATGTGTATTACTGTTGTTCTAACATATCAAAGTCAAAGCTTTTATAAGTAGTTTCTAATCTGGTCATTTCTGTCAAAAAAGGTGGACTTTGATCAGCTGCAGGAGAACCTGTGTCAGATGGAACGTCGCTGCAAAGCTTCATGGGACCACCTGAAGGTGATCGCTAAGCATGAGATGAAGCCCCAGCTGAAGCAAAAGATGTCCGACTTCCTCAAAGATTGTGCCGAGAGAATCATCATCCTCAAGATCGTTCACCGCAGGCTAATCAACAGGTAGCCTCTCGCGTCAAAATATGTCAAATTAGTTCAACTAAACCCTGCATATGCAATATCTATCTAAACTAAATGTATGCATTTACTAAACACTAAACTGGATTTGCACATCTAGAGACTGAAAATGTTTATTGTTGCTTGGTCTCACATATTTGAATGGGTCAGATTCAGAGCATCTTTGAACATTAGATTTCCAGTCTTGTCACAGATTTAGGGATTTAGGTCTGAGCTTTGATTTGCCTATAGAAGCACAGCAAGGTGCTTTGATCAGTTAGAATGATCACTTTTCAGTTAGAATGTTAACCTTCATATCATGGCCATGTTTTACTCCCAGGATTCCCCTTTATTAACATCCATCCACTCTGATCCCACATCATAATGCTATCACCACCATGTCTCCTGCTGAATTTTGGATGTATAACAGTGCGAATCATTCTGATTTTATCCAATCACATGCTCCACTGTTTGCTGTATTTCCTCCATGGCTGAAAAATCCCCTTAGTTCTTAAATAACTTTGGAAGGCAAAGTGTTATTTAAGGCTATCAACACAATGGCCTAAAACAAAATGCAAGCCACAATTTCCAGATTTTCATCTAAAAAAAAGAAAAAAATACATTAACCTTTCTGCATGTTCTTCTCCCATCATAATGATGCATTACTTTGTGTTGATCTATGACCCAAAATCACAATAACATATATTGTAGTTTGGACTTGTAACCCGACTGATGTGTTTTCCTATATTCATTGTTGTAAATTATTGCTGGTTGTGTTACTTTCCTCTGATCAGGTTCCACTCCTTCCTGCTGTACCTGGGTCACCCAGCCTACAGCGTGAGGGAGATCAGCGTCAACCGCTTCAGCAAAATCCTCAGCGAGTTCGCTCTGGAGTACAGAACGACCAGGGATCGCGTGCTGCAGCAGAAACAGAAACGGCATGACCACCGGGAGCGCAACAAGACCCGGGGCAAGATGATCATGGACATGAACGCACCTGTGAGCATCATGCACACACATGAGCCCCCATCAAAGAATCTCAGCTCTCTTTGCTCCCTTTCTTGTTCTTTTTAAGCTCTGATTTTCTTATTTCCCCCTGCTTTTCTCTGACCTTAAATCCTCCTGTAGTCTGATGATGAAGAAGAGCGAGAGGTATTACAATGATTGCGAGCCTGTATGCATGTTTGCGTGCATTGATACATTAACATTGATTTGATCACTTTTCAAAGTCTTTCCCTAACATCTGAGTGAATCAAACATCACAAAAAAATGTTTTAATTCTCTTTTTAACGTTGCAAAACACTGATCTTGTTTGAAACTCCTACTCACTGCAGGGTGGTCGCAATGGTTCGAGCTGCAGTAACAACAGCGCCCCTATTGGTCAGGACGGTGATCAGCCCCAAGGTCTGGGCCACAGTGAAGATGCTGCAGAGCATGAGCAGATGAAGGCTGTGCTGAGAACAAGCCTGACGGGCAACGACAAAGAGGGTGTGGTAGTGCCGGGACTCAGGACGCGGACCAGGTCTCGCCCAGGACGGGGAGGTAAGTGGATTCTGGAAATTCCTCATCAGACTGAACACCATTTATACGGCTGGTTTAGCTCTTATTATCTCTTCATGCAGGTCGAACCATGTCGACAAGAACATCTGCTGTGGAGGATATGCAGGCTTGTGGCGACGATGCTGCAGATGAGATCATGGAGCGTATTGTGCGGTCAGCCACCCAAGGTCCAGGAACCAGAACACAACCCAGAGAGAGGAGGAGATCCAGAGCCAACAGAAAATCATGTATGACTTAAAAAACAAGTCCACAAGTCTGACTCAAAGCTTTCAACATAAGTTATTGTTTAAAAGCAGAGATACACTAATATGAGATTCAGTGGCCTAATGGTTCTATTTTTAGTCATTTTCAGAATAACAAATCACATAATTTTAATATGCTTTATAATTCACTATATGAAATGGCGAGTAATGGACAGTGACTGGAAACTGGCATTCGTTTGAATTACTGGGATGGCTTTAAGTGGCTCCATCTGTACATAACATGAAAATGTATTATCTGCTTTTAGTGAAACTTTTGTAGAAAACATTTAATCTTAACAATTAACCAAGTAAAACAAATCCAGCATGTCTTAGTGTAGAACAGCTTGTAGCCCCTTTTTCACCCTGTGAGAAAGGGGCTTCTCCACCCCCAGCTCATGTCAGGACTGGCCCTCACCAATAAAGGTCAAAGAAGACGGAAACTAGGCAACTGAAAATATCGTGAAGACGGGTGCGTATTTATTTACAGTGCGGAAGTGAGCATACAAAAATATGAGAAACAAAAAAAAAAAAACTGAATAAACGCAAAAGAAAACCGGCCTCAATCAGGCAACACAAAATATAAACTATAACCAAGACTTTAAATACAAACTTCCTTGCACTTACTTTTCCCTTAAACAGAGCCTCACAGCAAGCGTGTGTTCAGCTCACCCTCTCTCACTAGAATGAAAAAGCCCTGCCCTTTTAAAAGGCTTACAATCTCCAACTGACATCTAATTGGCTCAGAAATCAACCAATAGGAAAATAATGTTACAAAAAGTATTAAAACACACTTTTAAATCCCCATACAAAATATCATAATATTCCCAAACCAACGATATAAATACTAGAAATGACACAGACAATATTTACACTCATACATGTTTGCAATCCAGCAATACAATAATATTTTCCCCAAAACATTCAACTTCCGGGTGCCAAAAGCTCTCTCCACTTCCAGATCAGTGTATAAGAACTTTGGTTCCGAGAGGCTCTGGTTTCCTCCCGGACCTGATTGTTGACGCACCAGAATGTGAGTAGAGCGGAATGTTTGAATGTAACGTGGGGGTTATTGCAATGCGTGTGGATTACGGTGTCGAGACAACGGGTACCGCGCTGCTCGCTAAGATGGTGAGTAACTGAATGTTCGGACCGAATGTACATACTATTTTGCGTGTGTGTCATCTCGCGCTAGCCGCGGTAAAGAGGAAACTTGTAATGAGCAAATGTTTGGCAGGCTACAGGTGCTACGTGCGCATGTGTGTGTGTGAATGAGAGTGTCTGTGAGTGACGGCGAGTTCTGTGAGTGTAGGCGAGTGTAGGTAGTGGCGTTTCTGTGAAAAATGTAGTTATGATGTAATTACCATCCCTGGTCATTTTTCACACACCCCCAGCATATTTTACCATAGTACTTAAATATTACAGCACATTGAGGAAATATTCTTTTTCAACTACAGCATTTATTCTAAACATACAACAGCCGTGTCAAACCTAATTCTGTTACGGATAAAAGATCCCATATAATTGACTATTTGGATTCATGTAACTGCACTTGAGTCTTCTTGTAATGAGCATTCATTAATTATTTATATTACGGTTTAAGGTGAACAGAGTTTTACTAAACTTGAATATATCTATATATGTGTAAATGGATGGATGGATAGATGGATGATAAATAATCAAAGATATTATTGTATTTCCCAATCTAGAATTGTCTTTAGAATCCTATATCATAAAGAAAGTAGAAATTTGCAAATATAGTAAACCGTAAATCCTCTAATATAGGACCAGGCCTTTATTTCACTCGGGTGCATCTTGGTTCAGGCCATCATTGGAAGGAGGCTAGAATTATATATTATCTATCTATTTGTATTTGAGCAAAAAAAGACTACAGCAGATTGTGTGTCTCTTTGAACCTATAAAATACTAGGGTCATTTATTGAAAAAGTATAGTTACTATAACGTTATACAGAAAATTATCAACAAATACTGGTAATTCAGAAACTTTCCACCAGCTGCAATTTTTCTGCACGGTTATACGAAAAAAAAAAAGCTTAAACAGAATGGAATCTTGGCCTAACCGAAGTAGGCTACCGATATCTCAAGGGAGAGTCAGAACAATGAAGGCCAATGAAATTACATCATTTTAACGCTGTTAACCACAAAGCAAACGTAGTGCATTGTAAACATGGTGATAATTATTCATAACAAAATGCAACTTACAGGTTTAGACACCTTGCCGCTCACTCAAATTGTCTTGTTTAGTTTTAAGTAAAACAACAACAACAAAATCCTCCAATTCTGTTTAATCCTCCTCCACAACCAACATCTTTGGTTCTAATTATAGCCCGGCCTGTATACGAGTCCGGCCATTATTTACCTTTGCTGACAGCGAGATTGTAAGCGTCCCGGCCGCTAATGGAATACAGGCCAATATTAGAGAATTTACAGTATTTAGCTTTTAGTAAAATTGGTTTCAGATTCAGCATGCTGCACATCAACAGAGATGGACACTCTCGTGGAACGGGGGTGCCTATTGAAGTCAGCCGGGGAGCTGGCTCCCTGAGAGTGCAGTAACCACCCCACTTCTTTGCTCCCCATCCCTGAATTCCTCCCTCTGCCTGCTCCATCACTCTGCCACACATGTAGGTTTTTGGGGAGAGGGTCGTTACTGGAGGGCCCCACCTTCTGATGACGTCCCCCACCCCAATTTTATTTTGCATTTTAAACACTTCCATGTACAACATTTTCACAACACACATCTATGTAGGGCATTTTCTGAGGGGTGGGGGGGACTGTGCTGGACACCCCCTTTTGATACTCCCAGTTTTAATTACGCGTGAGAGCAACACGCAACAAAACCACATTCGAGCAGGCGCAGGGAGGATCGGGGTCTTCTCACACCCCTGTTCCTCGGCTGCCACCCGGAGTCTGGGGCCTGGAGGAAGAGCGAGCCGCCTGGTCCGTGGTCTTGGCGGGGCGCGGCTGCGGGGCCTAGGTGGCCTGCCGGTGGCGGGGCTGTCGCTTCTGCCCTCCCCAAAGAAGGTTGGAAGGAGGGGCGTGTAGTGGCTGGTTGAAGTAGTGTGCGGGATGGCTGGGCCCCGATCCCGGGGAAGCTTTTGTTTGGGGTGGTCTGGTCCGGGTGCGGGGTGGGGGGCCGGGCTCGAAGTCGGAACGAGATGGGTTGGTGTGGCGGTGTCGCCGCCCCCAATATGGTTCACTTATTGGTTCATCCCAATATCAAATGTTTTGTCATTGTCTCGTTTCTATTTCCTCTTTCTTTCATCTTTTCACCTTTTTTTTCTTTTTCTTCTTCTGTTTTTCTGCTCTATTTACATTGCAGTGTCCATATAAACTGTAAAACTCCCTGCATAATTATAATAAAGCAAATTATTTGCATGAAACAAGTGCAAGCCATATTGCTACACTTGTCGTGTCAAATTCCTGGAAAGCTGATCCCCTGCAACCGCCAGACACGTCTCTGCCTTAACACACCTTTGTTAAATATTAGTTCAGTAGCAGAGCCTTCCATTGCTTCATAGCATTTTAGTGAGGAACTGCAGCCATTGTAAAGCTAGGTACACACCTAAATATTATAGGACTCATTCCTTTGAGAATAAGAGTATGAGACCACTGAGTTGAAAGAATAAAAACAAAACATTGCTTTTTTCATTTGCTAAACCTCACAATTTAAAGAAATTAAAAAAAAAAAACTTTGGCTTTCACCTTTGGTTCATTTTAAACACCTCACTAAAAGTAGACATTATTTACTTTTTAGGGGCGCAGCTGAAATCACAACCTCTCCTCCAGTATCTAGTCATAGGTACAATGACAAAGCATAATATATGGCCTGACTTTGAACTCTAATGTCACCCTAATAAAGAGCTGATTACTCTTTGTTATCTTTTTTAAAGTAGAGATGTTACAAGCTAATCATGTCCAACTGAAAATAAAATACAAACCATTATTCAGATTTATCATTCAATTTTCTATTCACTTTTTTTAATTTCTGGAAATATTCAGATGCCTCTGCATAATTAAAAAAAGTGTTTACAAATATATTTATATATTGAAAATTAGTGACCTATTGAAAGAGTTATTTTTTTTATTCTGATCATTTTGGCTGATTGCTAATAAAGTTTTAAATTCTAAAACAAATCAATAAGACAGAAAAATAACAATGGTCTACAAGTTCATTGAGGAACTCAACGGATTTTGGAGTTTTTTAGCAAGCAGTTATTGGCATCTTTCTCAAAGGCAAGAATGATAATTTTCTTAAGCTCAAATAGTGCTTTGATTCCTATTCATTCAGTAAAAACATTCTTACTAATGTGTGCTCCTGCTAGACTTAGACTTAACTTTATGTATCCATTGGGATTATTCCTTCAGGGAAATTCTGTTTCCAGAAGTTTATATAGAGTACAAAGAGTTAAAGTAAGATGCAATTAAAGATAAAAATACAACAGACAATATAAAAAAGTGTACATAGTACAAAAAAGCATAAAAAAAAGAAAAAAGTTGCAATCTGCTGAAAGGTTTTCCTTAGACATAAAAATTGCCTGGTAGCACTATGAACTGTACATAGACTGTAAGAAAAAATCTATTTGGGGTTCTGATCAGCCTAAATTAATCACATTTGTCGAGATGAAAATCATCGGATTCCCATTCCTATAGGGTTCATAAATGCAACCCGACATGATGTCATCTGAAAGGATTTTTAAAGTCTTGCCCTGTGATAAATGAACTCCCACCTTCTCTGTTGTCTTTTGTGCAGTGAGGCGAACTCTCAAAAACGGCCTGACACCCGAAGAAGCTCTCGCTTTGGGATTGACTGATTCTCCAGACACATAGACATAGTCACCCCTCTACACCGTGACCCCCTCACCTGTCCCTACCGGTGTGGAAAGGCGGCCCTGGCGACCATGTTGGCGTCAGACGTCTGGATCAGCCTTTAGAGTTTTAGCCCTCCAGCCACAAGCCTCTTCAGGGTTTTCACCAGCTGCTACTAATGTGTTTGAGTGAAGATGCTGCCAACCTGATTGTGTGTTTGTTCTCTATTTGTATTAAGTATAGAAGCAGAAACATAAGGTTAAAAAATGTCATTCTCCTTTAGACTTGTTTAAAAATCTCTCTCAGAGTCATAGGTACTATAATGAATTAAACATCTTGGATTTATCCAAAGTTCTTTTAAAGAAATCCAAAGGGATCATTTCTGATTCATTGAAGCTGTGAATTTTGCTGTAAAGGGTAAGTTGGCATTATAATTCATTTTTAAACCAGATTCCAGATGATCTCCCTTAAAGAAGAAGAAAATGTACATATAAAATAGGAATACGGAAGGTTTTTAGTCTGATGAGTGCCTTTTATTTTATTTTTTTTTAAGGGACAATGCCGTGACTTCACGATCACTGTCCAAGCTTCGGTGGCTCAAAGGTGTTACATTTACAGTATTTATTTAGCAAAGCTCTGACATCTTGCACCTTAACTGACATTTATTGTCTCTTATGCTGAAAACAAGTGACTGAAACGGAGGGGTTTTTTAATCTCAGAGGAACCTTTTTGTAAAGTGTAAAAACAAAGCAGCGATAACATGCTGTGTCATTGTTACTCTGCATTAAATGTGTAAATGCCCTCATCAGGTAGAACATCCTGTAGTTCCACAGTGTGTGCACGTTTAGTGAGGTGGCGTAATTTTGTTGTAGAAACTTGTATTATAGTCTGTGAGAAAGGTGGCATTTCTGTGGATTGGAATTGTAAAGAAAACCCATGAAAAAACGCGTGTATCCCAGAAATCGTTGTTTCTGAGGTTGTGGTTACATTTTTACTTGGTCTGAACTTGAATAAAGGACATGGAGCGGTTCAAAGGGTGCGCTCCTTTCTGTGAAATGAACACAAAGGAGCGCTGGCTGACGCTTTCACTTGAAATGCTGTGTTAAACACATTCTGCAATAAATTAAGAAATGAATGTTCACTGTCTTGTCTTTTTTCACTTCTGAGTAGCACATAAACTAAGAGGCGTGGCTCTGAGCACCAGCCTCTCGATAAAAGGCAGCTGCCGATGCTCACCTGACCACATTTCAGATTCAAAGAAGTGAGGTCTGAGTCTATCTATGGCTAAGTCGATGTATCTGCTGTGGGGGTCCGGATCCCCTCCCTGCTGGCGCGTTATGATCACCCTGGAGGAGAAGAAACTGCAGGGCTACAAACACAAGCTGCTTTCTTTTGAGAAAGGGGAGCATAAGTCCCAGGAGGTTATGGATATAAACCCCAGAGGGCAGGTATGTTTTCATCTAAGAATTGGTAGAAAAAAGCATTTAATTTCAAAATTTAAGATGAAGCTGCTGAAAATTTCTGCAGTTGTTCCATTTGTGCATGGTGGACTTCTAACAGACAAGTGCATTCCAGGTTAAAAAGGGTGTGTAGGGGGAGGGTGCAGTCATAACCTTTCCTCCAGTGCATAGTTGTGGGTACAATGACAAAGCATAATACGCACAAGTGCTGACTTTATACACATATCTCACTGTTAAATAGAACTGATGGGAGTTTGGTGAGATTTTTGTAGTAAAAAAATTCAACCATTTCATCAATTCAGTTCCAATTGTTTGACATATATCGCTGGCATTTGTTTCTGTTAATTTTCTCCATCTAATCCACAGCTAGATCCACATCAGAAAGCATTTTAGCAATTTGTTTCACTATATATTTAGCTTACACAAATGTTGCTTTAGTGTTAGTGATATTTGTAATGTAAAAAATATAGATTACTATTACCTTAGTTTTAGTAAATACTGCATGCAATACATGGAGTTAGTTTTACTGGTTTTCTGACCTCTAACTATTCATGGTTTAATTGGGCTTCTGGAACTAAAATCTACATTTTGTTCCTTATTCAGCTATTTTTGCTGTTTGGGCTCACTAGGTCTGCATTACAGCTAAATTTCCTATTAGTTACCTCTAAATTACCTCATTTTCCCCATAAAAAGTTGATTAAAAATCTGCTCTCAGCACTAATAAACACTCATAATAAACTTAAGCACAGTAGTTTGGCCTGTTTTTCCGACCAATTATAAGAAACGAGAAAAGTTCATAGTTACATGTTTGTTGATGCTAAACGATTAATTGAAGTAGGAATACCAAATGAACAGTTAAACCTGAAGTCATTATATTGACATTTTCCTGCCAGCTTCCTGTCTTCAAAGATGGAGACAACATAATCAATGAGTCCATTGGAGCATGCTTATACCTGGAGGTAAAGTATAGAGCACTGTGATTGTAATACATAAACAGTTTGAAAGAAAAATTGTGATAATTTTATTGTTTTTGTCTCCTTCGTTAAAAGAATCAGTACAAGTCTCAGGGCACCAAGCTGATTCCTGACAGTCCTGCAGAGCAAGCTTTGATGTACCAGCGTATGATGGAGAGTAACACTCTCACTGAGAAAATAGGTAAATTTGACTAATGCAGTTGAACATCCATCTCCATACAAGAAACACTAATATCAACACTTTTTTTTCAGCTACGGTTTTGTATTACAACATGCTCGTCCCGGAAGGAGAGCGCCACGACTCTGCTGTGAAGAGAAACAGGGAGAATCTGACCACTGAACTTCAACTCTGGGAGAAATACCTGGGAAATGTATGTTTAGGAACACTACAAACACTAACATGTTCAAAAGGTTACTTGTTACGCTGATGACTCTGTTCTTTTTTCTATTGTTTTGTGCATAAAGGTGGCTGCAGGCTCCTACCTAGCAGGGGCCTTCTCCTTAGCTGATGTGGTTGTCTATCCAAGCTTGGCTTATGCCTTCCAGTATGGGTATGTAATGAACCTGGTGTTTACTGGAGGACGAATGTTTCTTCTCAACATTATAACTTTGTATATTTTTCTGTTTTCCAGGCTGTCTGCGGAACGTTACCCCAAAATTGCCAAGTACTACAACCTTCTGAAGGACAGACCCAGCATTAAAACTACTTGGCCCCAAAAGTGGTTCCAACAAGAACAAAGAGCTGAGATGCTGAAGGGAATCTGAAGAACAAAAACATTGCACTTATCTCTTCTCTGCAATGTTTGTCTGTAATTACGACTTAGTGAAACATGACCACTATAACTTGTTCACAGTGCACACATTAAACGTTTTCATAACTTTGACATACAGTAGTGATAATGTGTCTAATTCTTGTTTTCCACTGTCATTGGCTTTAACTTGAATGCTCACCCTTTGGAACTACCTAGTTAATCACAGACATTAGTTGGTTTATCTTAAACAGCAACAAATAAACACATAATTGGTAAAGCCATGTTCTATGTTTCTTTATTCCGTTCCTGTCTCCGTTGTTCACTGGAGTCTGGAAAATTAGAATTAGCCTTATGACACTTTATAGTCCAATATATGTCAATGATTGCACTTTTTTATCCCTTCTAAAAATAGTTTGTTTCACTTCTGAGTTTACATGATGTTGTCATTCAGGCTCTAAGTGATTTTTTTTTTATTATACAGGTGATGATAACCCCCCAAACCACACCGCAAAAAGGTGCTATATCATAATTTATTCAAGAACTTGGGCCATGGATTAAATAGCACTTTCTAAATAAAGTAAGAATTATTTGAAAACTGCTTATTGGCAGATCCTGCTTTGCCTGACATTAGTTAAAGCTGCTCTGGACCATATGAATTATGCAGTTTCACAGTTTAGCTCGAATTTTATATTTGAGAGTTTATCAAATTAGCTTTAGGCTAATTTAGGGAAATTGGAGTATGTAGCAGTAAATAGAGGTAAATAAAGCATTATTTGAAAAATAATGTTTGATTAAATGATTTGTTTAAATGACCCTTTAAATGACTTTTGGTCACAATTTTGTAATCAAAAAGTATTGAGCATATGAGAAAACACATGAAAGTTAATGTTATATTAGTTTTTAAATCCTTAGCAAAATAAAAGCTTCTTCTAGCCTCATAAACAGCTCAAAGATGTAAGCAAAAAAAATCAAATAAAGATATGCAATACAGGAACAGGGCGGGATTAAAACTCAAAATCTGATAGCTGTGAGGCGTGTGTGTTAATCCATCTGCCAGAAATGTGTACATACCTTGGAAACCAGGATGGATTTGAATTTGGAACCATGGTGGCAGGACCACATCATCACATAGCTGTTATACATCAAAAGTGTTTTTAATCATATTACAATTTCACAGGTCAGACATTAGTTTCTTTTATTTATATAATCATAAGCAATACTATTATTACAGAACAAGCAGGTGTGAAATAATGCGGACATTAGGACACCCGCTCAATTGTAGTTCTGATAGCGATCCAGCAGATGCCGGCATTATAAACTGTCAAATGTTTCAAGCTTGGTGTCGTGTTTTGTGTCAAATTAGTTTCTTGGTTCACGGGGCTTCAGCATTGCCGTCACTACTGAGAGCGAGGTCAGGGTACAGAGATCCCAAAACACACTTAGGCTTTGAGAATCATGAGGTCAATCAGGCCAGAATCAGGCGGACATGTATACAGGAAAGTTGGATAAAACTCACAGATTGTTCGTCATACTTTGGCAGTAGTGACTGGTGTGAGAGCTGATTATCTAGTCAGGTGAGCAGGTGAATCTGATGGAGGCTGATTGGGAGCAGAGTAGATCTGACAGGTGTGTTGAATGATGAATCAATCCAGCAGTAGTTCCAAGAATCGTGACACCTGATTTGATGTGCCGTAAATCCTCTAATATAGGACAGGGCCTTTACTTCACTCAGGTACATCTTGGTAGGCAGGCCTCTATTTCTATTTGATCAAAACAGACTACCAGTGGAATTAATAAAAACAAGATTTTGTGTCTCTTTGAACCTATAAAATACTAGGTTCATTTATTAAAAAAGTACAGTTACCATAACGGTATACAGAACATTATTCAGACATCTTCCAGCAGCTGCAATTTTTTTTTACACTGCAATACAAAAAAAAGACACAGAATGGAATCTTGGCCAAACTGACTAAAGTTTTTTTTTAAATGAATGGAAACTGTTCTGCCATCACAGCGAAATTTTATTTTAGGCAGGCTAAGTGCGAGAAGGCTACCAGTATCATATATTTCAAGGGAAATTCAGAACAACGAAGGCCAGCGAAATTCTATCATTCTAACGCTGCCTGGTTACCACCAGACCTGCCGCTAATCACATTTGTCTTTCAGATCAGAATGATTGTGTAAGGCCACTACGATCTCTGTGTAAGGATTGGACATCCCATGCTAAAGGCTTGGATTCCTTAGCAAACATTAGCCTCCTGTGGTACTATGTTACATGCAGAGAGTATGGGTATGTATTTACTATGTTATTTACCTCCTCCGACAGCGAGACCGGCCATTGTTAGAGACCCGGCCGCTAATGGAATACAGGCCAATATTAGAGGATTTACTGTAGTTTTTCAAGCTGTGAACTCTGACATCTGCTGCTGGGTCAAATTCGTGTTACAGAGTTCTTAGACTAGACAGATTTATTTTGTCATTTTGCATACACAAGTGTAGACAAAAAGGAATTTCGTTTAGAACAGCTCTCTTGACAATTTATTTTTTTTAAAGTGCAGCCTTGATAAGGTAAGCAGCAGTTGTTGTTGAGTTGCCTCAACAACAACTGCCTCCAGCTCCTGAAACACTCGCTTCTCCTGGCTCAGGGGAGGAAGAGGACAATGATGACGATGCTGTGAGGGTGGTTGCCTCCTGGGTTGAAGAGGCTGACGTGGTTGAAGCAGCAGTGGTGCCATCGGCAGGTTTAGCAGCGGCAGAGGATGCTGGAGAAGGTGTGGAAGCTGGAGGGGGCTGGAAGGAGCCGGCCCGGGATGGTGCAGTATTTGGCAGGGAAGCATCTAGAGTGCTCTCCTCATTTTAGCCTGCAGAGGGCTATGATTCCCTTCTAGATGCTGAAGATTGCCTGGGAACAATCTCAGATGAGCCTCCATTCACGCAGAGCTCTTTATTTTCCATCGGCATGGTACAGCATCAGACCCCCCCAGACCAACAGCACCGTCCGGTACTGCTAGATGCAGCCAAGACCCCGTCAGAATGATGGTGCAGCAGTTACATATCTCCTTTTTTTGCAGTTAGCCCCCCTCTGCAGCCTCTCTTTCTCCGTCTTGCGCATCTCCTCCTCCATCTGTTATTTTCCGCTGCTGCCTCGCCAACATCCATTCGTAGCACTCCGCAGCTTTTTTAACCGTCAAAAGTGTCAGTATTTTAAAAGATTCTGTGACCATAGCTCCAGCAGGCATTGGCAATCATAGCTGCGGTTTTGATGTCTAGTTTGTATAATTTAAAGCGGCATATTTTGTGAAATTTGTCGAGAGGAGCTGCTCTTGGCCGCTACCATGGAGCGCCGTCAAAGGTGCTCCAAGGGGTGGCAGAGAGTCAGAGTCAAATTCGAGTGGCTGGACATTACTCCAATGTGAACCACCCGGCTCTGCAGAATGATGTATTTAGTTCTCTTTGGTTCTGTTTAAATCCTGCCATAATTTCCGCGAGTATAAACAAGAACCCATGCGTGCAGAATGACAACCCTAGTAAGCACAAATGACAAACCACCCAAGAGCTCAAGATCTCCTCTGCTTGCATACGTAGATCACCTCTACTCATGCATGCATAGAACTTCTCTACTCACATGCATATGATTTACCTGTTGCTGACTTGCAGTTTGCCTCGCTGCAATTGCTCTCGAAGATACTTTTGGGCAAGTCCAACAAGTTGGCACCATATCAAATATCAATGGCCAGCCAATGCTTCACCCCGAGTGATTGAGTTCAGTCCCCGTCCTCTGCAATCGTCCATCAGATTGGAGGAAGAAGAATATGAAGAAGAACTGCATGGCTGATGATCAGGAGGTAACTCAATACAATATATCTTTCAGTTGCTTGGCATTCAAAACCATTGCTATGTGATAACGGTGAACCTGACGTAAGCTAACACTAGCTGACAAGCCTGTCTCCCATGTCTGTATTATACTAGGTACAGTTACTACCTGCTGTGGAAAAGGCCGTTTGTCACATGCAACTCTGCTGATTAGTTCTTTCTTTCCCTTTTGTCATTTTGAGTCTGGCTCAGTTACTTTTGAAAGTTCCTATTTTATTTTGTTTCTCTAATTTCAGTTCACATGTCAGACTACTTCAATTCCTCGGATTACCCTTTAATCAGCCTCCCTGACAGTGCTCACCTGTGTCTTGTTGCAAATTGCCTCACCTATTTCAGCCTCTTCCTCTCCAGCCTTCTTTGCCAGTTGGTCTTTGTAACTTTTGTCAAGCGTTCCAGCCTTTGTTCTACCTTACCTAGCAGCTAAGCTAGTTGCTATACTTGTTTTTTGTATCTGCCTTTATTATTTTTTTTTCCAATTTTCTCCAGTTGCTCCAACTCATTGTGCAGTAGTGTATTAATTAATTTTTTGACTTCATTTCCCCGAGTTAAGTGCTGCATTTAAGTCCTGTTTGGTTGCTTCTGACACCGTTGTGATTGTTAACAAGCTGCAGCGATGGAGACGTTCAACATTAGTATTTAATTTTAGTATTCTTGCTAATGTTAAATAATCCGCATTACATAAAAGAAGCTTTTTTACAATCAATTGACCTAAATTCAGAACTTCACTTTATTGTTTTTGCAAGATCTGTTTGGACCCTCTTTCTTATTTATGTATTTTTAATGCTCAGGTGCGCGACCCAGGGAGGGGATGTGTGACGGGGGTTAAGTGGGGTGTGTGGTCAGGATGAGCGAAAGTCACAATGACTTTGATAGAATTAAATAGTATAAATCTCTGAATTAAGATAATAAACTGACTGATCAGTGCTCACAATTCATATTCCTGACTCTACACAGCATTGTGACTGAGAGGCAGGATTTTATGGTGCATTCCATTTGATTTTTGTTATATCATGTAGAACAGTGTTTTAGTCATTGTTATGGTTGTAACAGTGGGTATAGGAGCAGCTTACAAGCAGCTGACCTTCTAGAGGTCAGTACAGGGATGGTGCCAGCAAAGTTGGTACCCAAGTGCAAAGGCAGTCCTAAACAAATAAATCATAGAAGACAAGGTCCAAAAGTACATAAATGTACTAATGTGTAATTGCAAATGAAAATAAATTACAGGCATTAAAATGAAATTGCATTATGTTATCTGTGATTGCCCAGTTACAAAGATTTTTAAATGTTCACATTACTAAGCCATTTGCTATTCATTGACTCATCACTCCCTCATATTTCACCCATAAAATATAGATAATGATATACTCTGCTCTGAGTACTATGAAACAATCCTACTTAAACCTAAAGCTAAATATTTTTCTACCAGCTTCCTGCCTTCAAAGATGGAGACAAAATAATCAATGAGTCCACTGGATTATGTTTATACCTGGAGGTAAAGTATAGAGCACTGTCACTATCATACATAAAGTGTTTGAAAAGTAAGCTATGATGATTTTTTGTTTTTGTCTCCTTTGTTAAAAGAATCAGAATAAGTCTCAGGGCACCAAGCCAGGTTCTGACAGTCCTTGTGGAGCGAGCTCTGATGTACCACCGTATGATGGACAGGGGCGGAGCTAGATGGGGGGCCAGGGATGGCCATGTGAACTAGCTTTTGTCTCGTATGGGGTAAAGAGAAAAATATGTGTCTCTGCGAGTCATCAAGGAGTCTTCAGTGAAATCAAAGATAAATAACAATTTTAATAAAAACGTATGAAATAATCAATTTATGCAGATATTAGTGCTTGTAAATATCAATTTTATGCAGAATGTTTATTGATACAAGTAGGTAAGTAATGATTGATTTATGCCCCAAAACTCAAAACTGAGTTTTATCCACTATACCTTTTATCTAGAAATTACGAATGTTTAAATATATGAGTCTATTTTTTTAGCAAAGGCTGTAGGAAAGTATAGTTTGTCTTTATTTAGAAATTCTGGATGTTGTGCTCAATTAATTTTCCTTTTGGAACAGTTTAGATCGACCCTGAGGTTCTGGTGCCTATCCTCTTTCGGCCACCCCTCAATGTACATTGGTTATTGCCTGGCCACCCTTATAAAAACATTTCTGGCTATGTCTCTGATGATGGAGGGTATCGCTCTCACTGAGAAAATAGGTATGTAAATAAATAGGTTGCAGAGCCATCTGTATGTTACTTTGAATGAGACGAAGGACAGAAACAGTAATACCAACAGTGGTTTTTCTGTCTTAGACTTGGTTGTCTTTTATGACTTTGACTCTGCTGTGAAGAGAAACAGGGAGAATCTGACTGCTGAAATTCAACTGTAGGAGAAATACCTGGAAAATGTATGTTTAGGAACACAACAAAAATTGGCATTTGGGAAAAAAAAGTCACTTGTTATGCAGATGACAGTATTTAATGTATTTGTTCTCTGCATCATAGCAGGGAAATTCTCCTTAGCTGATGTGATTGTTTTTCCCAACATCGCTTATGCCTTCCATTATGGGTATGTAATTGAGTACAGAGTTTGCTGGAACCCAGATGTTTGTTCTCAACATCATGACTGTGTGTTCTGTTTTATTTTTTTTTTTTTTGGTTTCCTTTTCTAGGCTGTCTGTAGAACGTTACCCTAAAATGGCCAAATACTACAGCCTCCACAGTGGTTTCAAGTTGAACAACGATCTGAAACCCATAAAGATTTCTGAACACTTAAACACCATCTCTAGCTTTTCTAAACTTGCTGTTTTCTTTATAATTGCAAACTTATCTAAGTATTACTATCATTGAAATTTCCTTTTACCAAATATCTTAGAATGTTAAATCATCCACTCATCACAAAAATAACTTATTTTACTCTAAAAACCTGTAGATAGATAGACCAAAGTAGGTAGATCACCATCATTGTATTCTTTATCAATTTTATAATATTAATTCTATTGAATAGTAAAGCACTTTATAAATCATATTATGATGACAATCTTTCTGACCCTTCCTTAACTGATTCAGTGACTTATTTTTTATTATCACTTCTTAATTTCCTTTCAATAGGGACATAATGTGTTTTTGATTTTTTTAAGCCTATAGCCTGTATCATGGTGTTAGCTATCGTATGAGTGATATCTTAATTCTAGATATCAGATAATAATCAGGTTAACAGTACATTCTGGTAATCATTAGCTTATACTATTACCAGTATGAACTTTACAGGTTTTCATTGTTTGAGTTGCTTTGCAAAGTTGCAATGCCAATGATTCGATGCAATTAACTGGTTTTCAATAGATATAAATCTTTGAATCAGTTTTACTGTATGATCTGGTTGAATTGTCTTTGTAAAGTGCCTTAAGATGACGTGTTGTAAATTGATGCTATATAAATAAACGGAATTGAATTGAGCCTAACCAGCACAACCAGTCTCCAAATCCAGCAAAAGTGAAGAAAACCTTTGGAGTTTAAAGCATGGTTTTACGTTGCTTTGAACACATCTGGTCTCTGTTCTATTTTTCAAGCATCGATAATCAGAAATGTATTAAGTTTAAAGTTAATGAAATTCAAACATTTCAGTTATATCTATTTTTTCTTCTTGAGAAATGGATTTTATTTGGGTGTAGCAACAAGAAGTTATTTATTTAATACTCTTGACATTTGCTGACTTAATAAAAAAAAAATCGCTGACAGATGGCAAATACTTCAACATTTTTAGGTTGAAATTTAACTTTGAAATCTTAAATTTTAGAGGTGAAAAAAGAAAGCGAAGATTTGCTGCAAGTATTCAATATATATCCCTACAGTTTGAGTTGGATCTGACCTTTGTATCTTTTTTTTTAGTTTTCTTTTTCAAGAATACGCCTCTTTTAAAGGCAGACAGGGTGTCTGCCTCACGGAATAAAACTGGTAGTTGGTTCCACAGCAGAGGAGCCTGATAACTAAAAGATCTGCTTCCTATTCCATTTTTAGAAATTCTAGGAACCACTAGTAAACCTGCAGATTGAGAGCGAAGTGCTCTGTTAGGAACATAAGGAACAATCAGATCTCTGATATAAGATGGAACTTGGCAATTTAAGGCTTTATGTGCAAGAAGTAGGATTTTAAATTCTATTCTGGATTTAACAGGAAGCCCATGAAGAGAAGCTGGGATAGGAGAGATATGATCTCTCTTTTTAATTTTCATCAGAACTCTGAATGCAGCATATTACACAGCAGGGGATTAATTACCACTGCATGCTGATGATACTCAGCTATATTTGTCCATAAATCCTGATAAGTTTAAACACT
This sequence comes from Cyprinodon diabolis, assembly GCA_030533445.1. Classification (NCBI taxonomy): domain Eukaryota; kingdom Metazoa; phylum Chordata; class Actinopteri; order Cyprinodontiformes; family Cyprinodontidae; genus Cyprinodon; species Cyprinodon diabolis. The sequence continues at coordinate 14,327,688 of CM060074.1, forward strand.
GGTGTGGTGTAAACTCTTGACACTGTATACTAGTGTTAGTTAAAGTCAACTTTGAGTGGCGTTCCAATGCTCTCCAAGTCTTAACTGTGTAACACTTTCAGAAATGTTATTTTACCTCAAACTAACATGAACCAAATTAGACACTATAATGAGATAAATTTAACTCCTTAAGAGTTAAATTAACTCTTCCAATTTTGTTTGGAGAATTTGCAGAACTAGGAATGAAGGGATGGGGCCCTTTCCCTACACAGACCTTTCTGGTGATCAGCATGGGGGTCACAGGCGGCACCAGGCTGTTGTGGTTGCATGTAATACTGAAGCCCTTAAATCATAATTTTTTAAAAAAGGACACAAAACAAGAGTCCACAACAGGATGAGCTGTAAAGCATTGGCAGACAGGATTTGTCAGGATTTTGTACTCAATTCAACCCATAATTGTATATTTTTGTTGTTTTTTTTTGGTGTTGTTTTCTTAATTGGTTATTTCTTTAACCTGCTGTTTTCCCTCCCTGCTGCAATTATAATTTATTCCTCCCACCTGTTTCCTTTGGTTTATATTCTGCTCAGCCTGAGCATTTGGGGCCAGATCATTATTTCTTTTCCGTTTAGCCTGTCTGTTGAGTTGATGTCATGGTTAATGTCCTGGATACTGGCGGCCAGTGGAAAGAGGGTTTTGTGTCTGTCTCATCTCCTGCTAGTCCGCTGTTCCTCCCTTGCTGAGTCCTCTGGGTTTTTGGCTCTTTACCCGGGGAGGATCGGTTTTTATTCCAGTAAGCCTGGCTCCAAGGTGGAGACCAGTTTAAAGGTCCTGCATCAAGTTCTGGTTTCACATGTCTGCACCCGATCCTGTCTACCTGTCTGTTCCTGATCTGGATCCTGTCACCTGTCTGTTCCTGATCTGGATCCTGTCACCTGTCTGTCCTGGATCCTGTCACCTGTCTGTCCCTGCCTGATCTGGATTCTGTCACCTGTCTGTTCCTGATCTGGATCCTGTCACCTGTCTGTCCTGGATCCTGTCACCTGTCTGTCCCTGCCTGATCTGGATTCTGTCACCTGTCTGTTCCTGCCTGATCTGGATTCTGTCACCTGTCTGTTCCTCCCTGATCTGGATTCTGTCACCTGTCTGTCCCTGCCTGATCTGGATTCTGTCACCTGTCTGTTCCTGCCTGATCTGGATTCTGTCACCTGTCTGTCCCTGCCTGATCTGGATTCCGTCACCTGTCTGTCCCTGCCTGATCTGGATTCTGTCACCTGTCTGTTCCTGCCTGATCTGGATTCTGTCACCTGTCTGTTCCTCCCTGATCTGGATTCTGTCACCTGTCTGTCCCTGCCTGATCTGGATTCTGTCACCTGTCTGTTCCTGCCTGATCTGGATTCTGTCACCTGTCTGTCCCTGCCGAATCTGGATTCTGTCACCTGTCTGTTCCTGCCTGATCTGGATTCTGTCACCTGTCTGTTCCTGCCTGATCTGGATTCTGTCACCTGTCTGTTCCTCCCTGATCTGGATTCTGTCACCTGTCTGTTCCTGCCTGATCTGTAACCCTGTCCAGGATCGGCTTCCTTTGGGTCCTCCGGGGCTGCAGCACCGGGGACACTCTGAGTGACGCACGCCACGTCAGTCTACAGTCCAGTGGCTGGATTGCACCCCATTCCAGGGAGATTGACTGGACTGTTAAACCAGGTAAGTAACTAACTCTGATAATCATCTTCTGGCAGATAGTCATGGTCATTTACCTGTGTTTCTCCAGCAAACAGTGTGTCTGAGATTGGGTGGTGCCCCGCCCCCCCCACCTGCAGTCGCCCCATGCCACAGATCCAACAGCTGCACTTTAGTGTCTGTTTGTCTATAAACGTTTTGAACTTTCCTACTGACTGTCTCTCCTTGAATACTGGCTCCATATGCCTAGCCTCGTGAGACCATCCTGATCTCGCAAGCTTTCAAGGTTTCACTAGCAAAACAGTCTGGAGACTCTCTAGTCTCTAGAAAATTTGGAGCCGTTCACCAAACGAACGTCCAATCAGCGTTGGCTTTGAGGCAGTTTGAGGTGTGACGAGAAGCGTGACCGTTCAGTCTAAAGAACATGGTGGCTTCAGCCGATGAAACTAGCGTTAGCATGGCTATCGAGCAAGTTTTATCAGAATTACAGAGTATTTCTTCACTGAAAGAAGAGGAAAACACTGCTGTGGAGGCTTTTCTCAGAGGAAAAGATGTTTTTGCTCTTCTCCCGACTGGTTTCGGCAAGAGTAGCCTGGCTTGTGGTTGTGTTTTCGTCGTCGCTCTGTTAGTACGTCATATGCTTTGTTGATCTGATTGGTTTATTTGGCCCGTCTATCACCAACATAGGCCAATCAGTTAACCAGTATTTTCGCCCCTTCCCAAAATTACTTCAACGGAAGGTTTCCAGATGGATATGCGGAGCAAATTCATCTGGCGGAGTCAGGTTACCATATGCTAGGGTGACCAAACGTCTGTATTTCCCGGGACATATCCGTATTTCACGTCCTGTCCCGGGCGTCCCGGGTTTTTTTTAGAAAGTGAGGAAATGTCCTGATTTTTTAAATCACCTTAATTGGACCATTAAATTTACAGACACTAGAGCACTGCGCACGACGCTGCGTGTGACGTAATCCCTGAGCCGCGTCAGTGCGGGCAGCCCTGTTCTTAATCAGAGGCTCTGTTCGAAAACCTGGGCTGCATCCTCCAAGGACGCGGTCTACCTAGACTGGATCCTTCGAAGTCCTTGAAAATAAGGAGACCGGAAGAGTTTTGGCTGTAAATTCGAACAGGTCCACCCTGTTATGCTCTGTTGCTTAGCAACCGTGAAAGTTGACACACAAAGCAGGAAAAGAATGAATACCGAGGTTTTCTAAACTGTTTGTTTATTTATTTATTTTTTAAAAAGTTAAAGACTACACTCACAAGAATCCAGAGTGGAATAAAGGTTTCAACCACCGGGAGCAGGAACAAATACAATCAAATGTAATGTTAGAAACCTTAGTCATTTAAATAACCTGCTGCTGTCATTCTGCACATCTCTGATGTTGCTCCTATTTTCAAATATCCATTCCTGTAAAAATGTCCATAGCTGCATATTGGTTATTAATTCTCCAGTTTTATATAGTTAAAACACTTTACAGAATTGCTCCAAGGTGTCCTGATTTTCCCAAATGAAAATATGGTCACCCTACCATATGCCCTGTTTCATGACAAAAATGTGTTTTTTTCCACATGGGTATAAAGTATGAATATGTAATAAAACAATTGAATATATTTAAATGTTAATTTAGGATATTGTTTCATCAAATTGATTTAAGCATCTAAAGTCACATTGGAACAACATTTGGAATGAACAGCGAGTGACAGCATTAGCAGTTCTAGCATTGAGTCACGTTATTTAAATGACCACATTTTACATAAAAAAATGAATATATTTCTAAAGCTTTAGACTTCAAATAAAATCCAGACTCTCAGTCTTCAAGAGCAAGTCCACATGTGACTTAGTCAGAGAAAAGACCATCATGAAGAACGGGTCTTCCAGCCTACATCACTGCAGACAAAGCAGAGCTTCAGCTCTAATGCTTTATATGCAGAGATGCTAATGAATTACTGAATTAATCCAGATCATGTTATATCCAGTGGTGGAAAGTAACAAAGTACATTTACTTGCTTGCTGTACTTAAGTACGTTTTTGAATATATTTACTTGAGTATTTTTTAAGTGGGGGACATATAACTCACTCCACTAAATTTCAAAGTCTACTCCACTCCATACTGCAAGTTACTTGTTCCCTTTGGCTCAGCTTAGCTTTGTAATCCACTGTTGCTGTTTTTCTTTCTTGAAATGCAATTTTAACATGGCAGATAGCAGCCCTTAGGAATAAATTTCGACACCACTGTTTTAAAGATTAGCATGACATTATAACAATGTGAGAAACTCTGGGCAGATGATATTTGTAGTTTATTCATTTATTAAGGCGTTAGTTGTTGCCAATGTGGCCAAATTGTTCAGATGAGTTCTCAAATGAGAGCTGTAGTTTGTTTCTGGTAATAGATTCAACATTTAACCTTTTTTCAATAGTGAAAGTTTGAGGAGAATCAAGAAAATCCTGTTTTATTTTTGGTTTGTTTTTAAATAAGAAACCAAAAGAGCTGTCTTTATTTTTTGTGTCATTTTTATGCTGAAGTTCTTTCCAGGTGGGGTTGAATCTGTAGCAGGTGGTTCTACACATCAATACATCAGGTGGATTCTGAAAGTTATAAGGTTCTTTAAAATTACACTGAAAATTATACAGAAAAGTACTGATATTAAGACATTTTATTTGAATTTTTGAAAACTAATACTTTTTGAATACCTACTTGAACATTCATTTCTTCCATATAAAACTAGGATTTAATTAAAACAAAAAAAACAAAAAATAAGATTAATACAAAGTGAAAGGTAAAATCACGGAATTAGACTAGACTAAGACTTAGACAAACTTTATCAACATTAGGTATACACAGAATGTATACAAAACTATGTTTATACATTAGTGATATATTTTCTTTCATAGTGCAACCCTCTACAGTAGTTGCACCGCTTATAAAACCCTAAGAGTCAAGAGATAGGGTTATTTAAATCTAGATTCGCAGAAGAGGTTGGTCAAAACCAAATCCCATGGCAAATATAGCTTCCACCCCAATAAAACACCAAACAAGTTAAGTTTAAATTTGTATTAGAATATTGATTATGAACAATATAAATCACAAAAAGGACAGGGGAATAAATAAAAAAAATACAATGTACCTCTGAGATCTCAGGGAAAAATTAAATAAACTTGGTCCAGTGTCCAAAATGAAAACTACCCTTGAGTGCACTCAAAATTAAAGTTGTCCTACCACCCCTTAATACTCAGAGTCCAAACCGAGGATTCTCATAGGAGCCTCTGTGGTGCTGCTAAGTAGAGGAGGTGGACCAAGGAGCCAGGCACCGGGGCGACCAAGTGCGCTGATGAGATGAAGAAACGACCTCCAGGGATCCGAATTAAAAAGGAACCTTAATAAAAAAAACAGTCTACACAAGATGCAAAGAAATTAAAGATTAATATTATTCACTAATGTCCATGTTTAATTTTTACTAATGCCTGCGAAAATATTCTCTGACATATAGCAGTCCGTGGTGCAAAAAAGGTTGGGGACCGCTGTTTTAGAGAACACAATTCAGTGAGTAAAACATTTTACACACCATGAACAGCTATCACAGCTAATTTTAAAAGTTATTCTGACTGGTTTGTAAAAAATTAAGGCTTAGATATCATTTAACACCCTTTTATATCGTGTTTCAATAACTACATCATGTGCTAAATACACAAAATGGTAGCTAACACTTACCGAGACAACTCGATTGAGATTCATATCAATTTCCAACGGAGTTCAACAACATTCACCAGCCTGGTGTATCTGCAAATAAGCTATGAAATATATTCTGAATCCTTTTTATGCTTAAATAGCTTTTTTATGGAAGATTTACCTCGTTTCTATATGCTGCCACCCAGTGGTGAAAATCGGAGTTGCACTTGATTTCCTAATGTCAGCAGGAAATGCATTACATTGAGGTAATTAAGGGGTTAAATTAACAGGGTTACAATAGATACTTTCGGAAAACAGGCAAACAGCATTTTCATATTTAATTTGATTTAATTTGGGGATACATTCTTTTATACCTTTCAAAAAATGATAATGGACCATCCTCCTGGTGCCATATAGGGTATAACAGTCAAGTGGAGAACCCTGCGTGTCAAATATTGAAAGGGATACCCGGTGTGTCATTATGTGACGCAGAGGGAGCCTGACCAAGCGTCCAAATGTGACAAGTTGAGATGGAGAATGTGTTGGAATATTTTCTAAACTGAAGACTTCAATACTTCAACTTGAGTAGATGTTTAAACGAGTAACTTTTAATTGTAGTTGATTAAGTTTTTAATAGTATCAAGTACTACTATTGAGTACTTCGTCCACCACAGTGAAGATTAAGAAAAAAGCAGCTTTGGATTGAAATTTCTTTCCAAATTCAGATTCAGATTTATTGCACAATATTTCAAACTATGGTAGAAAACCTTAGAAAGCGGCCAGTGAGCTTTAGAACTCGCTCCTTTGCCTCATTAAATGCAAACTTTGACTGAACTCACCTTTGGGTGAGGATAAAAATATATTACTGCAGAAAAACGTGCTTTGTTTGATGCTAATTAGCTGGTGCAGTTAGCAAGCTTTTCTAATTGATCTCACGCACGCGTGCGTGCGCACGCTCACCCGCTGCCATGGAAACGGAGCACCAGCCATCTTTAAGGCTCATTTCTAACCTGAACCTTGGAGATTGAAGTTGCTGCTTTCTGTGGTTTGCTAACCTGCTAAAGGTGGGCTTCGCACCGCTGGACAACTGGTTCCTGGATCATCTAGAAGGTTTGTGTCACTCTTTTACTATGTTAATTAAAAACAAAAATGTTATGTGAAAAATTATTAGTTTTAAGTTTTTTCATGGAAGTTGTGAAAGCTAGCTTAGCATCTAGCATCTTTGACATCTCAGAGATTAAAAGTGTTTTGTGTTTTTGTCAGGAATGTTAACAGTAATTAAGTGATTTAAAAAAATATATTTGTGTTTAAGAAAAATACCTTTGTTGAATTTGAGGTGAAATGTTTGTAAACTAGATGTGCTAGGTCTATGATTAAAAAAAAAAATGCCCTGAAAATAAGTTTGCTCTATATGAAAATGTTGGTGAAATTACAATAAATAAATATAAAAAGACAGTTGAAGGAAATTTAGCATAATATATTATCAAGCTAAACTGTTTATGTTTTTGTATTTGATAAAAATATATATAATTTTGAGTGTTTTGGAAGTTGACTGAATTTCTCCTGATAAACAACTGGGAAATAAAAGATAAAGATTCTCAAGTTGTTTAATTTAGTTAATGTGTTTAGGAAATGTTAGGTTTATAACCATTTTTTTTATTTATTTTTTATTTAAATTGATTTTTATTGGTTGGAAATGGGAGGAATGATAACAGAAATGTAATGATATAAAACAAAAACACATTTTGGTTTCTGAGAATAATCTTTGATGAATTTATTGTGGAAATGGTTGAAAAAATACAAAACAGTTTTAGAATAAAACGTTTTTTTTTAAATATATTTGAACTTGAAAAGGAAGATCTTTTTTAAAACATGCAGTGGTAAACATATTGGTCTCCATGGATACCTTAGTAGAATGCATTAAACAGGGTTTTAAGGTGGCATATATTTTTGACTTTAATGGAAGGTCAAAGGTGTTAAAAATTTGTGATTTTAAAAGTTTCTGGATTCAGAGGATTGTTTTCGGTGAGTTTGGTATCAAATTCTTGCAAAACAAGTTGGCGCCTGGCCCCTTCTGTCAGAGAAGGATTTGAAGAACAAGTATGGTCTCCTTAATACAACAATAAACAACTTTAGCTTTTAAAACTATTTTGAAAGGCAACGTATTTCTTGTTATATTAATAAAACCCTAAACATTATCATTTTTTTTTAGTTTTGTTTCCTAAAACACTTTAATGTTTGCACTTGACTAAAAATCAGATCCTTTACATTTTTGGGCAGTAAAATGTTTAGAACTTGGCTGAGTTTATTGTAAGTGCTGTCATTGTGAGGAAAGCGTAAAGAATAAATGTTTGATTCAATATATTATTTAAACGTGTTTCTGCAGCCCTTGTTTTGATCTTCAGGTGAATGTAAATAATTTAATCTTATCTGTCACCAGAAATAATACAGCTTGTTTACAGATGACTTCATCATTTTCTAGATCTTCAAAACATTTAACGCTGGATGATTTCTTCTAAACAATTAAAGTTCTGTATAGGATCCCCTTTCTTAGATTTGTAGAAAAAAATTTAATCTGAATAGTTTGGCATAAAGTTTGCTAATGTCCATTTCTGCTCTGGGCTTCCTATGTGTGTTAATTAAGGATGCACTGAGGAAGGGGTCTGATAAGCTGAGGTTCTGATTCTGATCATTTTACATCTGAAATTTAAAGCTTGATGTTTTTAAACCTTTATTTCTTTTAATTAGGATAATTTTCTACTCATAGTAAAAAAACTTCAAAGATTTATGATTATATTACTAAATCACCCTATTAAGCTTTTTTTCTGATAAAGAAATATATTTAATGGATCAAAACAATTTCTAATTTGGTAGTATGAGTTTAATGCAAAAAATGTTTACTGACAGCTTAAAGTGTCCTTCAATCTGAACTAATCTAGATGCATAGTCTAGGTCAGTAGTTACCAAAGGGGGGTGGGTGCTTCCTAGGGGTAGGGCTGGGTACCGAACATCAGTTCTTTTATGGTACCGACCGAAATGCTTCGGTTCTACAGAGTATCGAAACATGCCTCGTCTTTCAGTACCAAGTTTCGGTGATTGGCTGTAACACTTATTCTGATTGCGTCATCCAGGAAAAATAGATACGTGGTCTCGCCTACAGCCAGGGTTCATGTGTATCTGTTGTGAACTGGTTGCGAGCGTCGTGGAACCCCTTTAAAATGCCCCCCAGGTCAAAAGTGTGGCTTCACTTTATTAAGACTGATGCCAATAGTGCGCAATGCAATACATCGTGCACGGAAACAATTTAAGAGCAGAAAGTTGCTCGCTGTTTGACTGCAAGAAGAGCAGACCGCGGTCGAAAAGTGGCTCTGACGCGCGTTGGGCGGAGCTACTCTATCCTTTATTTGCCTTGCAGCTAGATTTGCTGTGATCATTGTGAATAAAGTAGTTTTATTATGTTTTTAAGTGGGAAAATCCACCTGAAAACTAAATCAGTGCAGTCAGTTCATCCAGATTACCATCCTGCCTTCCAATATTATTTCTGTCAGAGCCGCTCAGACCCCCACATACCAGCGGTGCGCCGTCAGTAGGATCCCATTCAACGGGCTTGTTTGTCTCCTGAGAAAGCAGACATGTTAATTTTTCTAAAGAAAAACTGCTCAGTAAAAAGGTCCTCACAATGTAACAGTGAATATTAGACACTGACTTGTTTGCAACTGTTCTTCTTCACTGAAAAAAAAAAATATGTAAGAGGAAAAATGTAAATGGAAAATCAGAGCTTAAAATAAAACTCATGATTTATACTTTATAATGTTGTGTAATTTTATTTTTCTTCGAATTGATATTATAAAACTGGTATTGAAAAAAGTATCGTTCAGGAACCGGTATTGAAATGAAGGTATCGGTATTGGTACCGGAACCGATACCAGCCCTACCTGGGGGAGCTTAGTCTCATTGCAGGAAGTGTGGTAGAAATAAACTAAATAAATGGACCATTCATTAATTGATAATATTCTGAAAATAAATTCTAAACCCTACTAAACAGTATAATAAACATTTACATTTAAAAAAAAATTTAAATTTAATGGCAGTCTTGTGATTTGAAAGATATCCTCAATGTGATGGTGAAGTAATTAAACTCCTCCTCAGCAGTGGCGGCTGGTGAAAAATATTTTTGGAGGGGCTGATATAGCGTAGTGTATGTCTCCAACTAATCCAGAATAAGAATTCAAATAAACAATTGGAAATGAAATACAATTTAACAGTAATGATTTAATTTACTATATAATAACAGTAACAGTGATGATTTTGGTCACTGTGACGGGGTTCTTTGGCCTCCAAGAATCCAGGCTCAGTCGGGTTACCGGTGTTGGTGATTTATTGTGCTCAAAAACTCAAAACAGGGTGAGAAACTAAACATATACAAGATACTCTGGGCCTCAGCCTCCCTCCAGTTACCAGCAATCTAACAAAGAAACAGAAAGCAGAAATGGCCGCTCTTCTTCCCACAGCCCTCATTAAATAGTTTAAGCCCCTCCCCTCAGGCTCTCTTATTTCTGATTTCTTCTCATTAATCAGTTTTGTCCATATATTACCTCCACAAACAATTGATATACAAAAACAAATAATTTTTACAACTTAATTCCTTTACACGGGTTCATTGACTTTTTCAATTACACCAAACTTTTAAACATAAAATAAAAAAAATGTATAATCTGACAAACATTTAGCGAGTCAAGTGTTGGTGACGTCACTTCCGCATTCCAACAACTGTAGCGTTTTCACCGCTTACTGAGCGTTGCCTCGGGTTTGAACCCAGCAAAGACACCGCCAGACTGAAGATGACAAGTCCCCGTAGCATACACACGTACACACACACACACCCACACGGCTAACCCCACTGAAATATTAAGTGTGCACCCTCAATACGCCAGCAGGTAACCAGGAAAAGCTTGTGTGTTTTAAGTTAATGGAGCTACTGGGCTCAGCGCGAGTGAATTGGTCCTCACAAGCACAGTATAACAGGAATGAGTGTGTGTGGCACGCAAAGTTAGAGAGGTTGTTTTAAGTGACGAGCTGGATTCGTCATTCGTCTCGCTCGTTACGTTCGCAATTGTCCCTCTAATTGTCTGCACCTGCGCATTGGGTGCAGAAGCCTGTTAAAGGGCAGTATTTTCAGAGCCCCAAGACCATAAAATTCTGAGACGCTGATTGGCCATTAAATTATTAAATTCACCTAGCAATAGTGCATGATTGGCAGATTCTATGCACTTGTGAGGCAGTCTGATAACAGCCCCAAGACAGAGACGGTAGGAGTCTGTCTGTAGAAATCCACAAATGAATAACAGTAGATAGGGAAATGTACTGAGACAGGAGCACACAATCGTATACGCGCATATATACATATTTTTAAATATTTCTGTGTGTATTAATTTTTGTATTATTGTGTCTTTTACAACGATGCCCATTTTTATTTTAAAACTAACCAAACCACTAACATTCTTAATATGTTTTTTATTGGGTTATTTTAGCTCACAGATCAATGTTCTTATTGATTAAATCTACTTTAACCTGACAAACTCACACAGGCACATCCAGCAACCTAAAATAAAGCATTTAATTTTTTATTTAATGTTCCTTTATTAACGTTCCTGGTCTAATGATGTCTTTCCCTCACAGTTCCAGTCGCCGCCCTTCCTGACCCGGAGCTCCCGTTCTGGATTCAGGAACTGGGTAATTTTAATTTCAATTTTAATAACGTCATGGGAGAACTGAGGAGAAGGATGAGGATGAGGAGGTTGAGAGAACAGTTACACATTGAGGAGGTGGAGGAAGGTTCTTCTGATGATGAGGAGGAGGAGGTAGAGGCTGAAGCAGTAGTGGTGGAGGAGAATGAGGAGGTGGAGATACAGGATTTTGTGGAGGTAGAGGATGAGGCTGAGGATGAGGCTGAGGATGAGTATGATAGGTATTTTTCTAGTGAGTCTCTTGATGAGGCTGAGGACGAGGATGAGGCTGAGGACGAGGATGAGGCTGAGGATGAGTATGATAGGTATTTTTCTAGTGAGTCTCTTGATGAGGCTGAGGATGAGGATGAGGCTGAGGATGATAGGTCTTTTTCTAGTGAGTCTCTTGATGAGGCTGAGGATGACGAGGAGGCTGAGGATGACGAGAAGGCTGAGGATGAGTTTGAGGCTGAGGATGAGGCTGAGGATGAGGATTATAGGTCTTTTTCTAGTGAGTTTCTTGAGGTATCTAGTGCGTTCTCCGGATATGACACCACAAGCTCTGAGGAAGAAGACGATGAAGATTCCCCGGACTGCCAAGAAGACCATGCCTCTAGGAAAAGGAGAAGAGACGAAGATGAGGAAGATGATGAAGACAATGACCACCTTCCACCTCATCTTCGGTTCACCCTGAGGATCCCCCCCCCCTTCAGACTCCCTTGGAACCAGGAGGAGCCGGAGGATTCCCCGGACTGCCAAGAAGACCGTGCCTCCAGGAGAAGGAGAAGAGAGGAAGATAATGAAGAGGAGCCCCCTGGGAAGAGGCCTTGTGGCGAGAGGCATGTTTGAGAAGAGGGATTTCAAGAACCTTCCTTTAACGCCTTCAACTATCTATTTTATTTGATGATTTGGTGACTTTTGGAGGTGGGAAGGCTGAAGGACTGGAAACAGTCACACCTAGATATCATTTATAGATTGTTTTTATATCTGGCAGGTCTAGGGATGCCTTAGGTAGCGTCTTGCACCCTGGCTTTTCTTTACCCCGCTGCTAGATTAATTTTTTTAGATGCTAAGGCGTCTGGCAGGTCTAGGGATGCCTTAGGTAGCGTCTTGCACCCTGGCTTTTCTTTACCCCGCTGCTAGATTTATTTTTTTAGATGCTAAGGAGTCTGGCAGTTCTAGGGATGCCTTAGGTAGCGTCTTGCACCCTGGCTTTTCTTTACCCCGCTGCTAGATTTTGATGTAAGTTTTAGATGTTAAGAATTTCCGTTAGCACAGACATCTGAGGAGATGATAACAACTAATAAAAGGTGTGAAACATGAGAGCTGGTTAAGGCAGAAATAGTCTAACATGCTCTACATCTAATGTGGACATTCTGCTAGATAACAGAAGGAAATCCAAACAGTTTTGACAAGACGAAACACAGAATGGAGGCAAATCAACAAAAACAAATAAATAAAAAACACAAAAAGACAGAAATTAAATCCTGGTTAAAAGATCAACCACAAGGAGGCAAACCAATTGAACGAAACAGCTGGACATCGCTGCTGAGGACAACAGAGGAGGTCAAACTTAAACTCTAAAGGAGAAAAACTGCATAGAATGGAACAGAGACACAGCTTGTGGTGATCATCAGTTGAACTGGTCTCTGGGATGTTGGTGAGAAGGTAGAGAGATGACGCTTGGTGGGACTAATTGATTTAGACCAGTTAGAGGCAGAGGACAGGACTGATGTGAGGATTTGAGTTATGAGAAGCACCGACTGTTAGAAACGGCTTTCCGATGTGACTTGGTCTAGTTCTAGATGTTCCTCTGGTTAGTTAGTGTTCAGGCCTAGTTGGAGGGAAAAGAACCCTCTGCAGAAATATTCTCCATATCATCCAGGCCTGTCCTGACCGCAGTGGATCTCTTCTGTGTTTTTTGAATCCCATGTTGGACCGAGCTGCTACAAGCTTTGGGCCATCAGAAGATGCTGATGAGATCTGCAGCGACCAAACCAGAGGAGGATAGTCTGGGCTGCTGACCTTCAAAAAGAGTGAGAGCATGTTCAGTAAGGAGCAACAATAATCCATCTTTTAAATATATAGTTAACATTTCAGGTGGCCTCACTTAGTTTTTCATGTATGTTCAGACACTGTGGACGTCCAAAAGCAAAACTCCTGTGAGGAACCGGGACATCCAGGATGGTGAGGAGCTTCCCAGTCCCCACCTGAGGACGGCACAGAGAAAGACTGGAACAGAAAACACACGGAGTAAGCCTTTATTAAAACGACAAACCGACAACTCAAGCTTCCCAGGCCTGATTAAAAGATAAAAGTCATTGAAACACAGAAAGATTAAGATTATGATGAAAACAACATCCTGCCCCAGATTTCAACTTGGTGATTAATTTGTCTCATTTTTTTACAGGGAAAGCAGGTTGAACAGCTAGCAGTGTTCTAGCAGTCGGATCACATTGGAACAGAATCCATCCACACATGTTTGGAGGTATGTTGGTTTGACTAGAGAAACATCACATGCAGATAGGTTAAGACTCTGAGGATGCTTTGCTTTCATTTATGAAGGAGCTGAAGAAGAGGACAGAGCACACAGTCCACTAAGGAGGAGAAACATGGCTCCTCTATTTGTCTCTCCAACATTCAGGAGTCTAAAAAACGTTGACGACCTCGCAGCTAAACCATCAGTCTGATACACCCAGTAGAAGAAGGTAATGAACCTTTATTGCTTCCAGATGTTCATCAGTATTGGTGAAGATACTAAAAACAGATCCAGAACAAACAGATGCAAAAGCTACAACCATCCAATCAAGGTGGTCTAACCTTTAATCTTCATCTTTCCATCATGAATTGATGTTCACCTCTATTTGTATCTCTGTAACCAAACCTTTATCAGAACCAGAAGTTCTGACTTTTCCATTAAACCACAGAGAAACAGTTAAGAAGCAGCTTCTGATCCAATATGGGAGAATTTTGGCCTGGTTGATTAAAACCTATTAAAGCAGAGAAACGACCGACTGTGTGGAAGTAAATCTTTGTCGCTGTGATTTGAATAAAAAATGCCACTGAAAGTTTATTACTTTCATTTTTCTGTAGTTGAGGTAGCGTTAGCTAGCATGACCGGCTCGGTCATGCTGGTTTTCCTTACCGCATGAGCGCCACATGCGTCACGTCACGTGACCAAGAAAACGTAAGGGGATTGGCTGGGTGTTGGACGCCACAATCCATTGCTAATGTCTGTGACCTGAAGTAACCCTTCCCTTTTTACACTGAATTTAAATGCCGAATTTATTTTCTATATGCAGATTTTTTTAACACTCAAAAATTAAACTGAAAAATAAGTATTGAAAATGTAATCACTTTGAAATAGTAATGTGAATTTTTAGCTTAAAGAGAAAATAACAAATTAAATTTCAACTGTGTAGAAATAATGACAATGATTTTTTTTTAGGTCAAAAATGTGTTGTGAATATATTCTAACACTGAAATAGTAAGCACAAACATACAACATTTAAATTTCAGTAGAATTTTTAATTCAAATCCCAGCGACACAGATTTACTTCCATAGACTGTAGACTCCAACAAATGCAGCATTTTCAGGCATTTTCTCCAAGCATCCATTGTTTACAGTTATCACTTCTGTTAACTTTAGGTTCTCCCTGTGTGTTTCCCTCTTCTATTGGTTAAAGTTACACCTCTCCCAGTGTTTATGTGTTTAAATGTCACAGACTATCGTGTTCGTTCACTAACTCTTGTTCTTTTTTTCCAGATAAGGTCATCTGCTCCTTGGACCGGTGCCTTTGTGTCTGTCGAACGTCTGCTGTCCTGTTAAAGACCCGCTCAGCCACAGTAGATGGGCGCTGACATGGAGCTACTGGAGGTTCCTTCCTGCTTGAAGCTGGTTTTCCTCTCCACTGTCAGGAGGAGGCACTGCAGCAACATTGACGACTGGATGTGATTGGCCGAGCTTCCTTGGATTGAATTCTGTGAATGCTATGATAAACTAAATTTATCTTTACCATATTGTTAATAGGATCTAACTGGATGTTTGTGTTTAGATTTGATTCTGTGTTTTTTTTTTTTCTGTTTTATGTTTCCGTATTAAATTTGTCATGTTAATTGCCTTTAGATGACATTTGTTGGGACTTGTTTCTATTTTAAAACTTATTTATATTAAATCCCCTACTGGGTCTGGTTCTGTTGAAGTATGCTTCCTGTCGTTCTATCTTCATCTATTATTTCTCACTATAATAAAGGTTTGATTGAAGTAATGTGAACAGGATCTGTTTGTATTTTCTGGTAAAGTGTCTTGAAATAAGTGGTTGTAAATTGATTCTTTATAAATAAACCAAACTTAAGTCAAATGGAGCAAGAGTCCTAATATTACTATAGTACAGCGCTTTGGCAGATTGGTGGTTATTATTGTTTCCCTGTTGGTGGTCTGACCTGACAGCTCATGTTAATAGAACAATTGTTCTTGTCACCTTGCAGTGTCAAAACAAATTAGCTTTAAAAAAGGACAGTGAGACATTCCTCCTGCAGTTCTTCTCATTTTATTGACCTTATAGACAATCTGGGAGTTAAGCAGCAGAGCAGAAGGGACACATCAACACTGAGCCACACAAAGAACAACAAACAAATATGGGAGGATAATTAAAGATTAAAGTTAAAATAAAACAGTAAAAAATTCAATCGGCTATGAAGATAGCAGGAACTAAATGTTTAGTGAACCCAAAGGCAAACAGCTTTGGTTAATTTGAATAAAACTAAAATGTTTTAAGGTGATTTTCTCTTCTTTAAACTATACCTTTATATCTCTACCATACTTGGTCCCTCAGGGTTGCATTGCTCACTCCTTTTAGCAGAAACCACTAGTTAATGTTTCCGGCTCTATATTCTATCAAAAGAAAAGGGGAAAATGGATTTAAATGGATTGATGATCCTAAGCTCACATTTAAACTGGTTTTGGAATAAATTAAGCAGCTTTAAATTAACTTCTGGAACCTTGGCCATTGTCATGTCTTGATGAACACGTTTAAGGCTACGTTCACACTGCAGGCATTAACGTACAGTTCTGATTTTTTTTTAGGAAATCTGATTCTTTTGCGTGGTTGATCTAATTTCCATTCAATTCATTCAACTTAAGTGTCACAAGGGAGCGTGTTCTATGTTTACAGAAGTAAACATCGAAGGTAGAGCTGGAGCGCATTTGCAATCTTTCATTTCTAAAAAAATATTAAGAAAAAAAAAACACACATAAAATGGAGCTGTTTACAAATAAAAGATAAAAAAAAATTGCAAAAAAATATACTCTGTAAGTAAAATAAATAAAGGTGAATGGTGAATGTGCTTGAATTAAAGGGTAGGTTGTTCCAAAGGTTCTTCCATGTTTTGTTTGCTCCTATAAAAGACATTGATCTAAAGGGTTTGTAAAAATCTTCAACAGGAACACCAAATAATGTGCCCTCATGGTGTTTGTAGGTGCATAAACTGTGTTTGGTATTAAGGGCATTAATCTGGTTGTTTTAGTTTGATAATCATTTAGTAGATCATGGTGATTTGGTGATCATTTTGACAGTTTTTGATGAAAAAAAGCTGTTTGTAGAAAACAGTCAGGTAAGGAATCACCTCCACATTTAAGCAGTTTGTTTGATCCCATTCTAGATTGTTCAGTGTCTAAGAATCGGCATCTATGTGCTGGCTGAAAACTGAGAACTGGTAAAAAAAACCATATGACCGCCCACGTGTATAATGAGCTACCTAAGACCTACCTATTTATACTGTGAAACACCCACATCCCAAGCTAAAATTAATTAACTAATTAAGTGAATGACTAAACAAATACTATTCTAAATAACAAATCAAAATAAATAATCCGAATTCTAAGATTTAACAAAAAATTGGAGAAGTAGCACCTACACGCCAGCCCCTAATTGTGCATTAAATCATAATTATATCTCTAACTAAAGGAACTATTCTTTTTTTCTTATGAATTATGTTTATTAGGTATTTTTGAACATTTATACAAAAACTGAAAAAGAAAGAACAATAACAGTGCACAAAAAACAAGACAAAATCAAAAATTGGAGGCATGTACATAAATTACAGCATCATATGAGAAACATAACCAATTTATACATACACGTCATTCAGATTCACATTACTGGTTTTTCATTTTTGAGATTTTGAAGTAATCAAGAATTCGTTCCCATCTTTTTTTAAAAGCATGAAATTTCCCATTCATACAGTATCTCAATCTTTCTAGTACAATAAAAGCAAATTTTTCCATAACTGGATTGAAGGTAACCTGACTCCGCATATCCATCTGGAAACCTTCCGTTGAAGTAATTTTGGGAAGGGGCGAAAATACTGGTTAGCTGATTGGCCTATGTTGGTGATAGACGGGCCAAATAAACCAATCAGATCAACGACGCATATGACGTAACAGAGCAATGACGAAGAGGAGCCAATTGATAGATCAAACTCTTGCCCAAACCAGTCGGGAGAAGAGCAAAAACATCTTTTCCTCTGAGAAAAGCCTCCAGAGCAGTGTTTTGCTCTTCTTTCAGTGAATAAATACTTTGTAATTCCGATAAAACTTGCTCGATAGCCACGCTTACGCTAGTTTCATCAGCTGAAGCCACCATGTTCTTTAGACTGAACTGTCGCACTTCTCGTTGCGTCACACCTCAACCCGCCTCAAAGCCAACGCTGATTGGACCTTCGTTTGGTGAACGGCTCCAAATTTTCTTCAACTGAGAGTGAAGAGTGATTGTAAAATCTTGAAAGATCTTGAGATCAGGATGGTCTCACGAGGCTAGATTGAAGGGGCATCAGAGCCAACCCATTTAAGTATTATTGATTTTCTGGCCAACATCAATAGAAATTGCACAGTTTCTTTATGAGTATCCAGATGACTGGGTATAAACCCAAGGAGACACATGACTGGGCTAGGGAGAAGTGCCTGTCCTATAGCGGAGCTAATTTCTTGACATACTGCTTGCCAGAATGCCTCTATAATTTTACACTCCCATAAACAGTGAATTCTAGTCCCAGTAATTATTTTACATTTGGGACAATTTGGGGAACTTCCCGGTGTGTATTTGCTATATATATATATATATATTGTTGAAGAAAAATGATTATTTTAGTTTTTAATACAGTTAATCTTATGGCTTGTGTAAAAGGTATGTTGAACACTCTCATTTTGAACATATTTCTTAATTCTGAACAAGTTTGTGAAGATAACCTTTCCTTGAACCAAAGGACTGAATTTAAGTTTGTTCCTGAGAATTTATGGTAGGAAAGAGGCCCCCGCATTCCAACAGCTATTCTGTGAGGTCTTATCTCATGTTTTCTTTAGCCAGATGTTTGCCATAAATTAGGGGAAGCTCTAAGTTTTTCTGAGTGTCCAAGATAGCTCCTGGTTGGAGGAGCAAAAGCCAGCCTTAGTTGAATAAATTAAATACAAGAGGATAAAACTTTCTACACAGAAGTAACAAATCAGATTTGCTCTTGCAACTCTCCAAAGATGTCTTTGTACGTCTTTGCTTTCTTTCCTTCTCTCCATTTATGTCAGGTAATTGAATGTATGTCTCCGTTGTTCTGCAGTTTCTGGTGTAAGTTTGTGCATTGTCTTATTTCTAAGTTTGTGCATTGTCTTATATTCGATTAAACTATGTAATTCTGTGACGTCAACACGCAATGCTGGTTTTCCTTGGGGCCACACGCAGCTCGCCGAGATGAACCTGGGAAAGGAAGAGAGAAAGCCAACCTTTTTCCAAAGTTAACTATTTTAGAATATTTTCTTCCTTAACAATATATATATATATATATATGTATATATATATATATATATATATATATATATATATATATATATATGTATACATATATATATATATATATGGAAATATGTATACATTATGTAAGATATTATACTGCATTTCTTTGTAACGGTTGCATATTGAGATACTAAGGAGCTATTCTAACAACCTCAATAATACTATATTAATACAAAGACATGAATTATTCTTTGTTCTACGTTTTCATAATAATGAACCTGCAAGAAAATAAAGAAAGAAGAGAATAGAAGGAATAGGGATGTCTTTAGTCTGTAGATGCCTCCAGGAGCAGACAGGGCTTTGTCACTGGCCTTTCCAACACACTGGTTTTGGTCTGAAGTTGCACTGAACGAACCAGGGCTCATGCATCAGCTTTGACTGCCAGGACTCTCCCCATCTGCCAACATCCTCTGGCTGCAGTAGCATCTGCAATCAGGACAATCTCTCCAGGAGAGATTTTCTTTTCCCTTTCATCCACTTTTGTCTTTCCTGCAGTAATGGCAGATACTCAGAGATCCATCTTTTCCAAAATAGTTCAACCATATACTGTACTTGCTTCCATCTGCGCCTGAGGTACAGGTCTCGTTTCTGAAACAGTCCAGATGGCAGATCCGGTTTCCTCTTTAATGTCAGAATGTGATTTGGTGAGAGGGCTTCTAAATCATTTGGATTCTCAGAGACCAAAGTGTCATGATTTTATCCAAAGATCTGACCCACATGCAGAAAACCAAAGAGAGAGACCAGGGGAAGGTTTAACAGGTTTATTATGAACTGGTAGAGAAGGGTCCAGTGCTGCTCTGAACACTGGCGAACCGAGACTGAAAAGTGAAGGGGAACATCCTGTGGTTACTTCAACCCAGAGGGAAGTTTGTGTTTCGATTTGTAAAAGGGAATAAAGGCTACAGGACTCACGTTTCCAGAAAAGGTGTCTTTCTTTGAATCCAATCGGTGTGGATTGTTCCAGTAATTGACTTGCTCGTTGGAGGGCGGACAGGGTTTACTCAGGTTGAGGTGTTTGCTTGAGGAACGGAGGAGCAGACTGCCACTTAGATTTCCTATGGTACTAGAACGGTTTCTTGTGGAGATGAATCCCCTGCTCAGTGTGAAGCTCAAACAATCCTTGTGGAAAAGTTGATCCAAACCACCTGTTTGAATCCTCAGCTCAGTTTGATGCTCAGACAATTCTTCCAGGGGGGAGAAGGTCCAAAACATTCTGTTTGCAGGAAGACTTCCTGCGGAGAGGCAAAGACAAAAAACAGCAAGGTTAAGACTCAGGTGACAAAAACTCAGTCTGACTCAGCAAAACTCAGATTGGCTAGAGTACCCAAAACTGGCAAACACTCTGGCGTCGAGGTAGTGGCAGTCAGCAGCTTAAGAGTCCTAGTTGGGCAAGTAAATAATACTCCATAACATTTGAGAAGACTTCTGCCTGTTTTAACATCAATGGGGCTAAAATAATCGACATCAACATCTAAAAGGGTTTGTCTGGTGCTACCATTTCCTGGGGCAGGTCGGCCATTTTTTGTTCCAGAAGCTTTCCTCTATTTCTTCTGCAGGTGACACAGTCAGACAGGATCTTTCTGGAAGCAGAGTTTGCCTTGATTATCCAGTATCTCTGATGGAGCCTGGCCAACATGTGGTTTCTTCCTGTATGACCAAGCAGACGGTGAATGTAACGCAGAATTAATGTTGCTGCATGCATGTTTTTACACAGGATGACCGGATGCTTAATTTCAGATGGCGTAGCAGCTCTTTTAAGACGTCCGCCAAAAAGGATGAGGAAATCGCAAATTTCGTGGAGATACATCAGCAAGAACTGCGAAAGCAGGCCGACAAGCTTACAAGCATGAACAGTATTGTAGCTCAACTTGCTATGTGGCCTTTTAAGATTCAAGATTAACAGCATCGCCAAGAAAGACAATCAGAGGACACAATATATTGGGAGACAGATATTGATGCAAAGGAAGAGCCGCAGCAACATACCATGGAATGCATGCCAACAGAAAAAGATGGCGAGATTGCGACTCTAACTGCAAACCAAGTTGAATGGGACCGTGAGCTTGTCGCTCTGCGAATTTGATGGAAAAAACTCACCAAGAAAAGGAGGACTTCAAAAAACACTATGTAAACAAATGCTTTAACTGGAACATCATACAAAATGACAAAATAAAATCTAAGTCTGTCACTCAGTCTAAACATTTGAAACTTACATAAAAGTTCTGTTTTTATTGTGTTCTGGTAACTTCAATGGTTAAACAGTTTCCTCAGATTGACTGATTTTAAAAACAAAAAAACAAAAGGTGGGACAACTAAAAGATAAACATTTTGGGGAATTAAAGAAATTAGAAGCTTAATTTACCATCAATCATATCGTGCAGTTTGCAGACGACACCACAGTGGTGGGCCTTATCAGGGACGACAACGAGCAGAACTACAGAGAGGCGGTGGAGCAGCTGGTGGACTGGTGCAAAGATAACAGCCTGATCCTGAACGTGAAGAAGACAAAGGAGATCATCTTGGACTGTACCGGGCCCTCTGACCACCATCAGTAGACAATGCAGGTGAAGTGTCTTGCCCAAGGACACAACGACAATGAAAGTCAGAGCCGGGGCTTGAACTGTCAATCCTTCGATTTCAGAGCAAACTCCTACATCCAATGCCACTGTCGCCCCAAAAAAAAAATCAGTCTAAGTCTGTTTAAGTCTAAGTTTGTAAGTCTAAACATATAAGAGTTCTGTTTTTACTGTCTTCTGTTGGGAAAGCTAAAACAAATAAATTTGGGGGGATTAAAGAAATTAGAAGCTTAACACTAGCAAGTCCGGAGATATGAGAATTTTCTTCAGCCTCCAGTCCCCCCAACAGTACTTATCAATCCCTTTTCAGATGTACATCCCCATTAGCGCTGTTGTTGCAGAATCATTTCACCCCCTTCAGTTTCTGTTTCAGCTCAAGCCTCTCTCTTGGAGAGTGTTTTACCTGAGGGCAGGGGGGTAAAAAAAATCATATTTGTAATTAATTATAACTAGCTCTACGTCATCAGTGTCACCAACACCGGAATGATTTTAGACAGCAGAGCCACCAGCGCAGCGATCAGACGATAACTGATCTGTACAATGAAAATAGCTGCATTAGCTGGAACACTGTAGAGCGGGAAAGCAAGAATATTTATACAATAATGTCCGTCTGCTCTATTTACTAGGGGGCAAATATAACTCAAGCAATCTCTCCTCCCCTGCAGCGGATCTCTCCTCCGCTGCAGCCGAGACAGCATCGTGAGACTGCAGTATAGTTGGCAATATATGCACAGATTGTGCTTTTCTGGATTACTTGTCTGCCGGTCTGCGGATGATTTATTCTACAAAACAGACACCTCTCTGCAACCACAGCAAGGCAGACAGTGAGCTACAACCGCAGTTTCCTGAAAACGAGTCTCCTATCGCGCTGGGAGAGTTCCATTGGACCCTATGCAGAGCTCGCTCCTCTGCAAATGCTTAGGGACCGTCTGCAAGTTGCAAAATAATCAGAGAGAAATATTCAAAAGTGTCACCAAGGAAAGGTGGATTATCATCAAATTCATTTCACGAGTACCTCATCTCATGTCTTTCATACCACATTTATTGGATTTGAAAATAATACTTTTTGAGGAATTTCCCAAAGCCTGAATGACAAATGGCACCTCTATCTTATCCTTAGAACAAGTATAAAATGAGCAATGACTACACTATAGATCATTTTAGTGCCTCCAAACTTGTAGCACACATGGATAACATCATCTAGTTCAGACTACAACTCTTACTTTTGGAATATGTGCTTAACTCTATTTTCTTTAAGATTTTTTTCATTGTTATTTTAAGCAGGCCAGGTGCACAATCTCTGCTTTGGAACAACAGCACTGAACGTTGTGTGCACTGCACAAAGTATACCTGCTGAAAAAAAGAATGCAACTGATTTTTGCATTTACTTAATCATATTTAGTTACTTTAACACAATTGTTTTTATTTCCTACCTTACTAACATGAAACAATTGTGTTAAAGTAACTAAATATGATTAAGTAAATGCAAAACACGGTTGCATTCTTTTTTTCAAGGAAGGACTCACCTTGGGTTTGTAAAAACTGCTAAATAGGACAATTGTAGCTTCATATGTAGTGCTTTTCCTTGGGTGAAATAAATGTTACTCCAATACTGAAATCATACTGTCATTTTCTAAGCTGAAATGTTGAATGACATGAAAAGGCGAGACAAGACAAAATACAATTATTCTCTAAGTTTCTTTTACATAGTGAACTTTGCAATATAAATGAGTCTGCTGGTGAATGGACATTATAAATAGGCTCTGCCTTTTCTTTTTGGAAAAGCATGGTTATGACCTGTTCTCGGCTCAGGAACTACGTAAGACCGTATGATATCTGGTTGTTCAATAGGTTTGGCTAAATAAAAGATTTAGATATGACTTATCAAGTTATTCCTACAAAAAGGTCTGATGTTGCAGGGGCAGGCAATGAAAAGTGTTTGGAACATGCTCTTGTTCTGATGCCAGTTTGTTTCAGCCTTTATCCAGTCTTAAAGGAATAGTACACCCAAAACATGATTAGCCTTCATTTTCTACTCACCCCCATGCTGAACAACACTCTGGAGTACTTTTTTGATATCTCAAATGCATCTGGAGATCTGGCTTCTTGCTGTCTGCTGACATTCAAATAATGGAGATCTATGGTGCCCGAGGCAGAAAGGTCCATAAAAGTCCACAAAAAACGTGTCAATATTCCTCCATACTGCTTGTCCAATGTATTCCAAGTGTCCTGAGTGGGTAGCGTCCATAATTTACTCGAAACAAAGTCATTTAGAATGTTTTTAGAGCATAAACAGTAGTGTATAGGATTTCCTAAAAGCGCGCGCCTGCGAGTTCACGAGCCTACGGAAACTGCGGCAGACCAAACCAGATGAAAGTGCGCATTCAGCGTCTGCTCTTGATAATGCAAGCGTAGAAGAAGAAATTTGCTGTTTACCTGTGCAAAGAAAGAGGGCTGGTCATATCACAGGTTATTTGCATTACAATAGGGACAGTTAGCAAGATAGAGTGAATACACAAACTTGAAGAGGGGAGGGGGGCTTGCAGGAAAACTGAAATTCTCTAGGACTTCTAGTGTTAATGTACCCCTGAGATGTAGTATATCTCTTGAAGCTTCCCTGAACCCTTCTTCAATAACTACATTCAAGAATAAGGACAGGCGGGACAGTAGCATGTTGGTACATGTGTTTTACAAAATGTTGCCCATCTTTTCAGATCGGAGTAAGAAAGTAAAAAAAAAAAAAACATTCACTTTGCCTTTCTTTTTGAGATTTTTGTTACCTTTATGGTCCAAATGTTTTATTTGCGTTACTACTCGCTTTTAACATGTTTTTATTTATTTTTTTTATTCATTTTTTTTTTTTTTTTATCTTCATTTGATTTTTCCTGCTTTTATTCTCCTTATCTCGTATTGTGTAATAAATGTAAATCTGACCGTGGATGTTTAGTTTTGTTCTCTTTTGTTCTTGTTTCTTTTGCCTCCATCGATAAAAAGTTGGACAAACAGGTTCTGCGCCAAGAAAAACAGAAAAACAAACTCTCTTTCTCAACCTAGTAGCCTCTGTGTCTGATCACGTGATCAGCGTGCTGCGTTCAGGGCACGTAAGATGCATAGGAAATACAACGCTTAATCGTAGAGCGCAGACAAACATACGTGTAAAAAACACAACAACAAAAAACATAGACATACGTGTATAATGTAAATGTGTGCACAAGCTCGCTTCTGGTGACAGAGAAAGAGTAGGTAGTTTGCATATTAATTAAATAGGCTGCTAAAGAACAACTCGCAGCGGCGAATCGATTCTCATCGTTCACCGTGAAGGCACCGCCAAAAGGGGAAAATCGTTCCAGAACTTCGCAACTCTGCTGCTGCTCGGTTGTTTCTTTCAGTCCGTTAACTTTCTAAAGCTGTCTTTTTTGAAGTAATTGAATCTAAAACCATGGCTAAGGATATGACTCTGCTGTGGGGCTCCGGCTCTCCTCCCTGCTGGAGAGTGATGATCGTCCTGGAGGAGAAGAATCTGCAGGGTTATAACAGCAAACTACTCTCCTTTGAGAAAATGGAGCACAAGTCCCAGCAAGTGTTAGATATCAATCCAAGGGGACAGGTGGGTATAAACGAACCAAAAAAACGGTTCCAAATCGAGTAACATTTCCTCAATCACGCGGAGGTAGTTGTGTGTAAAAAAAAAAAAAAAAAAAAAAAAAAAATAAAGGGAAAGAGACTATTGGATCTGTTTAAGCTGTAGATATTAGCTGAATCTGAATTCCAGGGACTGGTTTAACAAACGCATCTGTTTGAGCACATCATTATGAACAAAAAGATATATTAGACGCCTAAAACAGCAGCCAGGTTATAGATAAGGAGAAATCTTGTGTGCAGGGCAGCCTATAGACATTATGGCACACTACCCAGGGAGCCAAATCCTATGGGGCACCTTAAGCGCTCTGGTAATTTCACTTTTGTTTGTTGAAATCGTAGCTACATTCGATTATTGCAAAGTAAACTTGATTGGTTAACTACTTAAATTTGCTGCAAATATATATTCCTTTAAGGGCTGGTTACAGTGTGTCGCAGTGAGCTTGACACAGACATTTTTTATTTATGCTCAATTTTGAAGTGTGGTCTGCGCTTTACGCTGTGGGTCTAGATACGGCCGAGGCTGTGATGAAGTGGGGGTGAGTTTGTCTGACAACGGAAGGACATGGCGGCGAAAAATGGCGGGGATCCAGGTGGAAAAAGGGTCCCGGCGTTCTCGCATACCTCGCTCTTCTAGCTGGTCCTTCTTCACGAGTGGTTTTCCGCAATTTCGGTCATAAAAACAACACTAGCCTCCTGTCTGCAGGGCTGTCGGTGGTCCGGAGAGGTGCAGCAGAGTGTTTGCAGAGGGGGCGGGATGGCTTTTTGTTCACTGTGACACCTACGCAGACGACCTAGTTTCGAAGTATAAATCAGCCTTTAGTGCGGTGCTTGGCAACCTGCGGCTCTTAAAGGTTCCCTGGAGTTTTTTAAAAAATTTTTATGAAAATTTTTTTTTTTTTTTGTTTATAAAAAAAATCAAGGAGGTCAAACAAAATATATAATGTTTTCCAATGCTGTAAACATTTGTATAATAAATACATTTAAACAATAATTTGTGTCATAGCCATAGAGATCAGTGGTCATAACTTGCAACCAGAGCGGCGCAGTGCCAGGCAAACAAAGCTGCAGGAGTGTCTTGGACCATGGAACCCAAAGGGAAAAAAGGAAGATAACTGATGAGAAATGAGGATTTAAAGAATGGAGCAAATCCTTTGCTTACCTGCATTTTTGATTTGTAATAAGAGGTTGTCAAAAAATGAAAAGAAAATTTTAGAAAAGGCATCTCCAATATATGGACAAGGCAAGCTAAATATGCAGCCGACCACTAGAGCCCGTGTGGCCATCGAGGCATATATAAGACTTTTACATTTTTTTTGGCTCCAGACAGATTTATTTTTTGTTTTTTTTTTCGGTCTAATATGGCTCTTTGATCAGTTTGGGTTGCCGACCCCTTATTTAGTGCATATAATGTAAAGATATGCATACTACCAACCCAATATACATTTCCTTGATCATGCAATATTTAGGGCATGTTTTTTGGTTTTCAGACTTCTAACTAGATTATGATTTATTTGGGTTGGATATAATCCAGTTCACATTCTGTTTGTTATTTAGCAATTTTTCCTGTTTGGCTACATTTGTTTTTAACTTTACATCTAAAAAATGCTTTGAAATATGCTCTGAGAGCTGTTGAACACCCCCAATCCCTTTAGCACAGGGCTGAGCAAATTGGTTATTTTAGAACTATGTGGTACTGAGGAAACAAGTACTCCATAATTACCGGTTTGATGATCATGGTCTACATTAGATCAGGTATCAATCCTAAAAAATGAACAGTTAAACCTAAAGCCATTATATTTATATTTTTCCACCAGCTTCCTTCCTTCAAAGATGGAGACAAAATAATCAATGAGTCCATTGGAGCATGCTTATACCTGGAGGTAAAGTATGGAGCACTGTGATTATAATACATAAAGAGTTTGAAAAAAAAAATTGTGATGATTTTATTGTTTTTGTCTCCTTCGTTAAAAGAATCAGTACAAGTCTCAGGGCACCAAGCTGATTCCTGACAGTCCTGCAGAGCAAGCTCTGATGTACCAGCGTATGATGGAGGGTAACACTCTCATGCAGAAAATAGGTAAATTTGACTAATGCAGTTGAACATCCATCTCCATACAAGAAACACTAATATCAACACTTTTTTTTCAGCTACGGTTTTGTATTACCACATGTTCGTCCCGGAAGGAGAGCGCCACGACTCTGCTGTGAAGAGAAACAGGGAGAATCTGACCACTGAACTTCAACTCTGGGAGAAATACCTGGAAAATGTATGTTTAGGAACACTACAGAATCTAACATGTTGAAAAGGTTACTTGTTATGCTGATGACTCTGTTTTTTTCTATTGTTTTGTGCCTAAAGGTGGCTGCAGGCTCCTACCTAGCAGGGGCCTTCTCCTTAGCTGATGTGGTTGTCTATCCAAGCTTGGCTTATGCCTTCCAGTATGGGTATGTAATGAACCTGGTGTTTACTGGAGGACGAATGTTTCTTCTCAACATTATAACTTTGTATATTTTTCTGTTTTCCAGGCTGTCTGCGGAACGTTACCCCAAAATTGCCAAGTACTTGAACCTTCTGAAGGACAGACCCAGCATTAAAACTACTTGGCCCCAAAAGTGGTTCCAACATGAACAAAGAGCTGAGATGCTGAAGGGAATCTGAAGAACAAAAAAAATTCCATGATCTTTTCTACATTTGCTTATTCTTTGTAATTTCAAACTCGGAAAAAACATATACATACATATATATATATAGAATAAAAACTGCAGCACAGGCTACTCAATGTAAATGAAGCTTCTGTCGTGTAGTTGCCTTCCCCAGCCACTTGGGGGCAACAGAGATCACATTTCTCTGGAATCGTATAAATAAAAAAATCAAGAAGAAATCTATCCTGCTGTGTGAGCGTTTTTGTCAGACTTAAAACTTGTTAAAGGCGTGATATTTTTAAGCAGTTGAATCTAAAACCATGGCTAAGGATATGACTCTGCTGTGGGGCTCCGGCTCTCCTCCCTGCTGGAGAGTGATGATCGTCCTGGAGGAGAAGAATCTGCAGGGTTATAACAGCAAACTGCTCTCCTTTGACAAAATGGAGCACAAGTCCCAGCAAGTGTTAGATATCAATCCAAGGGGACAGGTGGGTATCGGTTTAATATATATAAAGAATAGCAAAGAGACAAACTATTATATGGAGAGTAAAGTTAATGAAACGGTGCACGAGGTCCCTGCTGCAGAGCATCAGTTTTAAGGTTACAATTCTCACAAAATAAAGAAAATGGATCCGTTTCAGCACCCCTAGAAAACATATCAATTAAATACATTTTTAACATGTTTGGGGCCTAAAATATAATCATCAGTTATGTTTGTCAAATGTTCTATTTGTTTAAAATCTACTAATGCTCTACTTTTTGCTCGGAGCTTGATAATAGTAAACATGGGCGGTTCTAGACAGGGGGCAGTGCCACTGTTATGGCCCCTGTACCAAAGACATAGTACCGGATCTGCTCTGGAACAAACATGGTTACTGATGGGTCCTTTGGATCTATTTATTTTTTTCTTTTTTGCTAATTATTTAAAAAAAAATAGGTGATCGCTTCAGTGGTATTGAAATAGAACCCCAGTTTTCATCTGTTAAATGATTTTTTTGAACCAAAATTTAGGAAACAATTATTTTTTGTTAATAATTAAAAATGTTTTTTTGTATTTTGTGCATAATCTAGCTAAGTTTATTTTACTTTATTTTTTGATATCTGTTATGAGATTATGTTTTTTGGTTATTTAGTCATGTTCCTTTGTTTTTGGTTAGTTATGATTAATTTAGGTTAATTATTTTTTATAAATAGGCAGTCAATAGTAGGACCAGCATGCATCTGGGTGGGAGTATGTTTTTTTTTTTTTTTTTTTACACCAGTGCAAGAGAAACCTGGAGGAAATGTTTCTTTTTTTTTCTTTTTTTTTTTCCTGGCCGGAGGAGAAAATAAACGGAGAAAACTACCTGGAAAGTACCTGGAAATTTTTTTATTTTTGCCTGCGTTATAGAAGTCCATGGTGCATCTGTGGCCTTTGTGGATTTCCAATTTTTTCTGTCATCAAAGCTGGGCTACAACACAAAAAATTAATAATTTTTGCAGCTGAATTTATCAGTTTTTCTTGAGTTGTAATTCAAATTTTACAGAAAACATAATTTTTGCTTAAATTAAGTCAAAAATATGTAAAATTCCTAAATTATTAATGTATATTGACCTAATAAGACAGAGCATTTTAATTAAACCTAATTGAATAGAAACAAATTCTCTTCATGTAGCTCTCTTCATATATTTGAATCCCTTGACCTGTTTTTTATTTCATGCTTTTCTGGGCCCCCATGAAAACAATGCTGGCCCCCTCCTGGCCCCCTGGTACATTTGGTCTAGAACCGCCACTGATAGTAAAGCATTTTTACTTCCATTTTGCTTTAATCAGTTTTGTCTGGTCACGGTGCTGATAAGTGTCAGTTGTCAGGGGCGGAGCTAGATGGGGCTTACCCTACCTATTTTTCCGCTCTGATACAGATGGTGGCAACAGTAATACGCTGAAATGGAATATTTAAAACATTTAATTTTTTCATATATTAACATTTACTTGACAACAAAAACACAGGTTAAATTATACACATCAATATACTGACATTAAAGATAAGTACAGAATTCATGCTTTTTTCAGAACTAGATTTTGTGTTATATGAGAAAATGATGCATCTCTGCAAGTCATCTAAGAGTCTTTAGTAAAATTATTGATAAATAGCTATTTTAATAAAATATATTAAATATTTCAATTTATGTAGATATTAGTACTTGTAAATATCTATTTTATGCAGAATGATAAAAGTAGGTAAGTAAAGACAATGGAAAAGAAGTTCGCCCAAAACTCAAACCTCAAAGAATGGTATCCACTATACCTTTTATCTAGAAAGCACAGATGTTTAAATATTTATATGTCTGTTTGTCAGCAAAGGTTGTAGAAAAGTATAGTTGGTCTTTATTTAGAAAATATGGATGTTATGCCCATTAATTTTCCTGTTGTAGAATGACCCTGAGGATCTGGTGCCTATCTGCTTTTGGCCGCCCCTCAGTTTACATTGGTTAGTGCCTGGCCACCCTTAGAAAAAATGTCTAGCTACGCCTCTGTCAGGTGTAGGGCTTCAAGGAAGTGGTTAAATAGATGTTATCTGGACATTTCTAAGCTGACTGTCTGGTTATCAGCAGGATCTGGAGTCCAGCGAATGGTTTTAAAAAAGGAAGGAGGAATGTACTAGAATTCACTTTATGGCTCAGTGCCCAGGGTGTCATGATCAGAGGGACATCATAAGCACCGTTTCCAATCTCAGCTGCACTCGAGCATTGCGAGTTTAAACTTTAAGGTACATTAAATA